>OZ005673.1:14496580-15041069 GCA_963930725.1 Candelabrum cocksii
ATATATCGTTCACTGATAATATATATATATATAAGTTTTATTTCCAAGAAGTGATCAGGCACCCACCTAATACCAGTCATTTGATACAATGCCTTTATTTTTATTATTATCATGTATTATAAGCTTCTTAATTATGTATAATTAAATTTGTTGTGTTTTTTATATTATGTTTTTTAAGTTTTTAGTTTTCTAAGACGATCATCGGCAACAAACCAAAAAGCATAATTCGGCAATCGAAAGTGAAAATGCATAAGATAATATAAAAATGCATCTTGGATAATTTTCGAAATACATTATTTCGCTACCTGACTTGCTGAGTAGGAATTAGTCACTACCAGATGGGTTCAAAGTTTGTTTACTCCATTCGTTTCCCCTCCTGATTACTACAGGGTACTAAGGGTGCTGAAATTTAGTTATTTCTGTTAAATTATTTTAATTTTACAAACTAGAGGTTATGATGGTGATTTCCAATCAAGAATGTTTGATTTCAAATCCATCTCAAACCCTTACAACAATCTTTTATATTACACAATCTTTTATAATTCTTTATTCTTTATTTTTTTATAATACACAAACTGTGATTTTGTGTGTGGAATCTATTGTGTAAGGCAAGGGTATTTCAAATTGATGGAACATTTGTATTGTTGCGAATGGGCACCTTAACCTAACCGTGTAGGCCCTTCTGGAAATATCGCTAAAACTAAGTTTTTGGTGTGTTGAATTGAAGGTGTCCAGCCCGCCCATTCATTGAGTTATGATGTTGATACGTTTTTTTGGTTACAGACCAACTCGGCCAAATGCCAACTCGGCCTACCGACTCGGCCTACCAACTCGGCCTAGATTTCCAATTTACGTACAAAATGAGGACTTGGCTGTTTGGTACGGGAATTGGTTTTAATAAGTTTTCATCAAGTTTTTTGAGCTTTCTAAACCAAGATCAGCGGAATTAGTAAAGAATAAGAAAAAGTCCCGATTGTTCAGATATATCAGAAATTTATTTAAGGAAAAAATTTGGCCTTGTTTACATTGATTAGACAAAATATGAAAGAAAGAAACCCAGTTCATTTTGTTCGTTCATTCTGACATTCCCCTAGCTGGCACACCGCAAACATGATTGGCAACCGCGTTCAGAAGTCTCTCGGAAGTCCGTGTTCCCGCATTAAATTGGTCCCACAGCTCGAGCAAGTGTGCGTTATGTTCGGTGTACTTCTTTCGTTGCGCATGAAGAATCTTCCCACACGACAGCAGTGACGATTGGACATTGACGAATGAGGTATCGGTGTGCAGGAGTTTAATCAATAAATAAAAGTTCAGGTTGCCTTTCCTGGCCTTCAAATTTAAGCAATAATGCCAACCTTCCACGTCGTTATTCGTTCGGATATTACGGTAGATAGCTGGTGTTGGAGAGGCTCGCTATTGGCATCGGGCAATGGCGATAGCAAACTCGGAGTATCGAAACAGGATTGCAGCAAATGTGGAAAAGGCAGGGATGACGTGACCGGCGCCCGATGGTGAGGTTTGGCTGGCTGGCATATTCTTTTCTGTGATCTTGGTGGGGCGGGCTCGGCGGCTGGGCTTGACTCAGGCAAAATCGTGATGGTAACGTGATGGTCTTGGTTTAATTGAACTTTCAACCATGGAAAAGGCAGCCTCCATCCACTGGCACACTGACTGGAGTTCAGTCGCCTCTTCCTCCGAACATTTGAAGTGTGGTGCGTGCCTGATTGTCGACTGTGGGGATTCCTGGTTGGAAACTAGCAAAACCTGAAAATATAACAACATGGACTTTATGAACTGATAAAACATAAGTCTACAGCTGTGACCGCACTCCCTTGTATAGGAAACACAATATATTTACCTGGAGGAGGGGAGGCCATTTTCGTTCCGTGGAGGAAGATCTCTTCTTTTCTAATCGCAGTCTTATGGAGATAAGGATAAGCATTGTCGGAGAAGCGCCACATCATAGAGTTTTCCATATGTATAAATCTGGGGACAGCTCTTTTCTAGACAACTACCGACCTACCTATCTCAATATTACCTTTTTTCAAAGATATTAGAATAAATTATGTACAATCGTTTACACACCCACATATGCAAAAATAACATTTTTTTCCTTGAGCAGCTTGATTTTAAAAAGAACACTGCAACTGAACATGCTATTTTGCAATTTATAAACGAAATAACACAATCCTTCCGTCGAGCAAACAGACAAGTCCTCATTTTGTACGTTACGTACAAATCAATATGGCTGCCAGCGATCGGAAATCTCGCTAATATACCAACAAAAAGTCTTCTAAAGATATCATTAGTGGACCAAATGTATTGATGTTCACATGATAGATTGAACAATAATATATAAACATATTGAGGCAAAAATAAATGAAGAATATAGTAAAGGAAACGTCAAATTCATAGTTAGGCCGAGTTGGCCCGTCACCGTTTTTTTTATTGGTAGATAAAAATATGGTAACATTTATCATATCTAATATATTATATGTATAACATTCTTTTTATTTTCTTTTAAACATTTTGAGCTGTTTATTTTTTGTTTTAGTAGATATATTTTGTGTTTCTTGTTCTCTGTTTATATTACATAGCTATATAATTGCTTTCTGCTAGCTTACCCTTGAAACTACTTATACTAATAATATTATATATAAACATTTTTATTTTATATATATATATAAACATTTTTTTGACACTAATGGCTTGAAATTCTTCCTCTTTTTTCCTTGAAAATGCCCTAAATATAAGTTTATTGTTATGTAAATTTTTCTTGCTGTGCTAGTATATTTAACAATGATGTGTGTATGAAATGTTGAGATGGATGAGATGCAGACCACTTTTGGTTAAGCACACACGATGTAACTCCTCAGTAAAGGATGACCTGTACAAGATACTTCAAGTGCCTTCAAGTGCATCTCAGAAGCAAATCAAAGCTTCTTATTATGATCTCTCTTTAAAGTTTCATCCTGATAAAAATGTCAACGCGTGCACTGACAAGTTTAATCAGATAACGAACGCTTACGAAATCCTCTCCAATCAAATGACGAGAAGACAATATGACCGCTTAAAACGAGTTGATCAGCAACCCTTGTTTCATGGAAATGATGTTAAAAAACACGAATCTAAAACTAGTTCTTGGTCATTACCCGCACACAGGAGATCTACCAGTCAATTTTCTAAAGGAAAGGAACATGAAAGTTTGGATGATCAGAGTTTCTTTCGCCACCAACGATATATTTTCATTGCGTTCATCTGTGGTTTAGTAGTTGTCATCTACAAATTGACCTGACGTGATCGCACACACTGTGTTTATGCTGAATTAATTGTGAAAATTGAATTCAATTTAAAGTTTGTGGTTTTTTAATTGTTATTATGTATTTAGGGTGTAAATGTAACAGTTTAGGCCTGTGTTTTTTTAGAAACAAACTTTTAACATTTTTGAAATCTAATACGAGCAACAAACAAAATTTGTTTAGAGTTTGTTGTTCACACGATTCGATGCTGATGATGAGACTAAAAACTCGACATCAATATTTCTAGCTTTATGCCTCGAAACTTTATACATTTGAAACTTTATATATATACATACTGGAACTTTTTATGAGAAACTATTAGGAAAGGGAATGGAAAAGCAGTTTGAGTTAACGCAAGTTTGACTTAAGCGGGATTCACGTTCTCGGGATTGTACTGTATAGGTGCTTTTGTAAATGATACAAAATTTTATATTTTACAGACTGTAGATTTTAAGCTGCACACATGCAATGTTTCTGAGTAGTTATACAAATTATTTTATAAATTGGATTTTCTGAAGCTAAAACCATTGTTAATAGCTGAACTATCAGGATCAGTTCTCAATGTTCCTATTTTGGTCAAAATTCATCATTTCTTCTCAACCTAACTCTCGTTGGCAAGAATAAGTTTCTAATAATCCGTATAGTCAACCAAGGTAATTACGGGACGAAATCAACAAATATTTCGATATTTTGACGATTATTGCAGCTACGGCTACCCTTTTTGGCCAGTTAGAAGTCGTTATTCTAGCACCCCCAAATGTTGTTTTGGTCAATGATGTTTCAAGGTCGAAATAATTACATGGAAACGTGTCCCATCATTACTCCGGGATTTGGGGTAAATACGGGACAGCCCTGGGTAATTATGGAGTTGCGAAACATTAAACTTTTTCTCGGCACAATAAATAAATCGTTTGACCGTAACAAGTATATACTGTGAAAAGATTCAGTAATTTGTTTATCAAAGACATTTGCAGTCAGCTGATTCTTAAACTTAGATGTTTGTGTACTTTAAGAGCAGAAAGTTTCGCGATTTTTTCCCCATTTCGCGAAAGTTTCTGTCAGGTAAGAAAGTAAATGTCAAGTCAACGCGAAAAGTCAAGTTTTTCTAAAAATCGCGAAAGTTTTTTTAGCAAAAAAATTTCTCAAATAACAAGGAACCATGAACGGAGTGGTTTTAGTTAATTGTTAGGCATTTCCGAAACCCTGAGACACAAACAGAGAGAACAATTTTATTTTTGTTTTTATCTATTCGATTTTTTTTATCATGATTCTTTAACAGTGAGTCACTCAATAATTACACAATTTTCTGGTTGTGTCTTCTTGCTACCCAAAAACATTTCACCTATATCTCTACTTCCACTTCCAGAAGCTGGCTCAAAAGTAGTTTTTTTCTTTCTTTCGTTTTTTTGTCGTCGATGTGGCAGGTACGCTTATTAATGAAATCATCATCGTTATCACAAAATTTAAAACAAGCTCCCCCATCACTTTTCTTCCACAGGCTCAGTGTAGATACTGTGACCCAATTCTAAGTAACGCTTTGTCAGTCTTGATTGAAGCACAGTTGACCGCGCATTTATCATGACTTCGCACTCAATTTCAAGTCCTCTTTGAACTAAAGGTAAACGACGGTAATGGTTTGAAGTCAGCTTGCAATGCATTGTGATGCCTCGATCCAAAAAGTACTTTGTCACTCGTGATATTTCTTTGGGCAAGTGTCCTACTGTTTCTCCATTTTGATTAACTGTTTTTATAGCAAATCGGTCAAACACATTATCTGGTTCGTAGATACAATCAAGCTTTTTATTCTCTTTTGGTCTCCAAAATCTGCGATAGTATTGAAATCCTCTAACAGCAGATGTAAATGTATGTACTTCCATTTCAGCAGAAACACCAGATGATGCAATGGTTTGAAAAATGATCAGTGTATTTTTGTGTTTTGATCACGTTTTGATGCACTCTACTTTTGTATACAAAATGAAAGGAAATGTGATCAACACAACCGTCGCAAACACAACTGCCAAAGCTCTTATTATATATTATTATGACAATTGATGATTAATTGGTGATATTGATGTAGATTCTTCTTGTTGGGCCAAAAGCTTGTTTTCCAGGATGAACTACGTTAGACGAAGAAAAACTTTTTCAAAAGTTGATATACCGAAAAACGCCCGGAAAGAGATCGAGTTCTTCTTTCTGCACGAAATTGTTGCAAAAGTAGAAAAACACAAGATTCCATATGAGTTGATAATCAATATAGATGAAACATAATTAAAATACGTACCTGTGGGAAATACAACTCTCGCTCCAAGAGGTGAGACATCAGTTACTATCGAGGGAAGCGCAGATAAACGAATGTTTGCAATAACTTTGCAAGGTGAGTTTTTACCAATGCAGTTGATTTATGGTGGTAAAACTACTCAATTTTTGCCACGATACAAAATTTTGTATCAGCGTTAACCCAAAGCATTTTTCAAATACTAGTGAATCTTTGAGGTTTTTGAAAAATATTATCAAACCTTACGCTGTGAAGAAAAGAAAACTTCTGAAGTGCCCTGGAAATCAGAAAGTTCTTGTCATCTTGGATGTATTTACTGGCCAAATGACCACAGAAGTCACCCTAACGTTCCGTTAGATATTATCAACCACTCGACCTCACAGTCAACGGGTATGCAAAAAGCTTCTTGAAACGAAAATTCAACGAATGGTACTCGTCACAATTTCTAGCACATTTAGATAACGGAGTAAGCATCGACGACATTGAAATCGGTTTACATTTGAGTAAAATGAAACCCATACATGCTCGCTGGATCGTTGACTTTTATAATCACATGACGACTTCTAAAGGCAAAGAAATCATTGATAGTGGTTGGAAAGCGGCTGAAATTGCGGATGCCGTAAATGACACTAGTAATCAACTCTCTCTCTCTCTCTCTCTCTCTCTCTCTCTCTCTCTCTCTCTCTCTCTCTCTCTCTCTCTCTCTCTCTCTCTCTCTCTCTCTCTCTCTCTCTCTCTCTCTCTCTCTCTCTCTCTCTCTCTCTCTCTCTCTCTCTCTCTCTCTCTCTCTCTCTCTCTCTCGTTTTCAAAAGATAATATTCCCCACAATTGTGTAGGTTTAATCATCTGATGGTTTATTGAAGCACATGTTTTTACAGCTGGATGCCCTTCCTAATGCCAGCCCCAGTAAGAGGGAAAGAATTTTAGATAGTTTATTTGTTTCGAACCAAGGAACAATTAATTGGAGCTGTGAATTCATATCGTCGAACAACAAGCTCAGATCGGTATTGGCAAACAAACAACTTGCGATGTCATCTGTGAACATTGTTCTGCATTAATCTGCAGTAATTAAAGAATTTTCGGGAATTAAAACGTCTAAAATTAAAACGCCTTCAGCTCATTTTGCAACCAAAATTTCGAACAATTCTCAATACGATTGTTGAGTTTTGCTCGAAATTTTGGTCGCAAAATGAGCTGAAAACAATAGATTTTGTATAAAAACAAAGACCGGAACTGAGACTGTAAACGCGTGTATACCTAGTGACGCACGCAATTGAACACTGCCGAATAGCTGACATGTAAACAGGGCTTCTTGTTTCGTAAACATATGTATACAAACGGTAAACATATTTGTGTTTCAAGTGATCGCATGTATATTATTCACATTGAGTGACGAGAAGTGACGTTTTTATTTGCTTGTTAATCGGATCTTTGTCTCTTTCATGATGAAAGGCGTTAGTTGAACAAAACGCAATCCGTTTTACTAAATACGGTCATATCTTGTCAGAAATTTTGCAACAGCTGTTTCTCATATGACAAAAATCCTTTTGAAATGTCGCTATCTGCAGTTTAAATCCCCGATAAAGTAGGATAAGTCATACTCGTAAACAATTAAAATATGCTGTTGAAATGGCGCCTCGATGGCCTTGAATATTATTATATGTTTTAGAAATAAGGCGAGACCAGAAGGCGAGCACAAACAGTATACTTGGGTTTTTCACTATTTTTTGTTATAGGGTTAGGGTTAAGATTTGTGCTAAAACTGTAGGTTTTATTTATAAGGAACAGCGAGTGCAAAATATGGAGGAAGCAGGTACAATTACTAATATTATGCTGACTGAGTAACTTGTGCAAACATGCGAGGGGTTTTATGTGACAAATGCAATCATCTTCTCACATGTCAATTTGCAAACACATTCGATGGCAACCTTATGCCAACCAAACTTTCTGATACCCTGGTGAAAATTGAAAAGAGCTGAGGTCTAAGTTTGTGAACTAATCCATTTCTATTACCAGATTAAAACGTTTCAACGGTATACACAAGGGATAGACTTAAATCGGTTAAATATGGTATGAAAACAACAATAAAACCTGGGATTGCTCAAGCATTGTGCTTTTGTTCAGTGACAATGCGACTTTGGGTTTGGTCGAAATTCCCTTTATTTTAAAGACTTCAGCAAATATTTTCAGATCATTTTATAAAATGCAACGTAGTAGACAGCAATGCTTTTGCGTTGGTGTCAAAATGTTGAACGACGAGGTATTTGCATGATTGGTGTGTGTTTGCATGATTGGTGTGTGTTTGCATGATTGGTGTGTGTTTACATGATTGGTGTGTGTTTGCGTATGTCTTATTTCATTTTATATTGTTTTGATATTAAAAATATTAATATACTTTCAGCACTAATAAATAACCAAAAGGAAAATGTCGTTAATGAAATTGAAAGAAAAACTGAATGCAATCTCTCAAGAGACAGAGGATGCAGATGAACAGAGGCAAAAATTCTGCGCACAAAGCGATGAAGCTACGGCAAGATTAGAGAAAGGTGAAGGAGAAATTGCAAGTATACAGAGAAAAATCAGGTTACTTCAAACTGAATTAAGTGAAGTCACAACAAGGTCGGAATCCTTTGAAGCAAAAGTGGGCAATGTGGAGGAAAAAGGAACTTCCGCCCAGCAAGCAAGACAGCAATTTGAAGACGACGAAGTGAACACTGATGAAAAAATCCAACGCCTCGAAGAAGAGACCAAAGATGGAAAACGCTCACTGGAGGAAAACGAGACAAAACTACGCGAAATGGAGAGGAAGGAAGTTGTACTCAAACGCGATATAGAAATTACAGCTGCAAAAGCTGATTCTCTTGAGAAACGTATCGCAGTTATGGAGGAAACGATCCAAAATGCCAACGATTCTTTGAAGGAATTAGAAACCCGAGAGGGGGAAACAAGCGAAAAAGAAGAGAGAAATGCCGAGCAGATCAATCTTTTAGAAGGGCAGTACAAAGAAGTCGAAATCCGATCAGAAGCTGCTGAGAGGAATTGCAATGTTATTGAAAGAAACATCAAAGAATCAGAAGACGATATCAACGTGTGGCAGAACAAAATAAAAATATTGGAAGATGAAATTGCGGCGATGGATGACCTCGCAGACATTGATGATGATGATGATTATAGCTGTCCACCTGCAGAAGAACAGGCTGCAGTCGTAGATGAAGACGAATAAGTTCAAACATTAGACAGGGACATTTTGTTTTTTTTGGACCAATTTCATGAATATTATCCGGATTTAGTTATTATTTTGTATTTTCATGTATAGAATATATGTAAAATTTCAGTCTTGTTTTAAACGTGTCTCATGACAATAATAAATTTAGTTTTGGTAAACGTTTGCTACTTCATTTGTAAAAACGGCTTTCATCACCAACTTCGGAATCTTAAAATGTTTTGTATTTTTATAATGCCGCAACGACAGTATCTTTCAAGTATATATCACACTGCTTGCCTTTAAAAAACATATTTGTTATCTGATTTCAAAAACTTTACACTTTGACACTTTACATTTTGTTTATTCACAAAACAAACATTTTAAAATCCTCTCTGATGGAGTTTTGTTTTTAAAATGGTAGATGATTGATCAAAACAACTCATTGAAAAGCCTTACCATATATGGTACATAATGGCGCTTTTCAATTGTTTTCTATTCTGTACAAAATATCTCTCGCTCTATTTGGTCATCGACAGAGAGCATGATTGTTAGGGAAGCGTAACTACCCATTGTAACACACCCTCTTAAACAAAAGATAATTTCAACTCAAAGTTGTGTCCATATTTTTTCGTTGACATATCCTTTTTACCAGCAAGTGTCGAGGCAGTCGAAGACAGTTGAGGAACATTTCTATAAAACGTAAAAACTTAGCTACATCTAAAGATGACTGAGAAATTAGCAAAATTAAAAGCCAAATTAGCTGACATTGGGGCACAGATTGAAGATGCAGAGTGCAGAGAGAAAGATTTTCGTATGAATATGGGTGATGCCAAATCCAGATTAGAGAAAGCAGAAATTGAAGCGGCAAGTGTTGAACGTAGAATTAAACTACTGGAGAGAGATTTAGCTGAAGTCACAGGGAGATGTGACCAACAAGAGGAACAATTAGCAGATGTACAGGACAGAGGAATGACTGTTGAGGAAGCACGAAAAGAATTGGAAGAGAGTGAAAATGCAGGTGATGAAAAAATTCAGCAATTAGAAGAGGAGGTAAAAGAGATGAAAAGAACCTTGGAAGAAAATGAAACGAAACGGAACGAGACGGCAAGACGTCATGTGGTGGTTACACGTGATATTGAGAGAACAGTCTCTAAAGCTGATTCCCTTGAAAAGCGCATTGCTGTTCTGGAAGAAACGATTTCAAACGCCAGTGAGAATCTAAAAGAACTCGAAGAAAAGGAAGGAGAATCTAATGTAAAAGAAGAACAGAATGCTGAGCAAATCATCCTACTGGAAGGACAGTACAAGGAAGCTGAGGTGCGCGCTGAAGCTGCAGAACGAAATTGTGCTGTTTTGGAGAGAAATATTGCAGACATTGATGTTGATATTGAGATTTGGAGGCAGAAAACAAAAGAAATAGAGGAGGAAATGGAACTAGTAAACGATATTGGTGATGACGACGATGATGATGATGATGATATCTAAAAAGTTCAATGCTGAATTTCTTAACTTTTCAGTGTTTTGTTTTGGAAATTTAAATATATACATATATAACTATATTCCTCCTTAGATAGGTCTGCAGAAATTGCTGAAATGTTTTAGTTTGACAATTTGTTTCTTGGGTTGGGGTAAATCTGATTTTTAATATAATTTTGATAAGCATTTCCTATGCTTAAGGGAACATGTTAAGCATAAACTTCTGTATTATATATATGTATGTTTTTTGCCGAAACCAATTTGCTTTTTACCACAAAATAATGTTTTGAAACTTGAACTTCGTCATTTTGTTGTTGATTTTGTAGAATTTTAACTTTTTCGTTTGTGGACATGTCCCTAGAGATGTATCAACTATATTTTCTACTATACTTGTCGGAAGAAAATAGATTTTTTTTTCATCCTTGTTTAATGTTTTTGAAGTGTTGTTTCCCATTGAATTTTATAATTAAATTTCGTGCGTATTTCATTACGCATTCAGAAGATGAATTAATCAAGATTCTTCGTCAAAAAGCGCTTTAATTTGCTGAAATGCACCCGCGGTAGACTGCTTCAATAACGCGATGACTAATTCAGTTAATCCGCAAAGCCAATACGAAATGTCTGAATTTCTTATCAATAATAAATCAAATGAATGCTCTTCAAACAACGCTTTCGAGTAATTTTTGCTTTTATTTTCCGTTAAGAATTAAGTGGCATGGAAAGTAGGTTGTTTGTGAAATATTTACGTGGCGCGCATGTGCTAAGTCGTTATTTAAAGTATCGTATTTGTAAATATTTCAGCGAAGTTGGTGCATTGTTGCGCCTACTGAATTTATGATACCCCAAATGACTGGACAGAACAAAAACAAAACATTCACGTTGAAACGAGAAAAACCATTATTTCCCTGACAAGGCTTAAACTAGTTTATTTTCGTTAGATTTTTGCAAATTCGATTGTAATTACACGAGTAACAAAAACAAGTATGAGTATAAACTAAGCACACGCCACTTTGAATTCCTTTGAAGTAATATGGGAGGTGAGAAACTAGGCAAGTTAAAAGGGAAATTGTAGGATTAATCAATCGATGACGCATATCAAAGAAAAGCCGTCGGAAAGCATTTAATGGTTGATTCTTTGGTGAACTGAGGCGCGCTTTGGAGGCAGTTGATGGAGAAGGACCTTGTTGATGCCGCTGATCGATGCGAGAAAGCGCAATAGAAGCTCTCTGCGTTAGAGATCGGTTGCGAGGGGGATGAGAAAAAAGGGGAGAGTTGGAGAAGGAATCAGCATTCGATGATGGAAGATGAGGCGAAAGAAGCCAAGAGGCTTTCGGGAAACAACAAAATGCAACAAAACTGTGATCTCGCGGGCATTGAAAAAGCGAGAGAAAAGGCTGACGCACTGGAAAAGAGTGTCTTTGTTCTTGAAGAAATAATTGCAGGAGCGGGGGAGAGTGGTGAAAGAGAGAGAAGGAAAGCTGTCGTTCTTAGAAGGTCAATACAAGGAAGTGCGCATGTGGTCGCAACATTCTTGAGAACGAGATTAACAGCTGGAAATCGTGAATGAGATGCTCACGTGACAGACGAACCTAACGTCGAAGAATAAACAAAACTCATTGTTTTTTATACGTATTAGGATGGATTTCATAACATATTGCAATGGAAATAATCCTAAATATCACCATATTTGAAATAGTAATCCATTGAACGTATCATTTTTCTTTAACAGTATATTATAAGACGTTGAGTTAGAACGCATTTTACATAAAAAAACAGCGTCTATCATCGTTCTTAAATGTTAACACGTTCATGTCATGTTCCAAACACGTGTTGCGTTCATGCCATTCATACGTCATACGTTTCTTCGTTTTAAGTATCATTCTTAACGTCCTGAAAAAGTACATTTAAAATAACTCAAGACATATAGGAAGATAGTATTTGTTTGTTGTAAATATTTCGATTGAAGTTTGTAATAGCAACGAAACAAACAGGCAACAATCTACCTTGAGTTGTTTTCCTCTTGTCTCGATTGGTAGCATAAGAGAAAAGCCAACGCAAAGGAACATTAAAATTGAATAAGTGAGCACGGCGTAATGAGGCGATTTCTCCATCATCACCTGAAAAAAAAACTAAACTAAAACATAATTTATTTAAATGTTTGCCATGTGGGATTAACAGGTTGTTGTTAGAATTTAGTTGGCAGAGTTAGGTATTTTTTTCGCATTTACCTTCTCGCTCCTCACGAGAATCTATGCAAACGCGAAATAAAAAATTTTTAGTATCGACAGAAAAAAGACAATCGACAAGAATGATTCTCCGATACATGAATAGAAGTATATTCAACCAATCAGCTTTCAAGTTTTGATGGAATTGTGAACTTAAAAGCTGATTGGTTAGATATTCTTCTTATTCAACCAATCAGCTTTTAATTTTCATTATTATTTGCACGAATCAAATTTGTCCATATAAACCTGAAGCTGATTGGATGAATTTCTGAAATCAATGGAGAGACTAACCAGTTTTCATAACAAATATACAATCCGTGAAAAAAGAATCGATTCGTGTAACCTTTACATGATTTATTCACTCAAATATGTACCTGTGAAACAAAGGGAGTAACAATAGCCCCCAAACGTGACATCCCTGCAGCTGTCCCCAACCCGATAGCGCGAATGTTGGTGGGGTATACCTGAACGGTAAGAGGATTCTTACATCCGTTGCTTGATCATATCATAGCATAATACCAACATTCGTATTTGATGAGTTTAAGTTGCAGCCCTTATAATAAAGTTGTAAAAGTCAATTCGAGATTTAACAAGCGAAGTCAGGATTATATTTCCTTTGAGTTACTAGACAGAACAAATTATCAATTCCAGCGTGGAATAAACATGTAAATATATAAAATTCAAAAATAAAATTATCGTTTTATTTAATTAACAATTTTTTTTTTGTTATTTTTTTTAATGTTTTTCTTTCCTACCAATATTGCTGAATCATAACATATTTTTGATGCTTTGAAATTGTTATAATTTTCTTAATCCAACTTCCATAAATACATTCTCTTTTAAAATATACGCATTTGAGTTTAAAATGTGCGCACTTGCTATTAAAATTTAGGCACAATATTTTCATGTGTAACTCAGTGTATACTGAGGTCTATAATACTTTTTACCCTTGTTACATACTGGTGTTGTTTATTTCTAATGTCTTGGTTAAGTTGGAGTTGCACCCTCTCTCAATTATTATTATACTTCCTTCTCCGCGTATGGCCATGGTCACAACTATACATGGGCTGTACCATACCTTTCTCCGCGGATAACCTTGGTCACAACTATGCATGGGCTGTACCATGCCTTTCTCCGCGGATGGCCTTGGTCACAACTATACATGGGCTGTACCATACCTTTCTCCGCGGATGGCCTTGGTCACAACTATGCATGGGCTGTACCATGCCTTTCTCCGCGGATGGCCTTGGTCACAACTATGCATGGGCTGTACCATGCCTTTCTCCGCGGATGGCCTTGGTCACAACTATGCATGGGCTGTACCATACCGTTCTCCGCGGATGGCCTTGGTCACAACTATACATGGGCTGTACCATGCCTTTCTCCGCGGATGACCTTGGTCACAACTATACATGGGCTGTACCATGCCTTTCTCCGCGGATGGCCTTGGTCACAACTATACATGGGCTGTACCAAGCCTTTCTCCGCGGATGGCCTTGGTCACAACTATACATGGGCTGTACCATGCCTTTCTCCGTGGATGGCCTTGGTCACAACTATACATGGGCTGTACCATGCCTTTCTCCGCGGATGGCCTTGGTCACAACTATACATGGGCTGTACCATGCCTTTCTACAAAAACGAATTTATACTTAATTTTTAACCCGGAGAACTTGAAACAAATCCTAGAAACTCCAGAATAAGCCACTTCACCGAGAAACAAACTGAGTGCAGTACTTTCAGAGACAGATTCAAACCCTATACCTATTACGTAGTTCTAAGTCGACCACTGAGCCACTACTGCCTTTCAATTTCTATGGGGAAATGATTTCTAGAATGGTTTCACAATTCATTGGTCAGCATGAAAACACCTCTAATAAGTCATCAAAGGCTTCAAGGTAGTTCAGCCGACTACAGCTTCTTGTTATTGATTGGAATAAGGCAATGTTAATTCTACGAAATCATACCTCAGGCGTGTACAGGTACACAGTTTGCACAATCCCTGTACTAAATGCTCTCAGGAAAAATATGAGTACAACCAAATACGATCTAAACAAATGCAACATGTATTTTCAAGATAAATCAAACAACAACATTATATTGCTGGAGTGAATAAATCAGCAACTATTTTATAATTCACTGAGTGTGCACTTCTCTGTTTACTTATGGCCAATAAAAGCAATGCATGCTCTACATATTGCTTCGCAAAGACATTAACACATGAAGATATTATTCAAATTGAGATTGCTTGTTTACTACTTTAGATGCTTTATTTTCAAGACCATTATTTTGCTGATTTTGAAAATATTCATCATTTGACAACACTCTCTCCAATAACTCTACTCTATCTAAACATGCTGCTTCCTACGTAGCAGGATTGGAAGATGAATGATTCGATCTTACTGAAGAAGCAACTTCCAGAGAAATGGAACGGTTGAACTTGATCTTATTTCTTTCATATTTTCACTATGCTTGAGGTTTAATAGACGACAGTGTACAGCATCAACCTAGCGCGAGTCACTGAGAAACGTTGTGAATGACAGTAGCTAATCAAACAAAACAAAACTGCCTGACAAAACGTAGAATTTACAAACAGAACACTTACACACATTTATCAAAGATTATTCAAAAACAACCCAGTTTTAAAACATTTTAGCTTATAACAAAAATGGCTAATTCTTCATTTACTCCTTTTTTAAAATTAAAATCTTAAAGCATTATAAATATATTAAAATATATATAAACATATAAATATAATATATATAATATAAATATTTTCCATCCAATGAAACTCGAAACCCTCAAAATAAATATAAACGATGCTCATTAGTTCGTCCAAATAAACTGAGGGGCAATGTAAATGTTGAAATAAACGTAAATCATAAATTGACTTCTTGTTAAAACGAAGAGAGCATACTGAACTTTCAGAATAATGTATACGTGCCACTGCCATAAAACGTTGAAAGATAAAATGAGAGAAAATTGTTAGAACACCATATATTATATATTACCATATTTCAAAGCTCCTACAAATACATAGGAAAACAATTTTCTTCCAGATATGTCAAAAAGCACAATCTAAAAGCCTGGGTTTCACCACAAATCTTTCTCCAAACAAAGTTTTCAAATTTGCATGTAAAAAAAAATTGTTGTCGCTAAAATCTATCGCTCGTTCAGTAAGAACACTTATTCTTATTGGTTGATATATAATTTATGCTAAATATGCAACTAACATAAATTACAGCAGGTACATTTTGCAGCATTAAAATGCACAGAAAAAAATTCAAAGAAAAACTTACTTATGTAAACAAAAATGCAGCAGCGATATAAATATACAAGAGACGAAGAACAGGATAGCTAGCGCTGGTTTCCGTCCCAACTTCTCCACTAAAAGCAGTGTAAGACAGAGTCCTGTAATGACAAAGAGGTCCCATAGGGTACAATATTTCCTACTGTCACATATTAAAAATTGTAATCGGATGAAGGTTACATTCATTTGATTAGAGGAAACATTTTTTTGAAAACTGTACAAATGAATATTTGTTTTTAATGCATTTTAACGTTATGTAAATCAAAACTATTTTCAAAAGTTCACGATAAAGAACTGTGCCACCCTGTTACGAGCACCCACCCACCCACCTGTTACGAGCACTCACCTGGCAATTCCCCGAACACTGTCACTAAGTAGCCCCAGTAGTCAGATCTCGTCATGATGTGACATGTGCTTTTAGTGGCATTGTGCGAGATTTGAATAGTAGGTATTTCTAAAGAGAAGAATGCTGCAAACATATGAAGTAAACAAAACAGTAAGAAATCATAACGACTTACGGTGATAAAATCTTTAAAACCAATTAATAATTTCATTTTTACTATCATAACCGCTGTGAGATGTTTTATTATTCAAGAAATGGTAGACTCCCTGGAAAATCCCCCTAAAAGTTATAAGGGCATCTACACTACATTCAGTCTTTAGATGATAATCTAAAAAAGTTAATAAATGTGTCATGTCATATCTAGCGACAGCACAAGGGGAATGGCGTTCGGCTCTTAACCGAAAGGTTCTGGGTTCAAGACCATACTTCCATAAAGTTGCTCAGTGAGCGGTTATAAATAAACAACGCCATATTTCATCAAAAATAACCGTAGCACAAATGGGAGCAATTAAATACACTAAAACTCTGGGTCAAGGTCTTCATGATAATGCTTAATGAGCGTTCTGGAAGCCTCGTTAAAAAACAAACCAACAACAGACATATAAAGTGAGTCAAACCACTTGGCATTGTATTGCAATCCGGTTTATTGAGTAGCACGGTTGTGCAGAGAATGATTCCATAATATGTAAAGATCGACGTGAACCTATCAAGAAGATAATTTTATTATTAGCAAATACTTGCATGACAGGCGAATAACATACCATAACACCCATAAAATGAGCGTGGTCACACGAAATTCTTCGTGCAACAACTCTGATAGTCGACCGCGAGGTTGACGCTCCTAATGTAAACCATGTATTTTAGAAATACCGTACGCAGAAAAGGTCCATGTAAACGCATCACTAAAATCTACTGCTCCAAGTTTTGATAAGAATTGACGTTTTATTGTTAATGACAAAGCAGCTTAGAGAAATCAGAATGTTTGCAGACAAATCACTACGTACCTCACATGGGATTGGTTTCAGACGACCAGGCGGTAGAAGTCTATTGTTGTCTTTCGAAACTCTCTGTAAAACCTGCATGGCTTGATCATCCTTTCCAGCGGCAATTAGAAACCGAGGAGATTCTGGTAGCCACTGAAGGAAAGATCCAAAATAAGCATAATCATTTCTGGTCTTACTTTATTTGTGCATGTAGAAAGAAAAAACACTCTTTTTGATATCCAACGTTTCCTAACGTCATTGAACTACTGAACGAGTGAAAATCCCACTGAAAACTGTCATGTTTCTGACTTAAAATCAAAATGGAAATGTTCAATATTTCATGTATTTATAACTAATATACTGAACTAAATATAACTATGATTAGCGCAATTTCATGGTTCATCTGTTGATAATATTTTCCCCACCCCTCCAAAGAAAGCATTCAATTCACTTTCGCACAATGGAACAGTCGTTTTCACAAAGTTCCATGCTTGACCAATGTTTGTTCCGTAGAACTTGTCTGACCAATAAATATCTTTATATCAATCATACACATACGTCATATTTACACAATCTACATTTGTTTGATTTTGAAGATTTTGATCTGATGTAAATGCTAATTTTAGCTTTGTGTTCAAATTACTGGACAGAGATAATCTTACAAATGGCCTGTTTAAGATAGAAGCTGCAGTTTTAATTTTTAATTTTGCTTACCCACAAAAAGAAGATGACAACGATGATGGGAAGAGAGGAAAAGAATGTGAAATAGCGCCATCCAAGAGGTGTCATTATTAACAGTGCAAGAAAGGCTGAACATACATTCCCAAGCACATAGAACACCTATGAATAAATGTAGAGAATTAGTTAGTGTGAACATGGTAGTGTTGAGGCAATGAATGATTAAAATTCTCTGATTGGCAAGAGCTTAATAACTCAAAATTGTGTGAATAATCTACAGAGAGTATTTAAACAAAACGATTCACAGAAGAAGCATACGTTGATAAAGATTATTCCCGTGGCTCGAAACGCAGCAGGTAAAAACTCTGAGAATAGCGTAATTCTAAAAAAAAGCCATGTTGAATGTTGAACATCATAAATATCTAATGCCATAACATATATTATTATTTTGTACAAATTAATTGGAGTTTTTTTGTAGCAATAAATAAATTGCGACTACATTTCGTGATTTGACTTTTTCATTTAGTTTTTTGCCGTTTTCTGTTCTTTTAGATGTTAATGCAAATTTAAACTAAAATCAAAAACCAAAGATTAAAAAAATAAAATTTCAATAAATTCTCAATTTCACAAAAGATTAACAAGATGTAAATATATGGCCGAATTACAAATCCTGACTGATTAAACCTACGATTGTCCAACCCCAGCCACACCAAATCCCTGGAACACCATGGAAACAAGCAGCCAGATGTACAACGGAGCGAGGGCTGAGGTTACACCAAAAACTGATATCCAAAGCATCCCAGCTGATATGGTCTGAAAATCAATCAAGTTCAACGTTGCTGAATTGTTTTGTAATATTCCTGTACAAAGGAAGTTGTTAAAGGCAATATTTATTTCTGGTTCTAATGATCAGTTTTAGCTATAATTAAAATACATTTTTGTTAGGAGATAAATAAATGTTTCACCATCAGAGCAACGGAAAACAAAAATAAACAAATTGAAAATGAAGCTTTTACCACTCTTCTACCGAATATATCACAGATGAATCCCCAGAACCAACAGCCAAAAAACATTCCAGTAAAGACACACTGAAATGGGTGAATGTTAATTTAAAATATTTAAATTTCAATTAATATAAATAAGCACTCATGGGATTTTGTAACCATAGCAACAATAGTATTGTGCAATTTTTATCTCATGTTATATACGAGCTATATAAACCACGTGTAAAATGCACTCATCACTTAAGGGGTGGACCCCTCAAAAATTCAAACAGTGACAAATTGAGTGAGACGAATCACTGAAAATTTCAGTCTAAAAGCTCAAACCGTTTTAAAGATATTTATTCCAGCGTTCAAAAATGCATGTTCTGAGAAAATAACGCAAAAAGAAAAAGTATGACCAATGATTTCCAAACCAAATTAGATATTAGCTCTTGTAATAAAAAACGCTTTAAACGCCCCCAGGAGTGCAAAAACCAGGTGTTTCGAAGGTTTTCGACGTTGCTAAGGACAATTTTGACTGATGGATCCTACAAAAAATTTTAATATCATTAAAACCAAAAAAGATTTTGAAAAACGATTTGAAAATCTGAATTCCTTGATTATTTTGGAGGCTATATAGCTAAAATAAAAAAATCGAAAATTTCTGAGGGGTCTCCCCCCTTCATAGAGAATATCTCTGTCTATTTGCCAACACTTTATGTTTGTATATAAATACATATATGTGTGTCTATACGTGACCTTTAAAAAACAATTTTTCATTTCAAATGTTTTTGCTCCACTTTAATTTGCCTTTTTTAAAGCTTTGTGTAAAACGCTCTTCAGGTTTTTCTCACATGAATTCCCATCGTCGACAATGCATACAGGCCCTAAAATAAGTGCCGGACATCGGACATTGTCCGGCACTCAATGATAGATGTCCGGTATATACACATTTTACATCGGACATAATGTCCGATGTGTAATATTCAACTTTTCAAATAATTGTTATTAAAATAAGAATACATTGTTGTTATTTTTTGTAAATAAAATCGTTTAAAATATAATATTTAAAGAATAACAGTTACGTTTATCAGTTTGATTTATTTCTTTTTGTAAAACATCTTTTGAAAACACCGCACTAACGTTCAGGTGCGCACATTCTAATGTTATGCAAGTGTGACGTCAATACCATTGTCTGTATAAAAATAACTCGATCGAAAAATAACTAACGATTGCACTCGCAAGTGCTGGCACACACCATCATCGAATATCGCGAGTGATTAGGCGCTCGCATGCTTTAATTTTCACGAGCGATGACTTTTTTTCTTCCGTGATGACCACATCTTTATTGAAAATATAAAAATGTAAGATTTTCAAAGAAAACCGACAGACATGTTTACTGCACGCGATACTGCTTGTAGTTGTTTAAAAGTTCCATTCATCTTAGAGACAAACAAATGCAGAAGAACTATGCTGCATTCGATGGAAGAAAAAAGATCAAACCACATGACAACGAAACATTCAGTTTTGTTTACAAAAACAATAAAAAGACACAAAATCAATAAACATGCAGTAGACTCTGAAGAAAAACACGATAGCTAGGTTTAACGGGTTAACTTCGCACTTTTTCCTAATTTCAAGAAGACATCGTTATCACTGAAGAAGTCGTCGTATTTTAACTTGTTAAAGCTGTATTTCGCTAGTGAAAATATGTCACGGCACATGTCACAGTCTTCTCATTATTAAAATTGTTGCCTACGCGAATACAATTTTTACTGTTTCGCGTACCTTTTTGCGTAGACATATTTTTATGGGGGGTTAGGATGTAGACACAGCATGCTCAGATTTTTATAACTGAAACCACTTTTTTCTAAATGCGTACGTCATAGAAATACGTCTATAAAACCAAAAAAATCTTTTATTACACATACAAAATAGTTAAAAACATCTGGTGTACGCAAAAAAACACGTACGCAAACGTTCCTATACCAAGGTTGGCGTACGTGCCGGCGAGCGGGGAAATTTTTTCTCATGCCCGCCGTGATTATCTGATGTCCAGTGAGATGGCGTAACATGCCGGACATCATGTCCGACGTCTTCTAAATTCTTATTTTAGGGCCTGTGCATATAATGTGCAAATTTGATGCATCATTTTATAAGTAGCAAATGTTGCGCCATCCTGTTTGTGTGTGTTTAAAATGCAGATTGTAAACATGCAATGTATTTGTTTTCTGTCATACGTCTTTTTAAATTATTTTAGTGTGTTTAGTGATTGTCTTTCACCTTTTTATGCTAACTTCATAAGAAAATAATATAAGAAAGAAAAAGTTGGCAAGTTAACAACTTTATAAAAAACATTGGTCAGACATTGTTTTGAGTTTTGTTGTTATTTTATAGTAGGAATCGTTATGGTAAGACTGTAGCATGTACGACACTGCATTGTTATATGGATATATATCATAGATTTAACGAGACAAATGAACCGTACAGTTGAAACAAAAGCAGTTTCCTCTGGAGAAAGATTCCAGTAGCATTGCAACGACGGTGCAAGCACAGCTAACAACGTAATCGCAATAGCATCAACCATCTAAAAACAGTTTTGTTAATATCCCATGTACGGAATATGGTATGCAAACTAGCGAGATTTGATTTTGCTTATTATCTGAAACACTTACCACTTTGTTACTAACTCGTTAGTAATTAATAAGTTACACTATGTTTACACTTGCATTATTACAGTATTGTATAGAAATTACAAATGGACAATTAATTATATACAAATGGTTTCTTTGTTAAAATTAAATGTTAAGTTTATAGAAGAAAAACTGTGAATTTCAACTTATTAAAAATGATAGATTGTTTCAGCCATAATACCCATGAGCATCCAACCATGACAGTAAGCTTTGCTTGGAACCAGCCAAATCCAAGCCCTTCAATAGCATCATTTAGTGTAAAGAACTTCTCTTCTGAAAAACCTAAATAATATATAAAGGATTTCTTGACATTATATACCTCATAATAAAAGTATAGGCAATTTTAAAGCAGCATATATTCAAGTGGCAAAGAAGAAACAGCCCATGATATTTTGCAGACAGAATTACACTTTATCTTTGAATGGACCAACACAAATGAATAAAACAACCATTTGGAATAATATAAACAAAGGAGCATTCTATTGCGTGAAATGTGCAGTGCCAAAATCATTACAAGCAAAACATATATTATTATTATTATTGAGGCATTCCAACATATGCATTACAATCACAACGTCCTTATCTGAAAAGTGGCATTAAAATGTGATTGAATCAGTTAATCGACGAACAACACAACAGGTTATAGGTATTGGTGGTTTGACATTAACACAACCCCTTAAGATATGCAACCTTACCACACTTGAGAAGAACAGAAAAGAAAGACAGAGTCAAGCCTGAACAACATGTTGAGTCTGGATAAATCCTTTTTGCTATTGTCTACAACAAACAGAACTCAAGGAGAAGGGTAAGCTGATCTCCTTAAGAGCTAACAGTATTTGTAATATTCAATAGTCAAACTGCGAAATGAGATACCACAGAGTGCACCCAACATTAACAAAGCAGCTTCAAAAACTTATTCAACAAGTAGAAAACTTGACTGAGACCCAAATTTTATGCCTTCTTTAGGGCTCACACCAATAGGGTGTTACACGTGTTAAATTAGTATATCATAACATAAAGAACTTTAACATCATGTGTAATAAAATTAAAGCTATCCCGAGACTATCTAGATGATGCCTTTTTACAAGGTTGATAAAATCTTTTAAAATGGCAGATACTGGGATAGCACATGTAAGTTCAAGACCCCTATATTTTCCAACATGTATGGTTTGTTTTTCCTATTCATGTCAACATTATTATAACATGGTAGAAAAAGTATCTTGTATCAGCAGGCTGATGTTTAAAAGGCCAGCAATAATTTTAGAACATGACCATTACTTTATATTCATGTAGCAACAGTATATACCAATCATTTTAAATAATATCGAAATAATGTTTTTATACCTGTGTTAGTATCTCTGAATTTAACAATTTTTTAAGAGTTTCAAATTTAAATTATGATTTTTTTGCCTTTTACATCTGCATATTTTGTAAGTTTAATAATAATAATACTTCTTCTTTTAGTTTCTAAAATCTGTTTTATCTGCAAGTGCTAGTTGAGAAATTTCATGTTTTGTGCAAGCCATTTCCCTTTCAGGTTCTAGCGCCTTCTATCGACATTTCACTTCATATCAAAATTTATAAACACCGGTCTTCTTAAAATTGCGCCAGTCAAACTTGAAAAAGTTGCTTCGTTGGTTAAAAATAACTTTTGTGAAAACAATGCAGAATGTATCTATTTTTATTCTCTTGTAACAACGATTCTAAATGTTCTGAATGTAAATACTATGATCACGTGTCTTTCCGCTAAATAAATAATCGTTCTAATGAACTGACATAATCAGTTTGCTACTTCAAAAACGGAGGCGTTGTTGATGTTCGGCGCATTGGCATCTGAATTCCAAGGTTTCACTATTTATTATCAGTATTTTAAATTTTAATGATGCTCAACTCAATTGCTTATATCGGAAACCTTTTGCAGTGCGAAATCTAAATAAAGGGTCAGGATTATAAGCTGTGACAAAGGAGGCAGACGCTGCTGCAACCGTACCTAACTGAAAAACAGTGAACATATATATTATATGTGATATAAAATTTGCGAGTATTTATTTATGAGTTGCTTCAATTGGATGTATTTATATCCTACCTAGCTAAATAAATTATTATTATTATATCTATCTATTTTTACATACTAGCTACTTATGGATCAAACGGATCTTGGTATATCGCGAAATATTGTCAATTTCAATCCAGTTAAAGCAGATTTGATAGACAACTTTATTGCCATAATATCAATTAGCACTTTCATTGCTGATATTGCCACAGATATTATTGTAGCAAAAGAGTATTATGTGTCAAAGGAATGGTTATGGCTCGGGTTAACATTGACTCTTATTATTGTCCCTTCTGCTGCCATGCAAGTGTTTTCATGCAAATGGCACGTAGACGATGGAAGTATGAGGTGGTGGTCATTCATTTTGCATTTATTACAGTTAGGACCAATTGAACGTTATTGTACAGCTTTTTTCTTTGGTGGAAAGACTATTTGTACCAGTACAGTTAAGGAAGAAGATTACAGGCTGTACTTAACAAGTTGGCGTGATGCAACAATGTTACGTTTAATGGAAACATTCCTGGAGTCTGCACCACAAGTTGTTTTGCAACTATACATTCTCTCGATTCTTCCGCGAAGTATTGAATTTGATGAAGATTGGCCTATAGTTTTTGCTGCAATTGCCTCCATGATATCATTGGCTTGGTCTATTGCATCTTACACCCATGCATTGAGGCTGTGTACCAGACAACAGGGGTTATCGATTTGTGGATATATATTTCAGGTTTTTTACCGTTTAAGCATGGTTACATCTCGCATTATTGCATTGGTACTTTTTACTACGAAATATTCTTGGGTAATATTTATAATTGTTTTCATTCATTGGATGGCCATGATGTTTTGGCTCTATATTCAGAAAACAACTTTCTGCGGTCAAAATTGTCTTGAGGTGTTATTCATCAGTGTTCTGGGTTGGATTTATATATTCTGTTATATTAATGTTCACGAAGGAATCAGTAGATACCGAATGGCATTTTATTATTCATTGCTATTCATTGAGAACTCAATCATGGTGATATTGTGGTATATTGTACTGAAAACGGTTCATACTTTCGAATATTTGTGTTTAATAAG
This sequence comes from Candelabrum cocksii, assembly GCA_963930725.1. Classification (NCBI taxonomy): domain Eukaryota; kingdom Metazoa; phylum Cnidaria; class Hydrozoa; order Anthoathecata; family Candelabridae; genus Candelabrum; species Candelabrum cocksii. The sequence continues at coordinate 14,521,178 of OZ005673.1, forward strand.
TGTTTGGGGTTTTTTCATATTTGGAATTTTTAATATGATCATTTACTATAGATTTTTTCATCCTAACGTTGATGTAACCTCTGGCTGGTTTTGTTGTTTTGCTGCTGAGAAACAAACTCGAACGGTTGTTACTACTTCTTCTGGAAATCTTGATGATTCTCACTCCTCCAGTTTCTATGTTGGAAAAAATTCCTTATTTTTGAGATTAGATGATGAGACTAACAGAGTAAAATCTAAAAAAGATTTACGCTGTGAGAGGACACCTTGCAAAAATGGTTCCACACAACAGGTTAACCACCCTAGAGTCACATATGTTTAACTTTAATATATATATACTGTATTAGAAGTGTTGATTATATATAAATAATTTGTTAATTGTTTGTACTTGTTATTGCGATTAATTTATATTTAATTACAATGTATATATATATATATATATAAATAAAAGATTTTAAATAAATTGCACAACATTTCGAAAAAGTTGTCATGAAGTTTTAAATTATTAAGTAAGATATGTCAAATTAATAATTTGGGGTTGACAAACATTATATTAACATTATTATTAATATAAGTTTCAATATTTAAATTATTTCTTGTAATTTTTGGGAAAAGTCTGTTTTCCATATAATTTAAAATTAAACCTGCTCTTATATTAAAAATACAATGTTACCTGTGAACTCATATTCCTCGCGCAACAAGCACATTTTTTCATCCATCGTTGTACGTTGTATTTCATTTAATTTCTGACAATTATATTAACAAGAATGTTTATTATGCAGTATTTTGTTCAAATTCGTCTACAGTTTCAGACGTGCAAATGGATTCTGTTTGGTAGTCTCCGGTTTCTTAAGCCTTATCTTACATTGGGATATTTGTTTTAGCTTGCACTCACACCTTGAGAGATAAAATCGTTTATGACAACCGTTCTACTGGTTTCCCTCACTAGGTTTCCATCTGTAACGAAAAATATATTTTTGCCCATATGGTGTTTTCTGTTACATCTTCCCTTTCATCATGGGCCGGCTAATATGAATAGTCATTTTCGAATGTCTAACAGTTGCAATAGCCAACCTAACATGCAACCGCCTACCATCCGAAATAATTTGTGGCACATAAATTATACTTTCCACAAAATCAATTACTTCCACTCAACTTTGTACCTTTAAACTCTAAAGTCTTTTAGCAACTGTTCAATGAAGCGCTATGTAACAGAATTACTCTCGGCATAACAAACAATGTTTTTAAAACTCTTTTGGGGATAAACTGAAATCTGCAAAAGAAATTACACTAGAATAAGCAAAAGTAACAAAGTAGTTTAAACTATGTAGTAGGTTCTGTTAACAATAGGCTGGTGAAGTTTTGTTTTTCTAGAATTAAATAGCTCTTTAGGTTTGTGATGTAGTTTGTCTTTCGATGTCGCTTGTCACAAAGCTGTTTGTTGAAAGTCCTTTAGCCGCCTCACAACTCAACCGCTTCAGGGAAAAGTGTAAAGTTTCGATATCTAAACAGTTCGAGTTATTTGCCGACGATCTGAAAAGTAAGATGTTAAAAATACAGCTAAACGTAAAGCAATAAATGCTTCTTTATGCTAAAATGAGCTGCACTTACAATCACGATTTTGTGACATCAAATCACCGTTGCCCTCTATCAGTATTTCGCGCAATGCATTTTGGTATTTGTACGTGCATGGATGTAAACAAACAATAAATATGACTGAGAGTAAGGAAAGTGAGAGTGCTCTTGAAAATTTTAATGTCGTTTCTTCAACTCTCTATTGAACGTTCTGCTCCGCATGTTCACAGTTGTCAGTGAATCTGGCTAACGTCTGGACATCATTTGACGCGAATGAAAATGTAATAACAACTTCGGTTGAGGACATCTTCCCACCGAAAGGGAGATTTTACCACTGATCTCAAAATAAAGTCTTTATGCAGACAGGGCTAGTAAATAGAAGAGAATATAGTTTTTAAAGTTATACTTGATTAGTACTTATGTTATAATCAAACAGAAAAACTAAGAAAACTTTAGCTAAGGTCCAAAAAAATGTCGTAGGGTTTTCAAGAGCTGTTTCACATTTTCTCATCATTGAAAAGTTGTTTTGTGTGTATGTTCAGATTTTCTGCTTATTTCAGAAATTCAGTTCGCCGTCAAACGTTTGATACATTGAAGCGATAGCTCAACTTGTGGTTTCATGTGCAACATCCACGAATATACATGGACAGACAAAAACATTATATCCGGCGTAAAATGGGTGATAGTCAAATTTGCAACAATAAACAATTAACCACAAAGAGGTTTCCTCTGTCGTTTTTAAAATAAGTTAGTGTTAGCAAATGATTCCATGTAAAAGATAACACGAAACACTTCAACAACTACGTTTGAAGAATAACTACAACTTCATAATGCGTTAAAAAACCAAAAAACTTCACGTGCTATAAAAATAAAAAGGCAAAAAACTTAAAAAATGTTTAAATTACTCGAAATTGTTTAAATTACTCGAAATTGTATAAATTACTCGAAATTGTATAATTTACTCGAAATTTACACTACGGATTTATATTTCGTCATTTGAACTTCGTCCGTTAAAATATCTACGGCAACCGAGTTCGCAGCCCCGAGCTCCTCACTAGAACGCACTGTTTTAAAGTACAACGGTCGCAACCCGTTCACCATCACAAACAACAAACCCAGGGCATCGGAGAGCACGGCCAGCCACAGTAGAGATTTACCAGCAAGTGCAACCACCACGAACACAACTTTGATCAACACTCCGCCAATGATGTTTTGTAAAACAACCCGACGACAGTACTTACCAAGAACTAACAGGTAAGCGATCTTCATCAAGTTATCCGTCATCAATGAAACGCCAGCAGATTCAACGGCTAAAGCAGTCGCCGACGGACCGATTGCAATACCAACGTCGGCGGCAGCTAATGACGGACTGTCATTCACACCGTCCCCTATCATTGCAATGCCCTTGTGACGTTTCCTACGTTCTTCCTAGACATTAAAAATACTTAATACATTGGTATACAAATTCTTTATCAAAGTAAGGAGATAATATTCTTCATTACTAACCATTTATCTAATTACGCTTACATTTCCGTGACACAACAAATCTGCTGAACTCTTTCTATAGCTCTTTACACACAAGTGGCCTTTAACGCCTTGTTTTGAGTAACTTCAATAAGAAATTAAAAAATCCCTAAAGTGGAAAATTTGAACGCTGGCAATAAGATGGTTGTCAATGGCCGCGTTGTACGCCGGATAACGGCTCAGTTTTGCGTGTAAAAGTTTCTTACTTGTTTTTTGGCGACCCATTCAAACTTCTCCCTTGGCTTCATGCTCCACTCGCAACTCGCTAAGCCAACTTTTTTCATGATCATTTTCGCGGGGCCTTCGCTGTCACCGGTCAGCATGATCGTCTCGATGTCCATTCGACTCAACTCGCTTATCACAGACGGCGCAGAATCACGACACTTATCGGCCAGACCGTATATCAGCTCCAACTAAGCGATAAAATGATAATGTAATGAACTAAACGAAAGAATTGAATGCTTAGTCGCTAGTAGACCAACGAACTGATTTCAGTACCCATCATAGCTACTATTGTACTATGCCGTTTGCTATTCTTTTTTCTTTCTTTTTAGACTATTTGGCAGCCACCTTTATAACTTTGATTCAATTTATTTAACCTCGTATTTTTTTTTATTTTACATTATTTATTATATATTGTACATTTTACTAACCTTATTTTAACTTTTAACAAGACCCAATAGGATAACAGTTTTTATATTTTATATATTTAGCTGAATTGGCTATCCTGTATAAATATTTTTCAAATTTTTCATCCCATCGTCACTACCTTCTTGTCCAGAGCAACAAACACAACTGTGTATCCCTCATTCGACCAATCTCTCAAACAATCCATCGTCTCTTCACTCATCTCTACATGATGAGACTCCATCAACTGAAGGTTACCAACAGCAACACTGATATCATTGACAACGCCGCTAAGTCCCAGACCGCTTTCGTTTTTGAATTTCGTGACCTCCGGTAGACCGATTTGTGTTCCGTCGACGTCGATTTTGTCGGTGATGCAGCCCGTGTAGCGGTTAACAATGGCGGACGCTAGAGGGTGGCTGGACCGGGATTCAAGAGCGGCTGCCATCACCACCACATCCTCGCTAAATCACTATCTTATTACAGTGCAAAGCATTAACTGTAGACCATCAGAAAATGTAAAAGTTCAGAGAATCGACAAAGCATTAACTGTGGACCATGAGACCATGAAAAAGTTCAGAGAATCGACAAAGTTCATGTTGAGGTTTTTGTCACCAATTTATTTGTGGCAATATACATCGCTGAGAGAAGAGAATATAGTACTTGCTTTAAGAAGTCAGATTGATCTCGATCTACATTGATTTCATGGAATATTATAAAATCGATTTACTGTGCAGTAGAACCTGAGTGGCGTTCTTCAATCACTTGGAATCGTCCTTCAGTCAACGTCGCCGTCTTATCAAAAGCAATCACGCGCACACTGGCCAAACGCTCCAAGAAGATTGCCCCTGGAAAGATGAGAGTTGTCGAAATTTTTAATATTCTATCTTGGTTTGAATTAAGAGACCTGGGTTTAATGTACCTTAGCGCGATAATGCCACCTTAACGACACAAACTATTTCAGAAAGACATTCTACAAATTCAAACGTGAAAGCCAAAGACTATTGGTAGCTTTTCTATTTTTTTGCTATGTCGGTGCTTGTGTCGATGGAAACCACTGCCCACCTTTTATTAGTGCTCCGTTCTTTGCAGCGTTAGTAATACCGCACACCATTGGTATGGGGGTGGCCATTATGATTGAGCACGGACACGCGACAACTAGTACGGTGAGGGCTCGAAGACTCCATGCTTTAAGGGTTTCATCGCTCAGTTTGCTCTCCTGTATGGAAAGTTAAAGCATTTGTCGCAATCATGAAATACTGTAGCATACGATATTCGAGATTTTGAATGAAAAATTCTGCTTTTATTGTCGACCATTTTATGTATGGTATTTTTAGGTAATTATTTGCAGCTGCAAATGCTCTCTTGAAAGTAGGAACAAAACGGATGACTGCCAATCTCATTGATTAAGAGCAGGAAAACGAATGTAAAGACTTAACTGACAAAGCAATTGTGATACACAAAGCATAATCATTTCTTTTGGCCACACTCACGTCAACTTTGTTCAGGATAAAGGGAACAAGAAAGAGCAATAACGATGTGGCCATGATTAACGGTGTATAGTACTTTGCAAAGCGATTCATCATTTCTTCAGTGTGTGAAGCTTTTGATTGGGCTTCTTGAGTGAGTTGTGATACCTTTGATATCGTGGATGATTGATAATCACATGTTGTGCGGATCTGAATGAGAAAACATGGATAACAACATAAAAGTAATACCGGGTTCACAATCATTAACAGGACCCAGATCGCATTGTCCTCAGAACATTAAAACAACAAACAGAGTTTATCATTTAAAGGGATGGCTCGTTCAAAACACAATTTAATCAATCAGTACCAATTAAATGAAGATTTGAAATCTAATTTATTTTAGATGCACAGAAATTTTAATTTTCATTACAAATCCAGACACTGTATCGTAGTTTTGTCTTATAATCAAAATATTTCGAGTTGGAAGAAAGACGAATAAATTTACTCGGTGTTGGAAAAATGCAATAAAAAGTCAAAAATATTTTTAGATGGTCCCTTATTCTCTAGACCAGCCAGGTTGTGGCAAACAAACATTTTTTTAGGTCAACCAAAAATATCTATTTTCCAAACATAAAAGCTCAAACTCAATCAATAGTACTTCTTCATTCAGTAATTGCTTGTGTAATTGTTTTCCTTCTTCTTTTTGCTAATGTATTGTCAATCCTCAGAAAAACCGTGCTACTTATAAAATGTAAATAAAATGTAATGGGTACACCGTTTCAGTCATGCTTTCATTCCTTAATTCTTAAGTTTTGCTTCTAAGTTTATCTTTCAATATAGAAAAAGAATAAAAAAAAAAAAGTTCAGCGGAATAAAAGTATGCTCAACATTTTCTGGTGTATTTACTTTAACATTAACTAATTTTAAGTTATTTGTTAAAATTAAAAAAACAAACACATAAGTTTGTCAGTTACTTCATTTAAACTCCATTCAAAGTTATTGTAAGATTTATTGAAAAAGCAAAGACCTTTAGATATCCTGTTTGAATGATTGTTCCACTAAACACCATTGATTCCGGCATCTTGCTTACAGGAAAAGCCTCGCCAGTGATTGAGCTCTCGTCGACAGCTGCCTTTCCTTTCACCACGTCTCCATCCAACGGGATCTGTTCACCTGCGCACACGAGGATCAAGGTTCCCATCGGCACCTGCTCAATGGGAACCGTTTCATTTGTCTCGCTCAGTACAGCAACTTTAGGAATCTTGAGCATCAATGCTGAAAAATTTCACAATTGTTAGGTTTTGAAATATATGCCAAAGACAATCTTTTTTTTCAAATTTTGTTATTTCTGAAGGAAAAAAGTTCTTCTTCCAATGCACCCTTATAATCAGAAACAATTGAATACAATTGAAAATTCACAACAACAAGGCTTTAAGTGCTTTCAAAATTCTTCTTCCTCAAGTAATTCTTTAGTCAACTTTAAAAAATATAATTTTTAGTCAGCTGTAAGTTTTATATCTAGTTTTACAAAAAAATAAATCAACTTTCCAAATCAAAAAGTGAATTCTATTATTGTTGAACTGACCAGCGATATTTTTCTCCACTTTGTATCGACAAAGACATTCTAAAAGCTCCGCAACTATGAACACATACACGATAATACAGCCATCCAAATACTCTTTGATGAGAATTGCTCCAATCACAGCTATGAGCATCAAAAGGTTGATGTTGGCTAACACTTTCCGTTTGATATCTAAACAAGCTTTCCACAACATTGGCAGTCCTCCAATAACCAACAGGGGAATGGAAACCCATTTGGTCCACTCTCTCCTCACAAACTTACAGACAATAACTGCTATGAACAATGCGGTAAGTATGAACAAGTTCAGGGCCCGCAAGAATAGTCGGATTTTCCATTTCTTATTTTCGCGTTTCTCGCTGCTATTTCCACTCTCCATTAAACTAATCCCCAAGTGCAGAGCGTTGAGACGGACAATGATTATGTTTGCCGTGATTAAAGATTCATTGTATGTCACATGAGCCAAACGTCCCACAACGTTAACAGTCACTGATTTTATACCGGGCACACCATCAAGATTTTGTTTAATGAGTGTAGCTTCCTTCCCACAACAAATGTTCTGAACACGAAGTTTAAGCACTTTGATTGTTTTCTTCTTTGTTGTTGTTGTGCTTTGTTGTTCACTGTAGACCTTCTGAGAGCCAACATCCAGGCTAATGATTTCGCTGGCTTCTTCATCATCTGTTGATCTGGAAGAAAATAATTATATTTTGCTGGTTAGTAACCTGCTTCTCCCCACAATCTATTGAACTATTTATTTTATGCAATTTGACTTTGGCAATCACTTACAGGTAAATCAGTTACTAAAAGTTAATAATTTTATTTTTGATTTATGTATTATATTTAAGCATTTCAATAAATATTTATAAATGTTTTTCTAATATTAAATTTAATGTCATTTATTACATTGTGTTTTTAGAATATATTTAAACATGCGAAAAACAACAATATTATACACCTTTTTAGAGTTTGCTTATAGGCAAATATGCGCTTTGCTTTGGAGAATTTTAAACCCATGTTTATTCACAATGAATTCAAAACCACTATTTAATTCTGAGTGACTGTTAACTCCCTAAAAAATAAGCAGTTTGTATGAATACTAGCAAAAATCCCAGCATGCATTGGTTATTTTATTAAATCATTGACTAATCTTTATATAAAGAAAAAATCACAAATATAACCGTTATTTCATTTAATGTAGCAAACACCAAGTGTATATTATATATACGTCATCTAAAACTTTACAATTCAATAAATTTATAAAATATATTTATACCAATATATAGAAACCATAAATATATAAATATAATGAATTTAAAAATTTAAAAATCAAAACCATCAAAAATATAAATGTAAAAGCTATTATAGCAAAGTACAAATTAAAAAATTAAACAATCTGATCTTTTAGAGGATTTTAAATATATTACTTTCAATATTTCTGCAAGGAATCTCACAATTATGAAATAAATTGTAGGTATTATACAACAAAATAAAAATTAGTTAATTTTAATTAACTTTGATGCATCAATGGAAACATGTACTGAAAGATATAGCACAACAAACAATAGCAATGGAGGCAACCATTTTGAAAAGGCAACTTGATAAATCACCGATGCAGACTCAAACCCCGCCACAAAAACAACATTGGTATAAATTAAAGCCACAATAGAAAATGTGCCAAATGAAGCACATAGCCTTCTGAACTGTACAGGTGTAAGAGAACTTAAGTTAGATACCACAAAGCTGGTTTTTGATATTAATTTAATAAAAACTTCAGAAATTATACCCAACCAGTTAGTTAGGGCCCAAATCCACAAATCTCGCCCATTACCATGCCATAAAGCAACAAACGCAAAACAAGAGAAAGAAGCAGCTAAATTCCTTGCAAGTCCTTCACGGGAGCCACCGAGTGGGAAATATATCGATCTCTGGAGAAACCTGTATAAACCTTTATCAAAATATCGCCACATGTCCACAAATGTGTATAAAGACATAACACATTTGGGTGGACCCGGTGGTTGTATGCCATCAATTTTGCAAAAAATGCCAGAGAACTGATAAAAGACTTTGTACTTCAAACAAAATAAGGCAATAAGTATATATGCAGTAGAAATAGCCTCCATCACAGACAACTTTCCCAACACTTTAGGATCAACAGAGAGAGCAACTACACATGTACTGTGAAAGAAAATCTCAATCCAAATGGCAAGTGTTAAACAGCGAATTAAATCAAGCATTATGTCTGTTAATGTAAAATCAGTTGTCAATTTGTTAAACTGCTGATGAAACAAATCATAAGTTAGTAATGGCCCGTTAAAAAACAATGGCAAATAAAATATATAGCATATATAACATTGAAAAGAAACTGTGTCCGGTTTTAAATAAACTTCAGTGGAATAACTCAGTAAACGTAAAGAAGTCATCAAAATAGATACAAAAACAATGTCTTTATCCATAAAACTGACATGGAATGTTTGCAATAATCTTTCTCTAAGCCACTGGGTGTGAAGCACGTACAGGGTAGATATTACGAAGAACCAAATAAATTTTCTTTTTGTTAACAACACAAAACCATAAAACATAAGAACAAAGACTAGAATTAATATAAATCCTTGGACTGATGTAATATATATGACCACCAAAATTCCGGAAGCAGTGTAATAAAAATGCTTCAATTTCGGAAACATTTTTTTAAAAAACAATCCGCAAACGGAATATAACAGCATCAGTGCTCCATTTAGAGGAAGATTTTGGACCCAAAATTCCCACTCATAATCACCAACATCTTTTTCCCAGAAATTCCAACTAGTTTTTAAGCTATATTCCGATAAACTATTTCTGTATTTGGTTGATATGTCATAGGCAACATAAAATGGATAAAATGACAATGGTAGCCAAATGATCCAATACAAAATCGTTTCACTGACAGGTAAATTAGCATGCCCAGAATCTTCAGACATTTTCGACTTAGTTATTTTGTTCTTTCTAAGAATATAAAAAGTACACTTTTGTATTTGCGTGATTGAATAACAATAAAGTATTATATCCAAATTGTGTGTCCTTCAGTCTAATCAGGTTGATTTGACAGAAAACAAAACTAAGCTTGTTTACTGCGCGATTGAACCTTTTAATTGGTTTTAATTGATCATGCTAGGTAGCTATCTCGTAATAATAGGTTTATTCGTCAAACGGATAAACGTTTATTTAAACGTCCAACCCCTGGACCAGGGAAAGAAGACGGAAAACCGGATGGTAAGGTAATCCATCCAAGATTAATGATCCTGCTAAAAAATTTGAAAACCAAAGACTTAACTAAAAATAATCTAATTAAAGTTAAAAGGAACCTGAATCTCAGTGATTTATTTGAATGCGTCATAAATCATTTTATAAAACTTTTAGTTTCAAAATAAATCATTTCAACATAAACAAACTAAAAACAGTGATTGATTGGTCGAATTTAAACAAACCCAGAGTATCAATTTAACCAATCAGATGCTGATTTGTCAACAAAAGTAAATGTATTTTATCATTGGCCCGTTTAAATTATTCAATATTATTTCTCAGAAAAACTTCTTAAACTTGTTTTTGTTAATAAATAACATTTACACTCGCGATGACAGATGACGTTGCATTGTTTGCGGGCTATTGACAATGACGTCATTGGTGGAAAAGAAAAAAATTGTGACAACAGAAAAGAGAGGGTTTTCGCCTTAGTTGTTTTATATATTTAATTTGTTTATATTTATAAATCATAACGCCCCTCTATCACCATTTCCTTGTTTTAACGAGTCAACAAATAGAAGTACATCATGTAACAGGAAACAGACCAAGTTCTAACTACACATTTTGTTTTTTTTATATAAGAAACTAAGGTAAGGCCGTAGTAGGTTGCAGTTTCTTAATTTTGGAGGTGGTTAAGTATCAAACGTTTATTGAATAGTTTCTTAAATCATAAAATTGGTTGGTCTTGCCTGTTGACCTAGGTGAGGCGAGGTAAATAAAAGTATAAGTGTTAGTTATCATTAACAAACGTATGTTAAAAATGTGTATCCTGTATTTATTTACTTTCTTTTTGAAAGACATGTACCTTATACTTATATTATTCAGACAACAATGTCTGCTCATCCTGTTACAACATTCGATTTCAAGTTAGCATGTTTACGACGCTATTGAGAACCAGACAAAGGTTTCTTAGGAAATATCTTTGTAGTACTACAGTTTCTTAAATATTTGAGGGTATCTAGATCTAGTTTCTTATAAACGGGTTTCTTATAAAAAGAATACGTGTATTGTTTGATGCAATGAAGTGCAAATCGAACCCTGAATTCAGTTTTGCAGATATCCGGAAGTACTTTGCCATTCTTCAGTCGGTGACAAGTGGGGGCGGAGTTTAGAGTAACAGTGACAATGAGGAGTTTGAGATAATAGTGACAAGTGGGGGGCGGGGTTTGGGGTAACAGTGACAATGAGGAGTTTAAGATAATAGTGACAAAGGGGACTGACAAGAAGGAGTGGAGGTTAAAAAGTACTCTTATTACCCGAATACAATAGACGGGGGTTCCAAAGCTTAGACGGGGGTCTTAATAAACGATGGGATTGGAAAATTTCCTAAATTGTAATAAACGGGGGGTTGGAATAAACGGGGGGGGAGGATTATTTGACAATTTTTTTTTAATCAATCCAGTCAATTATGTTCAACGAAACTTTGGGAGGGAAAATGGTCCAAGTATATTGAAAAGAAGTATGAGAATGTTTTTTAGAATTGATATCACTACTAATTCGAAAATAATTCGAAAACAAAATTAGAAAATTAAAGCTCAGTTTACATTAAAGTATTCGAAATTAATAAGCGAGGGGGGGTCTTAATAAGAGCGGGGGGTCGGACGTCTATTCGGGTGAATAGAGTAGCTGATGTCATTTTTGAATAGCCCCTTATGAAAATTATTTTAATAAAGTAATGAAATGTTTCTGTTTGAAACTGTTTTTAAAAAGTGTTTCCTATTCCAACAACAAACGAGTAGCAGTCTTAAAAATGAATAAATGAAAAACGAAATGTTCCTCGTATTTATTTTTAAAATGCTTTTGCGAAAAGGTAAAAACGGTTTATCAAAGTAAACACGGTGTAGTTATTGTCAACTATTGAATATCGCATACATTTGTGAGCGTATTATAAACTTTGGCTAAACGGCTATTGGTGTAATTTCGCGCGAAAAAATAGGCAAAGGCAAAAGGTTCCTTTTTTTTGAAAATGTCAAATGCAATTCGGTAAATTAAATAATTAGCAATTGTGTATTTATTGAGTGATAATAATATTTCCATAAGAAAATCTTTTAAATATTCACGGATTAAATATAAGGATCTCATGTTTTTGTTCGAGTCTACTAAAAAGAAAATCTCTTGAAATTTATCGGAGGTTCTGGACCGGCACAAGTTGATATTTTGAAATTGGTATTTTTTGATCTAATAGCTTACTTTTTATTTCTTCAGTATTTTACTTAAACATATTTTGAGGTTCATAAACAAACAAATTGCGGAATATTTTCGGAGCGACACCTAGCTTACATTTGACCATGATGTACGGAAATATCAGGAAAACGTTCCATAAACATTTTTGCATATCCGTGTAAAAAGCGTCGAAGAAGAGATGATATCGATGAACTATTTTTAATTTAGCCTTCCCAATTTTGCCTTCCGAAGCTTAGTTAAGTGCCATTTTCAAGGGAGTTTTGAATACATTAAAAAGAGGATGTTGTTTAAATCCATCATGAGATTATATCTGTTGAATCCCCCCTCCCACATATTTTTTTGAATTTCCTATTTTTGGTATCATGCTTATGTTTCGTTTTATCAATTTTTTAATGAACTTTTCTAATTTTTTTTCTAATTTTTTTTTATTGTTTACGCGAAAACTAATGAGTATGAATGAGTTGAAATGTTTTCACATGACTTTCAAATGAAAGTAAAGAAAAATGCGTCAACCAATCAGAATTCAGCAAGACGATTAGCACGCAAGATAACAAACAAATTATATTCTTCGAAAACGCACGTGCGATTTGGTTTCCAGACAACGTAAACAAAGAGAGTGACTTTTATTGTCGAAGGTGTGAGCTGTGGAGTGGTCCGAATTTTACAAGGGAAGTATCAACAACAACAACCACTATATTAAAATAAGTTTTTAAGACCACAGTTAAGAAAAAAGGAAGTCTGCGCAAGATTTCAACAAAATAGATGATGATGATACTGACATTGAAATTGAGTTTTAACAGTAAAGTTGTAATGTCATTTAACCGTCGTCTGCTTCCATGTGACTCATAATATCATTTCAGAAAAAAGTTGTGTTATCCAAATTTTTGCATTTTAAAATAAACGCCCCTTTTAATTAAACGCCCTTTTCGAATAAACGCCCTCCTAAAATTTTCAATCTTTAAATAAACGCCCGGGGCGTTTAATCGATCATTTACGGTAGTTGCTTATTTTAAAACACAGTGTATACCATAAAAACCCAACTGACCTTTGTGAATTTTCCATCTGATTTTCCATAGAACTCAACTGGTGACGGAAGACAGAATGATGTGGCTGATTGGGAATCTGAGATATTAATGTAATGTTCCCTTACGAAACAAACACATTGCGCGAATTGTTCCGCTACTGAGGTTACCGCTGTTTTTAGTTATAATAATTGATTGTTTTTTTTGAAAGATTGCCTCTTACAAATATGTACTTTGTCATGTTTGCGTTATAAACAAAGCATGTGTTTTCAAGAACTGATATCGAAACTGTGTTTTCGAAGGTGCGGTGTACTGGTGCAACAGTGTGGTGGTACGGTGCATACCCGACGATAGCACAACGGTAAGGCGTTCGGCTCTTAACCGAAAGGTTCTGGGTTTAGACCTTTCTATCGCAAAGTTGTTTAGTGAGCGGTTATAAATAAAAAGCGCCGTATTTTATCAAAAATAACCGTAGCATAAATGTGAGCAATTAAATACACTAAAACTCCGGGTCGAGGTCTTCATGATAATGCTTAATGAGCGTTTTGGAAGCCTCGTTAAAAAACAACAAACAAATATCTTGTCTTTTTACGCACGACCCAGTAATCTCAATATATAAAAGAATAACTTGTGTGTGAGTGAGTGAGTGTATGCTCTATAGACTCAAAAACCACTGCACAAATTTCTTTGGAAATTGCTCTGCAGATTCGTAATAACACAGAGCAGGTTTTCGCAAACACAAATTTTTAACATTCTCAAGCGTTTCAAAGAATACTAAATAAATAAATAAAAGGTGGTCCGCGCGGCGCCGGCAAAGTTCACAACTTCTAATTTATTCTTCTGTTATTGATTTCGTATTTTACAATTCGATTTTACCCTGCACGGCGGGTACTATCAGCTAGTTAGTTATGAAGTAGCATTGAAATATACCGATCACCAGTTTTACATCAACAGCTGTGCTGCCGAAAGTCCAGCTTAAATAGACGAGTTGTCTGGTTGAGCGAAGATACAAACGGGCGTCCTAAGTACGCCAGGACTAACCAACAGGACACAAAAGGATGACAGTATTCTATATTCTGAAGTGTACATATCCTGTATAAAAATCTAAATAATATGAATCGAAGTAATAATAATAAATGCTTCTTACTTGCAATTATACCACGATTTCTTGGTATAATATTTCTTAAAGTCACCTATAAATATTTTTTCTTTCTGAACTCCTCTCATCACTCAACAGAGAAGCATAACATACCTTTTATAAATATATATGCGTGCCAACTCGTGAAAGTGACAATATTGAAACCAGTCTCGTGAATCACGTGACTTCATACATTTTTGCTCTGCCTCTTTAATCTTTTGTAAACTTCTTTCTTTAGATTTTTGCACGCAGGAATTCCATCGTCGAAAGTGCACTGGACGAACAATGCAAATACCACACTCATTTAAATCCGGACAATTCCTCGATTCAACTCGTCAGTCTTATTTATATCAGCATGTTTTTAACCCGACACACCTGAGACACACGCAAAACTTTAATTTTTGCGTGGATTTATTTTTGCGATTTTGTCGCGTTTTGAGTGGATTTGATTTTGCGAATAAGAGTTTAGGAGAAGAGACCTCTGTCAACATTTTTTTCGACAATCTTTTTTAACAAATAAAGCTTGTTCTCTCTCCTCACCGTCCAATATTTCAAAGGTGCTTCTTTCGTATTCTGGATGTTCCCAGGCGGATTTGTCATCATTATCGTCATCATGGTGCTGATAACATTTAAAGAGATCTGGGACTAACCCAGTAACTGCCAACAACTGCTGATCCAAATCAGTGCCGAACTCGTGAGTAATTAACGGATCAATACTTTTAAATGGATCTGGTAAAGGGAGTTTTGATAAATCTTTCTCCAGTGCTTCCGTTATCCCAGCCGCATGCCATCCATTTTTGATAACATCTCTGGCGTTTGATAAAGGCAAATAATTATACAGACCACAAACCCAGCTCGCATCCAGAGGTTTCAAAACTGTTAGGGTTAATTTTATGTCGATATCTTCAAGTGATTTGCATTCTGCCAAACCTTCTTCCAACATCTTTGAAAAACATTCAGAAAATCCTGCTTTCATAAATGACTTAGCTGAGCCATTAACTGTCAAATCTAGCGACTGAAAGTGATGAGACATGTTGGCTGGGGCTAGGCAAGTTAAAACGTTATTCTTTTTCAATTCATCAGTAACAGCTTCAGTTAACTGACCTCGGAAAACATCTAGGATAAGTAGTGCAGGCTGATCTCCTGGTAGGGTTTCCTCGTCACGTTGTTCCTTTAGATAAGGCACGATCACTTCCTGGATTATTTTTATACGGACTCTTTCGTATTGCTAAGTGTTTTTCGTTGACACTGAGTGAAGAATTGTCAGGAAATTTAAATTATGGTAAACTCCTTTAAGCTTAATTCATGCGTCGAAGTTACACCGCATCGAATTAACAGCGTAGTGAATTAAATTAGACCATATATACGTTACGCATACAAATTTGCAAGTACCGTTACTAAAAATAATTACTTCGTAAAATAAGTATCGATTTCTTTACTGCGCATGCGCGCATTTCAGAACATTTTAGCGATACTTATTTTACACCGTATGCAGTAAAATAATTACTCCGTAAAATAAGTATCGATTTCTTTACTGCGCGTGCGCGCCTTTTACACAATTAACGATATAGTTATTTCATAGTGTGCTGTAAAATAATTACTCCGTAAAATATCCGTGCGGCTACCAATGAGAGTTTTAAACACACAAATAGCATCAATTTGTGTACAAAATATCATTTTTTTTATATCATCTTTATCCATTTATGGACAATTCACATTTTCTGTCAGTTTCTATCTTCAATTATGGCGGAATTCATTCTAAATCACGTGATTGTCATAGATATTTTAGACAAATTATTCATGCCACTGATTCGAAGTCTTACCACTAAGTCGTTATAAAAGTATAAGTGTTAGTTATCATTAACGGACGTATGTTAAAAATGTGTATCCTGTATATATTTGGTTCCTAAAGTGTTTACGACGCTATTGAGAACCAGACTAAGGTTTCTTAGGAAATAGTTTTGTAACAGGGGCGCAAGTAGGTTTTGTTCACTAGAGGGGGTCAGGACTAGCGCGTATACAGCTGGGGGTGGGTCCAGAAGGGAGTTCGGGGCGTATTTAGGGTGATGCAAAAAACGTAAAATCCAAACAATTTTTTGTTTTCATTAATGACGTCACAATATTAATATTTTTTTCAAAAAAGGAAGGTATTTGTTTTTAAGATAGCCCATGTAAATGGCACTGTACTTAAATTAAGCATGTGAACCACGACAAGGTTCCTTCCATCTCACATGAAAAAGTATTGTTAGCATTTGTTTGTAGGGTTGAGTAGTCAACAATCAATGTTACCACGTTATATTATGTCGATGTCTAAATTCCACACAAACAACGTAAACATACTTCTACCTCATGAATCTACAAAACTCTACTGTAAGTAACCAAGGAAATTAACCTACAGACAGCACTCCTTTCCACCCCTTCACTACCCAACATAACACGCAAACATAACACGTAAACATAACACTTAGAAGTAATGTAGGCTATGCAAGTTATGTAACATCTTTGACCTCATTGGCTAAGCTTCCATCCTTTATTACACAGTAAAATACAAAGCTGGCAAGTGTTAACATGTTACTGCCTCGTACTCTACAGTTTCAGTAAAGAAAGTGATGTGTAAAAAGCATAAACTGGTTTATTATAAAAAAAATACGCTATGAAAACGCTATAAGAAATTAGCAGATGCTTTCCTAATTTTTGCTGTTCTTTCACTGATTGAACACTATAATAATGAGAACAATTGGTTAAGTACCAAGCAACTTGGTTAAAGTATGAACCATTCGCCATTGTGTATTATCTGAATAAAGATAGCTGCTGTCTTTTAGTTATACCATATAAATATAAACTGTACAAGTTAAATTTATAAAGTAAAAAAACAAACAAAAGTTATTCGTTGCTAAAACTAGCTATGCTAGCTAGCTACGCTATATAAATTTGCAAACTTGGGAAAATATACCCATCCCATCTACAAAATGAACTACAGAACATTTTATTGTGCTATTACGCTATCTAATTCTACAGATACAATGATTATGCTCATTAAAGTGACAAAATATTTTACATAATAAATGGAACATATGCCTACTTTTTTACAGTCAAAAATCGAAAAGATAACAGCATGCACCAAAACTATAAAACTCTGGTTTGCACATGCGCAGTAAAGAAATCGATACTTATTTTACAGAGTAATTATTTTTCGCGACACCGTATTTACTCGAAAGAGCGCCCCCCTCTTTTAACGTGGATGATTTAATTAGCGCCCCTTTATTTTCTCAAAAGAGGCGCTCATTTAAAAAAGATGTATTTAGAGCGGCGCTCATTTTGGAATTAGATGAAAAAATCTTTAATACAGCTAATTCAGCTTGTAGTGCTATTTCTTTTTGTAAATAGTGTTGGAGTATTGTCTGTTATTTTATTATCTTGTTACTGTTCTTATTGTTTTATTAAAGAGAAAAGTTGAAATTGTTTTGATGTCTTATTGATTTATTTAATGAGCGCCTCCCTCGAATAAGCGCCCCCCTTTGAGAGCCCAGAATTAAATGAACGCCCGGGCGCTCACTCGAGTAAATACGGTATAAGTCTTTTCTGAACTTTAAAAGTTTTGAGCAGTACGTGTGTTTTCTGTGGAATAATGCCCACCACCATGAATTATTTGATATCACAGCAGCTGTCCGTGGCTACAAATTTCATAAAACATATTGGAATCCGAAACCGAATCAAAAGCTGATTCATACAGTAAAGCTGACACTGTGCTCATGAGATAAACAATTGATTCGATACATTTGCCATAAAAGCCTATGGTATTCTCAAGACCGTCGAAATATCTGCTTGACAGAGGAGCTGTTACATCAGTAGAACTATAAGGTCTGTGAACTACCGACGTTCCCCTCTTGTTCAAGGTGGACTTGAAATACCTTGCAAAGTTGTTGCATCGATGCCTGACAGAGTGAAAACCAACTTCTGGTGGAAAAATATATGGAGATGGTTCAAGAAAGATATGCGTAACCTAAGGAAGAAATTTTTATTGATTCTTTTTTGATTCCGCAGCCCATAGTACAGCAACGAGAAAAACAAGTAGACAAGAAGAGAACGATTCCTACTAAATGAGAAGGCGAGGATATTCGGAAGCTTATCAAAAAGCTGCGTAAAAAATTGAAAGAACACGTCGAAGAAGACATAAATTTAGTTGTCCTTCAATCCCGTGACAATATTGTTGTTCTAGATTAAGAAGAAATATAAAAAATGCCCAATTTGCCCAAAATTCGCAAAGTTTTATCCACACAAAAATTTATCACCTTAAGGTACCTAACAAATAAAAATGTAACAACTTACCGAGATTGTTGAAGAGCCTGAAATCCAGCAAAATCCGCTTGCAGATCAGCCATATCTCTTAATCTACAACATCAAAGACAATCCTAGAGCTTTTTATTCATATGCAAAATCCAATACACCAACCAAAAATTTCTTCCCAGATATCCACTACATGGAATTGTTGCAAGAACCGATCTAGAAAAGGCAACTAGCTTTAATGCTTTCTTTTCAAGTATTTTCACGCAGCAAAGCGACTCTAACACCTTAGACTTCTCGTTAAACTGTTATGTACCTCCTCTAGCTAACAATGTTAACCTATCGCCTGAAAACATCGACAAGTACTTGCCTTCTATGAATGTTAACAAATCGCCTGGACCGGGCGGAATACACCCAAGAGTTCTGAAGGAAACCATAAAAACTATCTAAACACCTATCTATCATATTTATAGACGCTCTTCCACAAGCATGGAAGCACGCCAACATAATGCCGCTGTTTAAAAAAGGAGATAAGAATAGTTAGACAGATACATCCGTTGAGGTTAAAGTCTTTGAGAAGATTTTTAAGGATCATCTGTTATCTCATCTCTTAACACATGATCTACTGAGTAGTTACCAACACGGCATCCG
The DNA here is from genome assembly GCA_963930725.1 of Candelabrum cocksii. NCBI lineage: Eukaryota > Metazoa > Cnidaria > Hydrozoa > Anthoathecata > Candelabridae > Candelabrum > Candelabrum cocksii. The sequence continues at coordinate 14,540,510 of OZ005673.1, forward strand.
ACCTGGACATTCATGTGCCACGAATCTTTTAACAGTGTTAAATAGTTGGACACAAGCTCTTGATGAAGGGTTTGCTATTGATAATATATATCTTGATTTTCAAAAGGCTTTTAATAAAGTCCCTTACGTTAGCCTGGTCAGGAAATTAAAAGCTTACGGGATTGAAGGTGCAATTTTGAGATGGATCAGGGTCTTTCTACTTAACCGCCGTCAACGAGTTGTAGTGAATGGGACATACTCTGACTGGAAAGCAGTAAAGAGCGGAGTACCTCAGGGTTCAGTCTTAGCCGCATTGCTCTTCATCGTTTATATTAATGATCTCCCTAATGTCATATCATCGACAGCTGCACCATTTGCTGATGAAACAAAAGTATATCGCGTTCTCTCTTCAGTCGTATCACATTTTCATTAAAAGCCTACAGATTTAAAGTTTGAATTTTGAGATAGAACAAGGTCTTTCTTCACAACCGTGGTCAACGGGGATGATTTTTAATACAGAGAAATCGTGCCGTTCTACATCCCGGTAACAGTAACAAACAAAACACCTATTCAATGTACGATAATAACATTTCAAAAAGAGTTGGTCAAATGCGAACGCGACTTAGGCCACTTCTGTCGACTCGGAATTAAATTTCTCCCATCATATAATAAAAACCAAGTCAACAAAGCAAACCAACTATTTGATCTAATAAGAAAAACATTTACATTTATGCTTCTCTTTATCTCTACTTCATACGTTGGTTGCGTCTCCCCCATATTCTTCTTGTGTCGCCTCTTCTCAAACCTACTGAAAGAATTATAGTTCTTATGAAGAGATAAACAATTTGCGTTTTGTTGCGTTTTGTAGTAGGAATCGTCATGGTAAGTGTGCAAGAATTGATCTGGTATAATTATATAGATTGTAAAAACCTCGTTTAACTTTCCAATTTTCTCTCGCAACATTCAATAAATTCACATATGTAGCTGGATCTTGCCAAATGCAAAAAAAGCGGGAAGACTCGAAGTTAAACTGTTTTTAATGATCATTGATTTCAAAATAGAGTTATTGAAGAATACTGTAAAGGAAAATTATTATTGTTATTAAAAGATATATTTCAGGCATAACCATAAAAAAGTTACGACAATACAATACAACATTCCTAGACATTCTTCTTACAAATAAAATGCCACTAAGAGTGATATCACGCATCTCATTGCAGGTGAGACAATTAAAATGAGAGAAGACATTAGAGGACAAAACATGCGTTTACAGTGTCAGTTCCGGTCTGCATTATTAACCTTTTCTATGATTTTTTAGACAAAATTTCGACCAATTCTCAATATGTTTGTTGAGTTTGGTCGCAAAATGAGCTGGATTTTCCATAAAAACAAAGACCGGAACTAAGCCTGTAATCGAGTGTATTAAAATGAGAGAAGACATTTTACAAAGAAGTAAGCACTGAACTATGACGCGTAATGACGTCACAATAAATATACAGTAGACTCTGTATAACTCGAACACCCACAGGGAATCAGAAATTGTTCGAGTTAAAGAGAGTTCGAGTAATAGTGAGTTTTTACGAGAGTTGAAATTTCCACCGTGCCAGCAAAATTATTCGAGTTAAAGGAGAGATTCGAGTTATAAAGAGTCCACTGTAGATCCATTGCCAATGAGTGTATTGAATATTTAAAAAGACATTTAGTTAAAGTGCATTTCATACACCTATAAGAATTTCATGTGTAATTCTAATACCATTGTCAATCCACAAGGTTTGTTTGTCGTTTCTAGGCAACATGGGGAACACCGGTGAAGACGATTTTCTACAGTTTGATTGACCTATATTGAGAATTTGAATAAAATTAAAAAACGAAGAATATGTATAATTATAGAGTTATATGGAGATTAAAAAGAAATCATTATTATATATAAATAATATAATTAATAAAAAAAACGGACCAAGTATTGACCCTGTGGTACAACAGTCTTCAATTTCATTTTGTACATTTTCACTATGTACTAAATAACAAAAGTTTAAAAAGGTTAATTCGATAAATATAAATAAGAAAGCTATTAATGGGAAATTTACCTCTGAGAGAAATTTTCCTTTTTACTTCTGTTTGCATTGTAATTGACGTTCTTCATTTGACCTGGCGAAGAATCGCACAAGCTCATAAACTAGCAAGAGAAGTAAATTCCCAGCTTGATGGCTATTCATGGTTTATTCCCATTTAAGTGAAGTGAGATCTGTTAATAAAACAGTCACGAGGACTCTTTCATCTTTTGCAGGAAAATCGTATTAAATTCGCAATTTATGACTGAATTTCAAAGTTCTGTTGTACTTTTGGAGATTCAATTTTGAAAAAAAAACACCAAGGCCTTTCCAGCAATCTGAACAGACCAGAAGAATTATGGCCCTTCAGGTGATACTAAATATTCAACCCCCTAGATTCAGAGAAGTTGCTATGGGCCCAGAAACGAAATGATAAGCAATCATCATGTCATTGAAACTACAACCCTTTAAAAACAAATATTACACTACTCACAATGGGCAATGTTAACATCATTATAATGAACCATCGAAAGTACATAAAAAACTGTATATTTGTACTCTAGGAGTGCAGATTAAATAGCGTAGCATTCTGAAATCGTTTTTAGATATTTTGGTAAAAGTCCCTTCCGTTTTGTAGCTACATATAGCCTAACCCTAACCCGTAAATGACATATTACCAGCATAATTGCATATAGCTTTCCGGCTGGGTTATGATTACATTCACACAGGTACGTTTCGAGCATTAGTTGATCGTTTAAGCCTATTTTGGTTCTTTCTTAATGAAGGATCAACCACTACAAGTATCCTGCTTAGCAACATCTTGTTGTAAATCTTAGTTGCCACAACAGTAACACGTGACTAGCTAACACGTGACTAGCTAACACTACTCCACACTATTCTTCCTTTCAATCAAATTTCTAGTACACTTCTATAATAATATATCAGACGATGTCCATCATCATCATTCATCGTTGGTTGAGATGACAGAATTCACAACCTTACGCCAGACTACCCGGTGACCGCGGTTGAGATGACAGAATTCACAACCTTACGCCAGACTACCCGGTGACCGCGGTTGAGATGACAGAATTCACAACCTTACGCCAGACTACCCGGTCCAGTTGCTTTCGATGTAGTATTTGAAAGTTCTTGGGCTAATCAAGAGACCGACTGGCCGTCCTAAATGTGGTACTCCCAAGTAACATTCTCACCAAAAGAATCAAGAAGTTCTATTGCAAAATGAGAAGTTGTTTCTCACTCCACGGCTTTTAAGAAGAATTCTAAATCTCCTAAACGTAACGATGAAAACAATTTTATGGATCGATGTGATTGATAACCGAACAGAGATTTGTTTGATGACCCCACATGATGTCAATACTGCTCTTTCTAATACTTCGAACAAAGCCAAAGGAACTGAAATAGAGCTTTGGTTTCCGAAGATTCGTGTTTTGGTATTATCTTTGCAGATTTCTGATATTTAGAGACAAATTTATGTTGTAAGAGATCGGTTAAGCAAGGTTTGGAATGCTTCCTTGAGGAGGTATTTCATCAAAACCTGGTACTTCAATAAAAGGGTTGCGAATCTTTTTCATCTCAAATGACATTTGATAATTTAAAATTACAGCTATCTAATCAAATATGCATGTAAATATAAATAGATTTATAAAAATTAATAGCTAACATACAAAACCAAACCATTTGTAAATGATAATGTATGTCTCTCATAACTTGCTGATAATCAAATGCGATTTGCAGCCGACGTCGATTGGCTCTTTCAGAAGTTTCCACCAATCAGGACGTTTCTGAGATGCTTTAGTTACCATGGTTTTATGGAGATTTTCGAGCGGCTGAATAAAGTAGATTTGTAAAGAAAGTGAAATTTTTGATTTTCTGATCAAATGTTTCCTTAAGGGGAAATGAGTTCAAACAAATTTGAAGCTAATAACATACGCACTAATTTAATATTTGAAAAATCCATAAAAATGCAATTATTAAACTAGTAATGAACTTATGAGCACTTATTGCAAGAACCCAAACCATAACATGGTACCAGAAGTGTAAATCAAAGACTTTCAAACAGATTGGAGAAGTATTGCTGTCAAAGAAAAGATGGAACACTTGCTGTCTAAACCAAACGAAATGGACTTTGATAACATGGGGTTCCCGTTCATTTCGTCGTAAATCATTTCGTCGCAGTTCATTTCCTAACCCTAACCTAACCCATTTTATAACCCTAACCTAACCTAACCCATTTCATAACCCTAACCTAACCTAACCTAACCCATTTCATAATCCTAACCTAACCTAACCCATTTCATAACCCTAACCTAACCTAACCTAACCCAATTCATAAACCTAACGAAATGATCTGCGACGAAATGAACCACCGGTACCAGAAGTGACGACAAACAAAACAATAGTTGCTACTACAATCAAATTTCATCAAAAAACATCTAATTATCTACCTTTTACCATTTCAACATTATCTAGAAGAAATTTAAGTGGTTTTCGCTCACATCATTAATATTGGATGCTTAACAAGGTGTTTCTCTGCCCTTAAACAGAACTGCATACCTTCAGATTGCTGTGACCGATGGGGGAGTTGAGCACCCAATCAGGGGGCGCTATTGACTCCACCAATGACAACGCTATCGGCTTGATCTAAGGTACATAAAGGCGGGACAGTAGGTTACAAAAGGTTTGCAACGTTTGTTCCACTTTTAAATACTTAAAACTAGGATATCGTACCACTATTCTCTCTAATTATTGCATTTCTGCGCATACACGTTGTTCTTTTGTAAGCATAAAAACCTATGCAATATTTTATAACCTAAGCAATGGGCTGAGCCTTTGAAAAGTTTCTTAATTTATTTGTTCTGACCCTTAAAAATTTCTTAAAATTCTTAAACCTTCGAATGTGTTGTTTTGTTGTCAATTGTTGTTTAAACACGTTCGATCGACGCAATGTAAACAAAAAAATCTGAACTGTTGCATAAGAAAATATTTTTCTTTTGTTGACAAAAGTTTCTTAATATTTGGCAAACCTGAGCCTACGGTTTCTTATAGACTGGTTTCTTATAAAAAACAAAAACGTGTATACCACCCATCTCAACCCCCCCCCCCCAGCATTTACCTGCATGCAGTAGTGCAATATCGCTTTCCTCAAAACACCCGCTTGTTCAGGGTTGCTAAGGTAACCACCTAAACATATGCAGATGTTTTAAAAATGCAGGTGTTATTCGAATACACAACATATTTTAAATTTGCATGATTAGCAGCCTCGTTTTAACGAATTATGACATAATTGTCTTTTCAACAACATTGCAATATTCCGGTCCTGAGTTACACCCTACTCACCTGCGAAAAGATCAGTGAGGTTCCTTTCGATTACACACAAACCATGCAACATGAAAACATCGTGGAGGGGTTTCTTAAACGATTTCGGACAGTCCGGACGGAAGGCTTTCGTCTCGGCGAATCGATGCAAAACAACGCTCTGAGAAGAAAGAATACTTCCATAACACTTTCATAACACTCCCATAACACTTCCATAACACTCCCATAACACTCCCATAACACTTTCATAACACCTCCATAACACTCCCATAACACTTTCATAACACTTTCATAACACCTCCATAACACTCCCATAACACTCCATAACACCTCCATATCTAATTTCAGTTTCGGTGTTATAAGTGTTGGTAGCTGATGAATATTGTGTTCTACCTCGATAAAGATTTTGGCCAATGAGATTGCGAAATAAACCTGAGAATCATTTTTCGCTGAGAATTCATCCTGGTTAAAAAAAGAATATATATCATATATATATATATGTATTAGCGGAAAATGTCATGGAAAACAGTAATCCAAATATGCAACCTTTGTTGAAGTATAAAGAAATGTTTCAAGTACAAAACGTAAATTCTTACAGATTAGAATAAAAAATGAACTTTAATGAAAAATATGGAGCCCTGGAGAATAAAGGTGTTACCTTATACAAACGCAGTTGGTCTGGATATAAAAGTGTTACCTTGTAATACAAGCGCAGTTGGTCTGGATATAAAGGTGTTACCTTATACAAGCGCAGTTGTTCTTGATATTTTTCTTCGCTAATTCGTAACAGGTAAACGACCAACCATTCAATAGCGTCAATGACGGCTGAAAAGAGTGTTTTATACCCATCAACAACACTTTTATTATGTTTAAAAACAACAGCTTTCCATATATTGTATCAATGTCACATTGTCATTGCATTACCTTGAGAGGTAATATCATCAACTGACTTTATTGCACATTTTTGAGCGCCAATTCGTCTGAAGTTGTTCAAAAAGTCTACGCTTCCGTACGGAGAGGTGATGTGTTGCCCTAAAGGAATAAGTAGAATTTGGTGTTGCTTTCACTAGATAAGGTACCTTTCAACAGGTCCCTGTAGATGGAGAGCAAGTAGTTGCTTGTTTGCATGAGTATGCAGTTGTTGTCGCCTTCATATGTACAGTTGGGATCGTTGTAGTCTCGAAGAACACCAAGACGATTAACTAAGTAAAACAGAAACATCAAGAAAGAGTGCAATTAATGTAACATTATTATTATTATTTCGAATTTTTATACAGGATATTTACACTTTATATTTATCCTTGTGTGTCCTGTTGGTTAGTCCTGGCGTACTTAGGACGCCCGTTTGCGCCTACAAAAATCGCTCAACCAGACAACTAACCTATTTAAGCTGGACTTGCATTACACAATGAGTTTCGCTCAGGAACTCAGAAATAAAGATTTGCCGGAGATGGGATTCGAACCGGCGCGGTTCGGTTTTGTGAGCCAAAGAACTTTATCCACTGAGCTACAGCGCTTAACTCACCGGCCAAATAACCATGTCCCCCGCAAGCCTCCCGAGCTTCTTGTATGCCTCGCTGAGCCGTCCATGACGCCACTGCTTTTGATGCACAAGACAAAGCATGCATCTCTTTCCCCTTGGCAGCCTATAATGCATACAATTTTCAATAATTGGAATTTGAGCCACTGACGTTTATTTATATATAAAACTTTTGACTATGTGCTCTCCTCTTGGGATATTTATTTTTACCCCCAATTTCATGCATGGTGCTCATAAAGGGTAAAAACACCTTCAAAGAAAATTATTAAATATAGCTGACTTTCACGAACAAAATAATCATCAGTACAGCTAATCATCAATCCCGGGTTTGTCCCAAAGAGTCACTTCATCTTGTCATCTCACTCTATTCGGGGCATCCTTTTTCCTCTAACCAACATTCCCAATGAGAGGTCTTTCTTCCACCTGCTTCTTCCGTGTTGTCATCATCATTTTCTTGGTTTATCTATTCTAATTTATTTATAACTCAATCTTTCATCTCAAAATATGATCACCATCCTTCCTCAACAATTTGTTTAACTTTAATATTTGTCAGAAATGTTATTCGTTAAAACGTTTTAACGCTCATTGAGCATTATCATGAAGACCTCGACCTGGAGTTTTAGTGTATTTAATTGCTCCTATTTGTACTACGGTTATTTTTGATGAAATACAGCGCTTTTTAATTATAACCTCTCACTAAACAACTTTGTGATAGCATGGTCTCAAACCCAGAAACCTTCGGTTAATAACCGAATGCCATTACCATCCTCACTATTAAGAAGTCAGAGTCGTGATAGCCGAGTTGGTAGAGCGCTTGCAATTTCTGAGGTTGCAAATTCAAATCGTCCTGGCCTTACTTTTTACAGTGTTTGAGCTTTACTGGTGGCAGTTCATCCAATTCAGTAACCTTCTTTCATTGGAGCTTTTTCCGCAAGTCTCAAATATAAAGTCTTGAAATGCAGCTTTCTTCTAAGTGTATGATGTTGCAAAGATTTTGTAAGACTTCAAAACTTCTGCATGTTTTCCGATCACCGTTGATATATTTGTTTTTTGCTTTCGAGCAACTTTATCTCATCTGTTCATCAACAACAGCAGCTATGGTCAAATTAAAACCAACCCTGGAACTAACTACAATCATTTTAAAAACAAATGTTATATTAATTTTGCCTCGATAATTTTTTACCCTTATTGACCCTAACCAAAGAAAATCAAATGGTGATGCAACAAATTCTCAATTTTAACATAAATAAAGTTAAAATAAAAATATAGTATGAAATATTAATAAAATTTACACATGAACAAGATACAAATGATTTATGCTACTAACTACTGCTTATCCACCCACTAACCTCAAAATCTGGATCTACTTTCACATTAGTCAATCTCTCAATGGATGTTTTATAAAACTCCCCACTGAACCAAACAGCAAATGACTGCCAAATGATAGACGACGCAAGGTACGGAAACAAGCGCCATTGCTGGAGAAATTTTGAAAAATTATTATTTTTGTGGTAATGAAAATCATTGAATGAAGTTACTTACTTGCATTTGATACTCCATCACGGGTAGTTCAACGTCATCGGTGGGACCAAACTGTTTCCGTTGTGAGGAATATCGAATTGCTATTGTAACCGCCATTGCTAGGTTGCTTGCTGCAAAGACCGTAATTCCGCATCGACCACCTGACAAACTACCAAGAACTGCCCCAAAACGTTTGTTTGCATTTTTAAAGGGCGAAACGTATTTTCCAGAAGGAGTGACATCTCCTTGCTTGTTAATAAGACTTTCGCGTGGTACACGCACGTTATCAAATAAAATATAACTAAAGAAATAATGTATAAACAGTAAAATTTTGTCTTATTTCAAGTTAAATATAAATATAATAGATCGCCTCACCCATTACTTAATCCGTTCAGCCCGTGCTTTATTCCCATATCTCCAACTGTAACCCCGGCCACAGCGAGGTGAGTTTCTACATCACGAATTTGCACAATGAAAGGATGGAGGCCATGGTTCATACCATCAGGAGTAAAAAGTTGAGCGTAAACAATCGTATGTGTTGCAATTTCACCTAAGTTTCCTGCCCAGCATTTCATGTCCTCAAAAGAAGGACTATTCACCACAAACTCCTGACAAAAAACAGTGTGAATTGCTAATATAAGTATATATATATATAAACAAGCAACAAACCTGCGTCTTAGAGTCATACTTAGCTGTTGTACGCATTCCTTTTGTGTTGCTGCCGTGAGCAAGTTCAGTTAACGAAAATGATCCGATAATCTGTTTGAAACAGGAAACAACAAAATGAAAAACTACATAACAGTTTCTTCATTTTTAGGGCTCCAATTATCTCACTGACCTCCATTTTATCGGCTTTTTCTGCCAGAGCAAGAGCATAAGCATTTTTTGAACCAGTGTAGATGGTGATCGAAAACAACTACATCAAAGCAAAAGGAACTTTAAAAAACTGCTTGAAATCAGTACAATTTATTAGTTAAAATTGTTTTCGTAATTTAAAGATATATAATAAATAGGATAAAGATAGAATAGCTTCACATAATATTGTCTTCAAATCTAATTTTAAACTTATAACAATGGATTTTAAGTATTTCTGCACTTTTTGTTGCAGATTCTGCTAAAAAATATACTTAGTGGTTAAATTTCATGCTCAAACTACAAATCGAAATAACGTGTGTTGATGAATTCTGTGTGTCACTTTAATTCTATCTAAACAAGTTTCTCCCACAGGATATGTTTAACTATGAATCACTTACAGATCTGTTGAGAAAATAAAGCATCCCAAACGACATTTCGATGCAATTACAGACATTGCTATGTGCTGCTGCACAGTGAGGATTCTCAAAAATGTTCTCTTGCTCGATGAATTGATACTCAGACATTAGTCTTGCACGTTTAACAGCCAACAAACGAAACTCTGTTAGAGGCATTCGAAGGTAATCATCCCAGTTCATCCCAGAGTTGAACATTCTATCTTTTTCCATTGTGTCAAAGCATTTTTCCATTGCAGTCACATAGCTCTGGTTTGTGATGTAACATTGTAGGTCTCTTGTGTTAAAAACAGCAGCCATTTTGGGTATTTTTGGGTTCAACTACTACCAAAAATTATTAGATATATATTTAAATGAACCAATTTGCGAAAATAAATTAAGAGAAAACTAAAAATACACATAATGTATTTGTAATTATAATTTGTCGTTCGTACATTTCTCATTGAACTTTTTAACTTTTTTGTTTTTAATTTTCTTTTTTGTTTTTAATTTTATTTTATTGCAGTATATTTTTATCTAATATTTAAACTAATTTGTATTTTTTAGAATATAACAAGACACTTATTGATAGCAGCTAATTTATATTTTGGCTGAATAGTTTATCCTGTATAAATATTCATGAATAATAATAATAATAATATTATATTGAGTTGCTATATATATTGTATTTTATATTGAGATGTTTATTTGGTTATAATGTTTATACCCATTCTTAAAGTACTAAATAGTATATATATCCCAACCTTAAAGGTCAACCTTATCCTGACCTTATGCCGACTTTAAAGGTCGGGATAGCTCAGTTGGTAGAGCGCTTGCAATTTCGGATTTCTGAGGTTGCGAGTTCAAATCCTCCTGGCCTCGCCGACTCAAATATATATATATAGTACAAAAGACATAATTGTTTAGTATATATTCACAAGAAGGGCTATTAATTCAATTGTTTCAATTATTATAAATACAAACATCTTTACTTTTAAAGCATTATATAAAGTAGAAGTTTAGAAAACTTTAAAGCCATGTTACCCATTGTGCCCACTGTTTGCACAAAGAAAATCTCATATCGTCACAAGTTGTCTGTTTAAGTTTTTTTGTTTGTTTTTTTTTATTGAAGTTGCTCAAAACAAGGCCATTAAAGGCCACTTGTGAGTAAAGAACTACAGGAGAAGTTAAGTGGTTTTTAGATGACGATGAACATTTGTTTTGAACAGTTGAAGGTTAAAGTCAGAAGGAAAGCAAGTAGATGGAAGGGAGTTCCAAAGTCTAGATGTTCGCTGGAAAAAAAACTGTTCTTGTAGAAGTCCCTACAAAAATTTGGAACACAAACAGTCCATTGATGAATCTTTGTTTCGAAGTTAAGAAGTTTATTTCTTCACTAAGTCCAATTTAGAATCTTTACATGTATGTGATAATGTTTAATGTTACTCATTGTCTCCCATTTACAGGAGAAGAATTGTGAAGATGTTACAAAATGGGGGTGGAAGCAAAATGAAAATGGTTGTTCCCAACAAAGAAATGTAGAAATTAATACCATCATAGATATATGGTACATATATACCTGACTAAATGTTAATGTTGTTAAATAAACTCCCTTTAAAATAATAGTTAGTTGCAGAAACATCCACCAAGAATGTTTGATCTTGGTGAATAATTAGAATTATTAGGAAAATTGTTAGGGAAGAACAACGATACGATCTACCAACTCAACTTATACACATTATCGATCGATTTTCAAACGTGTTTTAGTAGTAATATATAGTTGTTATGGAGTTAAGATTATTTTTCATTTCGGTTTCTAAAAGAGCATTTAACAAAATATTACCAGGAACACTCCTAAATTTATCCATGCAATTTGGTGGTTCGCCACATTTATAATGTTAATGAACATCTTCATACATCATGTTGATTCACAGGTGACAAGAAACATTAATTAAACTCAAACTATTAAAATTTTTGGTCCAAAATGTTGCTGATAAATGAAATTAACAGGTAATTGGAGTGTGGCTGAGAAATTCGTTAGGTTTAGGGTTGCCTGAGGGCTGAGGTCATTACAGTATCGTGCACAGGTTTCTCCATTAAAAAGGTTATACCACTTTATGACACTCGCAAGCAGAAAAACTTTATTTTTGGTCCAAAATATAGCTTATCAACATAAGTAACAGGTAAATGAGGTGAAGGTTGTAACAGTTCCGTTGTGTTCATTATAGAATTATAGAAAGAGTTTTTGAATCTAAATCTGAATCTGGACCTTGCTCTGAGGACAGCAAAATATAGGTTAGCAATTTATAACATAGACCAAAAGTACAAACATTATTGAAAAATAAATATATGCCAATTTGCATAGATCGTTGTTATTCATTTTTATGTGGACAGTATCAAATCAATAGAAATAGATGTGACCTGTCTTATGCATACAATAGTAATAGTTTTTCTAAACTACCTTTACCTTATTTCGCGAAAGAAATTTTACCCAACAGAATTCGAATTATTTGAAATATTTTCCTGTAAAACACAATTTTAAAGCTTAAAAATCTAAAGGTAAAAATATATTATATATTAAAAGTCTAATTTCATTTTTATAACCCGATAAGAGATATCAATCTGCACTATAATTGCGGGAAATTTTGACCATTACCGCACTAAATTAGAGGAGAATCGAAAATTCCCTAACACTTACCCGCACTAATAAATAGAGGAAAAAATATTGTTCATTTTTTGAAAAATAGGCCATCCGCACTAATTAGAGGTACTACGGTAATAAGCTATAAGCTAGCTATATTTACTGATGGACCGTTTTCGCATAATTAGCATATTTATTTTCCAATAATGTTTGTACTTTTGGTTTATGTTATAAATTGCTAACCCAAAATATATAGTTTGCCCCCTCCCTCTTTTGTATTATTTTTTTCACTCTTCTCCACTTTGTTTTTAGTTTGGTAAATTTTCTGGGTTTTAAACGAGCGCTCGTAAATTTCCAATGTGTTTGTCTGGGGGAAAAAATGTGTAATATAGGGATACGGGTCTTTACAAAAGTGTCAGCTATTTGGAAGTATAGAAATTCGCGCACTTTTAGCATTTCAAGTTACAAATTTATTTATTTTTGAAGAAATCTATAATTAATGTGTTTTTTTCGATTGAATACAGAAATCTTCGACCATTCTTATTACACCTGCAACGGTTTTTTCTGCAAACTTCCCTGCAGGTCATAATAAATAAGAGGGGGGTCGTCCGATACTATATTAAGCACCTAAAGAAACTTGTGTTTTTGAACCCAACTCAATAAAAAATCAGGTCAGGCATGTAACAATCTTGTAAAAAAGTAATGAAAAAATCGTCCATCGATCTACCGATGTAATATGTTAGCCCATATATACATAGTCTATAGAAATCAATGTTTTTCATCCAGACAGACAGACAGACAGACAGACATTATTAAATTATTATAGTAATACATTGCTAATGTAAGGTGCATATTTTACTTTCAATGTAGTACTTTTATGTTTTTGTCCAAATTCAATTTTTTTCTTCACTTTTCTTTCATTAGTATTATTATGAATTTTATTACTCGCGAAAAGCAATGCTCTTCACCATTCCCTTCCACGCTCGTCCGTCTCCATTCTCTTCCACGCTTGTCCGTCATCATTCTCTTCCACGCTAAACCTAACTTGTGTTTTAGTGGGATATGTCACGCTTCTTGATCGGAAATCTGTTCTTTTCATGCAGAGAATCTTGCAGAAATAGACGTTTTAGAGCTGCTAAAATGGAAAGATTCCGTCAAAATCTCCAACATGCTTTTAAAATGATCAGCATTTACTCTTTCATTTGAGATTTAAACGAGTTTAATGAAATGTTCTACTGTTAATTTACAATTTCTCGCTCATCTAAAAATTGGGGGGATTTAAAGCAATCAGAGCCTTCTTCTTGCCACCGAACACAACATAAAAAACGGAATCCTATGGACCAAAGGGAAAATAGATCTTTGAAGGCAAAGTATCGATCAAGAATGGTTCAACGTTATTATTATTATTATTATTATTATTATTATTATTATTATTATTATTATTATTATTATTATTATTATTATTATTATTATTATTATTATTATTATTATTATTATTATTATTATTATTATTATTATTATTATTATTATTATTATTATTATTATTATTATTATTATTATTATTATTATTATTATTATTATTATTATTATTATTATTATTATTATTATTATTATTATTATTATTATTATTATTATTATTATTATTATTATTATTATTATTATTATTATTATTATTATTATTATTATTATTATTATTATTATTATTATTATTATTATTATTATTAAAACTTTAAATTAAAGTGTCCGAGATGCTCTTGACGTATTGCTAGATTACTGTTTGTTTTCTGTTGAAGGTTTTGGAAAAGATTGAGGTTGGCTTAAACAGGTTCCCACTGTTGCAGTTAAACGTATTTTTACCGAAACTCACATGAGATACCTACCATTGTAACTGAACATTCGATAAGTGGAACTATTTTCTGCGGTCCCTTGAGAGTTCCACTTATCGAGCGGCAACTGTACACATATCCTACAGAATTTGATTGACTCTGTACGTGGCATTGTAAATAGAAAGATTTCTCTATATGGTATGTATTTGGCAGTAAATTATTATTGAAGCAGTTTTTTAAATAGAAAATCGGAGATTTATCTTTTGATGATAGTGCTAAAAAATTGGCCTAGGAAAGTTATTATAGTAAATTATTATATAGAAGAATTTGGATGGGACCGCAGTCTTTTGTCACCAGTTGGTCCAATTGAGGGTCCTGCTGTCAGAATAGAAAAGGATTGGGTTATATCGGCTCTTAGTAAGATGAAAGATGGTAAAGCTGCTGGGCCATCAGGTATTGTATCTGAAATGCTGAAGGCATCTGGTGAAGATGGTATTGACATCATCACTGAACTTATAAATGCTATCGTCAGTCAAGGTGTAGTCCCTGCAGACTGGGAAATTAGCTCTATAGTAAACTGTTATAAAGGTAAAGGTGATGCCCTGGAGAGAGGTAATTATAGAGAGCTGAAAATGTTAGAACAAGTTATGAAAGTATTAGAAAGGATATTGACAAAACTTATCATAGATAGGGTGAATATTGATGATATGCAGTTTGGATTCATGCCTGAACGGGGAACTATTGATGCAATTTTTATAGTCAGGCAGTTGCAGGAGAAATTTTTCCAAAAGAAGAATAAGAAGTTATATTTTGCATTTGTTGATTTAGAGAAAGCTTTTGACAGAGTACCACGTGAAGTAATCTGGTGGGCAATGCGAAAGTTAAGAGTTGATGAATGGATAGTGTCAGTTGTTATGCCAGAAGTCATGTCAGAATGAATGCATTATATAGCAAGGAATTTGGAGTTAAGGTTGGTGTTAACCAGGGATCTGTTCTTAGAACTTTACATTTTATCATGGTTTTGGTGGCTCAGGAGTTTAGAGTAGGGTGTCTATGGGAATTATTGTATGCTGATGATCTTGTGCTTATTTCAGGTAGTCTAGAAGAGTTAACTGCGAAATTTGTTACTTGGAAGAAAGGTATAGTGTCAAAAGGGCTTAGAGTTAACATGGGTAAGACAAAAGTTATGTTCAGCGGAGTTGGCATTTCAGTACATATTGCTTCAGGTAGATGGCCATGCTCTGTATGCAGTAAAGGTGTTGATAATAACTCAATATATTGCAAATATTGTGATCATTGAGTTCATAAGAAGTGCAGTAGTATAAAGGGTCAACATACGTCAGTGGTGGACTATGTGTGTATGGTGTGTACTGATGAAATTACTTTAGCAACTGGACAGCCAGTAGAGTCTGAGCCAATAGGTGATAACTTTTTTAGAGACAAAGGATGGTTTTTGTTATTTGGGCGATAGGATTAGTACAGGAGGAGGCGCAAAACAAAGTTGTATAACTCAAATTGGATCTGGGTGGAAAAAGTTTAAAGAACTTTAACCTCTTCTAACTTCTAGAGTGATATCTCCTCGCACGAAAGGCAGGGTGTATGATGCTTGTGTAAGGAGTATTTTCTATATAGTGGGGAGACATGGGGAGTTAGAACTGTTGAACTAAACAGACTAGAGCGTAATCACATGAAAATGATTAGATGGATGTCAAATGTGACATTGAAGGATAGGAAGACTTCAAATGAGTTATGAGAACGCTGTGAACTAGAAAGTGTAAGAAAATCTTTGCAAAGACGTCGGCTTAGATGGTTTGGTCATGTTGAGAGAATGAATGATAATAACTGGGTTAAGAAGTGTAGGGATTTAGTTGTTGATGGTAAGTGTGGCAGAGGCAGGCAATATGGAGCCAGGTTGTGAAGAAAGATCTTGTTGAAAAACGTATTCAGTCTGGGTGGGCGCAGGATAGTGTAGGATGGAGGCGTGCCATCAGTAAACCCGTCTAAACCGTGCCAGCATGGAAAATAGACGTTAAATGTATATATATAGAGAGATATAATAAGAGTGGACGCTAAATGGAGCTGCTTTTAGCATAGTTGAATAGAAAAACATTTGAAGCATTATCTGTATAAGAAGATTTAACTTTTTTTTTTTTAGAAGGAAATATACAGGAGAGGCAGGGCCTATGTCTCAACAGAGTCCTGTGTATTGGAAGTTTCACCTTTCTTTCCTTTGCCATTAGGTAGGAAAGAAAGAATACCTGAAGCATTCTGCCTGATGGGGAAAGCCATTGACATACCGTAAATCCTCGAATTGGCCCCCTGGGGGCTAATTAATTTAGGATTTTTTTAAGTGGGGGTTTATTCGAAGGGGGAAGCTATTCGAGGGGGGGCTAATAAAAAAATGTGGTATGACTAACCCAGAACAAAGATATATGCATATGTTCATTAATATTTCATACGTGTTCAGTTTAAAATATCAATGTCCTCGGCATTATCGATTGCTTGAACGAGGATCAAGTAAGGAGGGCAAGCCTCTTGTATATCTGTCTCATGAGGAACGAACGGAATTTCCGTAAGAAAACACGAAATTTGAGCGGGGGGGGGCTAATAAAAAAATTTAGATTCAATGATGGGGGCTTATTCGAGGAGAGGGCTTATTTGAGGGGGGGTTAATTCAAGGATTTACAGTAAGCCACCAATAGCAGCAGGAGTGGTGGGATTTCACCAGGGCGTTGGGTTTAATCCAACTACCACCTAAACGATGGAATCGAATAGAATCTTAAATGAAGGTAGGTATTGTTCTAATCGTTAAGGATGTCTAAGATGTTCATTTATTGGATAAGAACTTTTACTTTTTGATTAGAATATTCAAGATTGGGTAAAACCAACCATTACTTCAGGCTTAGATTAGGTCAGGAAACTCCTTTCCAAGACATGCGCAAATGTGATGGGAGTGAAAGTACATATCAGAAAGTAAAAAATTGTGAAGTTTTAAAAATAAAATGCGATCATCTTGAATCGTTAAAATTTCACGATGGATTCAGAAATATGTTTTTTTTTCAGCCAGTCAAATGCAAGAAGCAATTGAACTGTTTAATTAAAATTGCATGCTAATAAAAAATATTTGTTAAATTCTCAAGTGTCTAATGTCTGGTCTCCATAGAAACAGAAACGTGGGTCACCGATTTCAACAATTGACAATATTAATCATAACTGCAGATGCAAGACCTCTGTTGTTCACTCTTCTAATTAAAAATTTTCGCTGCGGGATCTTACACACAGATGCTTAGCGACCATGATTTCTTTGTATTACACCTATATATCTTTTATAATCCTTGGTCCCATGACACTTCCGGACACTTTGGACCAAATTGGTCCACGACGCGTCCAGGTCAAATATTGTAGTAGGTCTTGGGATTCTAGGGCCAAGTTGCATTGCGCAACTGTATCCATAAACATACTTGTATCTTGCTAATTTTAATGCAAAACGTGATTGCCTTTGTTATGTAAGACATTTCAAACAGGTTTTCCATTCATTCATAAAAACACGAAGCCTAGAGACATAATTGAGATCAAAGTCTAAATGTTTTTTTTACCTTATTTTTATTTAATTAAATATTTTTAGAAAAGCAGTGTACGGGTTTGTTGGATGGGAAAAATCATTTCTGTGTTAAATTCGCCAGTGGTGTGACCTTTTCACGTGATTCTCATAGCTGTAACAACCAATCAAATTTTGCTGCTAAATCTATTGTTTACTTATACGTTACACAGGTGTGCTAAATAAAGCTGTGAGAAGTTTTCATTTCAACGACCTTTGCAAATCGTTTCTTTTCGTGAGCTTGTATGAATTCCTTCTTTCGTTTTGCCAGTTTCTTGCAGTTCTCGTATCTTTGCATACAGGATGTCTGAAAATAAATTACATATATGAACTTCACTGTTACATCGAATTCACTGTTGCATCTATACCGAATTTTTTTTTTTAATTCCACAAAACATTCCAAAAAATACGCCGTGTTTCATTGTACACAAACATTTATATAATTGGGTTTATCCGATGAACAAAATCATCAAATCCGGGATTGCCCCAACCGAAACGGATAATGAGGAAGTCTAATGTGTTGTAACCATCAAGTATTAAATGAATACCATGGTATTCCGAATAGAAAATGCCGAGTAAATGGGTAAATGGGCCTAACGGATTTTAAGTTCATCACTAAGTTATATATATATACGTACGGGAATTTTGGATCTCTTTCCGTAATAGTTAAGTGTCGTTAAGAGATAGCAGTTTGTTGATCGAAAGTTTGCCACCAAGAGAAAGGACGCCAGAAAAAACAGTACCAAGGTCTTCATTCTTACAGGCGCTTTCTTCCAAACTTAGCGTTCAAATGATACTACACGCCTTATAACAACTCAGTGTTATCGATCGGTACTTTTGGCATACAGGTGCAGAAAATAATTTGTTAGGTTTTCGCGTGGTCTTTTTACACTATCAAACACACAAAGAATAAAGGAATTAATGAAATAGGAAGTTTCGAAATATTTTATTTAAATTTCTTTGTCGGAAGTTTTGTTGTTTCACCCACCCCATATCCTGTGTAAATAAACAGACTTTAATATTCTCCTATGTTTGACCCCTTGCTAATTGTTGAGTGGTGTTATTTTCAACCCCACCTGCGACCTTGAACATGAAGTCTTCTAAAAGGAATGATTTCTCATAAAGTAATTTCATGTTACATTTCGTCAAATTACGTTTTTCCATAATCTCATCTTGTCAATTTTTTGCAGTTTGAAGGAATTGAGATTTTGTTATTTTGTTTACAAAATTAGTCCAATAATTTAGGGTAGAAATCAGATTTTTCAGAGATATAATTATCTCCGACTAGTGTAAACATGTTCGGACAGGTACAGGTAAACGCAATGGAAATCCGTGAATGGGTTTTTCGTTCCTTTCTTTCTGGTGAAACACGTTGTTTTCATGTTGATAGTGTCTTTATGTTGAAAGATCTTGCAGTTTATAAAGTTTTGAAATAACTCTGGTTATACAAGTTATTCACTTTCTGATGTAATATTTTACGTTTTGCGCATGATTAGTTGTTTCACATTGTTTGTCCTTCTTAGAACATTATAATACAGATATTTAAAAACGTTGTTTGTGCAAATATATATAATGGTGTGTGACCACCTTAGTCATCAATCTCTATAATTGTCAATTTGGGGTTCAAATGGTTTTTTAAACTTAGTTTCACCTTGGAAGGTTTTTCTTGAAATTAAATTGACGTCATAAAAACAATGTATTTCCATCATTTCGCCTCCTGAATATTCATCTTAGAACCTACTAACATGTGTAAACTTAAAAAACGTGCAATAAAATGCCACACATCGTGTAGCAAAATTTAAAAAGAGAATATTGTTGTGAAAGGAATGTAATTTAAATTTAGTAAATCCTTAGTTTTTATTTAAAAACTACATATTAATGATCGGCTACTTAATTGTATTTCCTTAGTAAAGTATTTTATATTATATTTTATTATATTATATTTTGGTAATTATTATAAATGGTTGGTTGTTTTGATTTTCAGAAATGAATTGAGCAGATTTGAAATTTAAAACGTGGAAAATCAAACGGCGCGTGTAATGGTCGAGAGCTTTTGTGAAAAACCACGTGGGAACTTTGAGCCAAAGGAACAGGATCTCAAAAGAATCTCAGCTGCAACATCGAAACAGAAATCCTCAGCTGAACAAAGAAGTAGACGCTCTTTGTAGTGGTTATTAACTATAATCGTGGAATCAATGAGAACATGGTTTTCAACAGTGAAATCATCGACACATGACCCATTCAGCAATGACGTCATGCACATTTTGACGACGTAGCCCCCCCTCCCTTGTCATGCACTGTCACAAAAACTAAAAATTTTGCCCCCACCCCTTCCGTGACGCCACAAAATTTGCATTTTCGCAACGTGGTTATTTAATGCATTGTTGCATGTTGTTCTATTATTGTCACAGCATATCGCGAGTGAATGTTGAGAAGACACATCTGAATTGGGAATCCAGACGCAACTACATCATTATGATGATTAAGGGACGATGGAAACAGACAATAGTAAAATATATACTGAAGCTACAAATATATAAAATAACTAATTATGTTGGACTGCGTAACGTCACAATCTCCCGACAACCCACTGTCACAATTTTAATAACCCTCTCCACTCCCTAAAGCATGATGTCATTTCTGAACAGCCCCAATGATTAATAGCAATTGATTAAATTAATGAATCTTTTGCGCTTACACCCCATTACAACAATACCATGGGATCTAAGAAGTCTAAAGGGCGCTTCCACGCCATTACAACAATACCATGGGAACTAAGAAGTCTAATGGGCGCTTACACCCCGTTACAACAATACCATGGGAACTAAGAAGTCTAAAGAGCGCTTACACCCCGTTACAACAATACCATGGGATCTAAGAAGTCTAAAGGGCGCTTACACCCCGTTACAACAATACCATGGGATCTAAGAAGTCTAAAGGGCGCTTACACCCCGTTACAACAATACCATGGGATCTAAGAAGTCTAAAGGGCGCTTACACCCCGTTACAACAATACCATGGGAACTAAGAAGTCTAAAGGGCGCTTACACCCCGTTACAACAATACCATAGGAACTAAGAAGTCTAACGGGCGCTTACACCCCGTTACAACAATACCATGGGAACTAAGAAGTCTAAAGGGCGCTTACACCCCGTTACAACAATACCATGGGACCTAAGAAGTCTAAAGAGCGCTTACATATATTCACAAAACTTTACATTTTTGTAGAAAATATTTGTCTTCAGTCTTGTATTGGTCTTATAGGTTGTTCATCAAACGAAAAACGATTGTATTTGGCAAATGTTTCAAACAACGCTCTGAAATTCACAGCATACAATAAATAACTAATTTATATTTACAAAATATTTACAAACGTTCTACAAATGTTTCTTCGAGTTATTTGGGTCATCGAGCAAATCATTGAAACGTTTCAAACGAAACTTCTGAACTTGTGCCTCGGTCATCCGTTGGATGGCTCGATAACCCTGCAATATCTCGTAGAGAAGAAACGTGAAAAGGATGATGTTAACAGCCCTCTCCATCGGCTGGATGTACATGGCCTCATTGAACAACAAGAAGGCAGTGAGGGGGAATTGCAAGATGAGTGTGACCAACCAAAATCCTGCCAGTTCCGGTACCTGGAATGTTGAAATATTTAAGGTCTTTGAAAATAAAATTAGTAAGAATTAATAAAAAATACACGGCGAACTAATCTTGATCATAACTATGGCGAAAAGCTGTACACAAATGAAACTTGGAATTCAAAATAACTGATGCAGCATGCATCCATCCAGAAATTATCTTAAGATAGGACCACTCGACATTCATTTCGTGTAGATTTTGAATCCAACAAATGCATCAGCAAATAATTCTGGTCATCCTAAATAACTTTGAATTTAAATAAAACAAGCATTATTAATGTCCGTCCGTCTATCTATCCATCTATCGGCTTAACATCCGTTTTCCATGCTAGCATGGGTTGGACGAGTTATATTAATGACCGTCTTCCAATCTGATATATACTGTGTTAGATCTAAACTCAAATTTCTTTGTAACAAATCTGTCCATATTATCTTTTGACCTCCATTCTCTCCAAGTGGCCCAAGCAACTCAACCTACCTAGCCTACTTCTTAGCTCATCTGAATATTTTCTGACTCTGAATTCACCTAGCCATTCTCATGTCATTAATGCAAACAATAATAAGGTTCTCGAAAAAGATAAATTGAATGGCAGTAAAAATGCCTCACCTTCTCTTGAAGATTCCCCGAATATCCCAGATACAATCGGACCGTCTCTAAGCTTCCCATCACAATGTGAACAACAATCAGTATAAACTGGTAGTAAGAGTTCAGCCTTTCGAACTAAAAAAAAGCTATAGACACTCAATGAATGATGAACTATAAAAAAATATTTTACAGCAATAAAACTCTTGTAAGTAAATGTATTAACCATGTTTGAATTATCAAATTTATCAAGAGGGAAAATGACTTAATGACTTAATATATATTAGTGATCAGATTACAAGTTAAGTTAATGTAAAAGAATATTTGCAATTTAAAAAAAATTTAAAATTTAAAAAAGAAAAATGCTTAGTACATGTCAACAGGTTACATTTTATAACATAATGTAACAATTTAACATAATGTACCAAAGGAATCAAATGGGATGAAAACATTTGCTAACCACAGAAATGAGAAATGTCCCAACACTCTGAGCATATGGGAATATAAGTCATTAGACTGTGTACCATTGTGAAAATATCTTACCTTTAGACTGAGCACCATTGTGGATATCAAGAACCAGAATGGTGAGAAATGACAATTGAAATACAATGCCATTTGCAATCCGAGGTCAGAGATCAGAGGCGAACCTGAACCAAAGATTTGCAATGAAAATATTTTTACAGTATACCATGAAAATACTGGGTGCTCAAAATGTGCTTTTCTAAATGACTGTTTTTCTTTTAAATGATGAATATATACAACAACAACAACATACAAATAAATTCTCTCATTCAGTGTAAAAGCTTTCTATTGTTTTCTAGAGACCTGTTTACTTTAGATCTTACAGTGTTTAGTGAAAGTCTTCCCATAAGAGGCCACCGATAAAGGATGTCGGCATCTAAGGGAAGGAAAGAGGTCAGCCAAAAAGATACATATGCAGACCGGGTGAACGACAAGATTCAACCAAAAGTGGACATTAAAAAAAATTATGCCTATGAAAATTCACTTGAGTAGGAAGGGCATCCAACTGTAAAAACATACGCTCCAATAAACCATCCATCAGATGATTAAACCTACACAATTGTGAAGAATATCATCTTTTGAAAGCGTGCAACCCACTCTGAGTGGAAAAAGGTCCCAAAAAAAACGAATGATGATGATGATGATGAAACTCACCGGGAGTTGCTCACTCAGGATATTGAAGTTGAGTCATATAGTTTTGCTCCCTTTTGTGTATCAACAAATGAAGTGAACCAATTCAATTTATGAGAAATTAATGCATGTTTGGTGATAATTCATTTTCATTCCAATTACCATTCCACTTGCTTTTCATCTTCAGAAAAATTAAAGAAATACGAAAAAGGGGGCCTCGTGTACACTACAGTGGGTGACAGATGCAGCTTAAATCAATGGGAAAGTGTAGAATGTCAGTTCTACAGAAATATATTCAAATGTCAATCGAGAGTGACTTAGTGTTCACTGCTTGGTAAAGACTTGCCATGGTTCCAGTCAAAATTCAATATAAAGCTCCAGTCACAGGAGCAGTGGACCTCTCCTATGATTCGAAATGAGTTACTTGATATCATTTCATGGGTTTAGGCATTGAACTAACAATGTCATTTAAAGTTTCGATAAGAATGATCAAGGAATAAAGATTTTGACAAAAAGAAAAACATGGTTTAATCTCCGAGACATGTTTCGTAGATCTCTGCCTACATTTTAAATTAGTGAATAAAATAAAATTACGAGGTTTTTAGTAATAAAATTACTAAATTACCTAGACAATATCTATAGCTATAATTAAAAAAACAATTTGAAAAAGTACATTTACATCTGTCAATATTTTTGAGTAAAGCTGGTCAATGGAATGCTGAATAATGTTGGAATAAAGTATAGCCACTCTGTGCGATTGAAACAAGAGAAATTGCGTGCAAACTGCAAAGTTAACAGACTGGTAGTTATATATATTATCGGCAATGCCTAAAAGTTTTAAAAAGCCAGGATAGAAATTAAAGATGCCAAAAAACTAACTGATAACAATAATGAATGCATACCAATTTCAACGAATGTGATTGTTTTACTATTAGCTAACGACCTTGAACCAGGAAATATTGTATCACTAACAGAAGTAAAAGCAGATCTCATTTTATCCGCCATATTTGTTTATAAATAAAGCATGCACGATTTGAGAATGCACATGGTTTTGGTTATTGCAGGTTCCGAAAGAGAATGTTTGAAACTCGGTAGACTTGACGGTCGGAAACAAAATCCTTTTAAAGATCATCTTACTTTGACAACGAATGAGGAATTAAGCAGTCATCGCGCAGTAGTAAAATGCCTTTGGATACGAAGCTTAAAACACTATTCATAAGAGATGATCTTGGTGCTACTTAGGTCACATTTTCAAATGATAAAATTGGCGCACAGTTTTGTGAAATGCAGTATAATCTCAATAACTCGTGACCTGGAGTAGGACTATTGATATATTAGAAAAAACATATTTTAACATTTTAGAAGGAAGGTCAAAATGTTCCTTTATTGATGACAAACCACTCCTCTCCGTCCCACTGGCTATGTGGTTAAAAAGAGTGTATGCTTCTCGAGCGGTGCTTATGTCCCCACATTTAGACCTAGTTAACCCAGCTTAGTTATCGGCTCTGCGCTTAAGACCACTTACAGTGGTGTAGTCGCCTCCCCCCCCCAAGAAATATCAAACACAAAAAAGGTCCAGTTTAGACATGAGTACACAAGGTTGTATCATACGCAATTTATCGGATTTGGAGTGGGTTTAGCCAATCTAGAAAGTTGATATTTCAAAGATTATCTCACCCGTCGGGCCCAACCACAGTGGCGCCTACTCAGTCACTAAATACGAAAAAAGGTCTATCATTTTACAATTTCGCCTCTCCAACTTAAAACCTGTGGCCACGCCTCTGACTTTGTTCAACACAGCTTAGTTATCTGCTCTGCACGTAAGACCACTTTGTTCAACCCAGCTTAGTTATCTGCTCTGCACGTAAGACCACTTTGTTCAACCCAGCTTAGTTATTCGCTCTGCACGTAAGACCACTTTGTTCAACCCAGCTTAGTTATCTGCTCTGTACGTAAGACCACTTTGTTCAACACAGCTTAGTTATCTGCTCTGCGCGTGAGACCACTTTGTTCAACCCAGCTTAGTTATCTGTTCTGCACGTAAGACCACTTATTCTTTGCTTATAGTTATCTTGTATGCACGTAACGTAAGCACCTTTGATTTGACATTCCTTATGTAAACGTTCAAGACGATAAATACCTGAGCGCGCGGCACCTTTGGGAAGTGCCTAAGAAACCTACCACGAGTTAACCAAAGCCTTGTGAGAGAAATTTTGCAGACGAATGGTCGAATGGATATACTTTATCCCTCAGTAGAAGTAGCGATTCGCTGAGTATATATAGCTATTAGAAAACATGATGTATATGTAATGTAAATTTAAATCATGTAAACATGATGTAAACATGATGTAAACATGATGTGATTTAATGTAAACTTAAATCAAAATAATGGTTGAGGGTGTTTTTCACCCCTCCACAACGTACAACACCGTCCGTTAATGGTATTTAAAGCATTGAAAAATACGAGTAATTTTTTTTTTATTATTATTTTGTTTTTAAAAACTCCATCCATAATGTCGCACGGAAATAGAAGCTGTCGATCCTACAAACTATGAATGTAAATTGAAAGAAATACTACATACTAACATCTTTAAATACATATCTTTATAAACATTTCATTTCTTTCTTGAACCTGGTTTCTCATGTTCGGCAGAAGATTGATTTCTCGAAACCTTTTTGAAAATGGCTGCCTCGTTTTCCTTCAACTTCTCGTTCACACTGATTTTTAGCTGATACAGTAAAAATAAGAAACATTACTTTACAAATGAGGTGAATAAATACGCCATTATTAAATTATATGATAAACAACATTTCTATTTAAAATTTTTATTTATTTTCAAAAGCTTTTGAAATGGTGGTTTATTCCCCTCTCCCTCAAATACGCCTCCTCCCCCTCAAATACGTTCCCTCCCTATCAAATACGCCCCCTCCCCATCAAATACACCCCCACTCCCTCACACCATCATCTCTAACCCCGACACCATCACCGTGTGCCAATGCAAAAGAGAGCAACTATTTAATGTATCAGATGTTTAATTTACCTTTTGAACATGTCGTTCCAAAGAACTTTCAACAATTTTCTTTAACTCTTTCAACGCGGGAGAATCTTAAATTCAATACACCAGCTAATGTAGAACAACAAGAGGGATTTTATGAGATATTCGCAACTTAAAGCTGAAACAAAGAGATGTATACGCAGAATTCAATGATAGTTTTCAGCCAAGATATAATAGTCATATCAATATATATATATATATATATCAATTCAGGGGGTAATACAGGATTTGAATTTGGGCGGCGCAAGCCGTCCACAATTCGCCTCGTGAGGCGAAAAACTTCAGCTAGGGGGTCTGGGGGGCGCTGCAAGCCCACCCAGCAGGGTGTGAAAATTTTTCCATTTTCAGGTTTATATAGGTCTAAAATGCCTTAAATCTGAACATAATTAAACACTTTGACGTTATTTTTTTTCTTGGAAACTTTCACATTTATGTAACAAGGAAGATTGGTTATCAAATTCGAAATATTTTCTTCGATATTCAACACGTGAAGCTATGTTATTTCATCAGATTTTGTGTTTACATGTCCGTCTCGCTCCGACATGTTTTAATTTTTGATTGTGGTTAAATTACACAACGCTATATAAAGATGTCCAATTTTATTCGGTACTTTCCTGTTAGTCCCCCCCCAAAAAAAATAATTTATAAAGGCACAGTTATATAGAAGGGAAATAGACAGTGATTGATAAAGACAATATTTCAACACAAATATTTCCATACAGGATTTATCTACACAGACAAATTCTAAACAGGTGGCATATATGTGACTATATCCTGGATTATTGTGTCAAACAACAAGTTGTTCCTGTTTTTCTGTCTCCACATCCATTCACAAAGATAAGAATCCAGCATTTGTCTGTTGGTCCCATGTTGTCTTTTATTTCTTGATTTCGCTAGCTTCCAGGAGTTTTCGACATTTTGTGTGTGCGCTCCGGTTACCGGATCCACAAAGTTTATGGAATGGTTAACAGTAAAATGATTGAAGCCCATAACATTAATACCACCATACGCTCTCCACAGATCTGACATTACAGTTGTTCCAGGCAATATTGAATTTTGAATGATTGGCATAAGAGTAGCTGCATTTCGATTTGGAACGGCATACATGAAGCATTCCCTCGTCTCCCGGCAGATTCCACCAAAAACCCATTGCTGTGGTAGAACCCTACCCTGGTGATTTTTACGCCGACTAAACAGGCTTTCGTCGACCTCAACTGTTGTATTCGGCCCACCAATTGCAATGGGGTTTCGCAATAAATCTGCTGCACAAACTTCCCGTAAGTAATTGTTCCAGTCAACAACTGTATTTTTATCCATAAGTAGTTCTCGTTCACAAAATTTGATGCTGGTCATTTCGTATGCCCAGCAATAAATGAAGAGGATTATATCCCTATAGGGTAACCGAGAGCGCCCAAGCCATGTATCAATGCGTAAGCCAGATTCAGTTCTGCACTGCCTCGATCTGCACCTCCAACGGTCTCCATTGTCGCGTAGCTGCAATGTCATTTGATGCCCATTTGCGCAAATCTTGGGATTGTGAAGCACTCCCCTTTGCTGTAAAAACAGTACACTTGCTTGTTTGTCAGGGATTTGACTTGACAGCGTTAAAAAGTTCATCTTATTCAAAACAAGTATGTGACAACAATGAATGATTTTTGGAATATGGACAGAGATATAAATTTTCCAGACAATGGAGTCTGGAAAATATGAAAACGAAATATACACAGACAAGTCTGGATATACGATGCAGACAATGGAGTCTGAAGATTATGAAAAAGAAGTCTGAAAAATATGTTGTGAAGCACGCAGAAAATTGTGTCTTTTCGAATATTAATCTGGGGGGGACTAACAGGAAAGTACCTTTTATTCTGCTAAATAAACCTCTAGCCTTAATATAAGAAAAGATTCGGATTTTTCCAGACTAAAAAATGCGGCGACGGGATAATTATATGACGGTGGTGTCGGGAATACCACGTTGAACTACCAACCTCGTTCCCAGCGCTTCTTTTTTTCTTCAGATTTGTACGGTTTAGCATTTTTATTATGATTTGTGCCTGTTGTTCTTTTTCTTCCACGCACCATGACTCTCGTTCAGTAGAAATATCAACAAAATGTGTATAACTTAACTTTACTCGCAAAGCACTTTTAAACAGATCACAACAAACTAATTTTTTCATTCGTTGCACAGTAAATTTCGTTTACGTGGGAATACATTCACTTAAAAGTTTTTTAAGTTTTTAGGTGCGTGGTCAATCGCGCGCCTCATTCGATTATTTTTTTGTGAGACGCGCGATCGTTAATTTTGTTAAAATGTCGTGTTCATTTTCTTCAGAGTCTACTGCATGTTGATTGGTTTTGTGAAAGTGTCTACATTGTTTTTGTAAACAAAACTGAACGTTTCTTTGTGGTTTGATCTTTTTTTCTTCCATCGAATGCAGCATAGTTCTTCTGCATTTTTCTGTCTCCTATGTTGAATGGAACTTTTAAACAATCTGCAGCATCGTGTGTAAACATGTCTGTCGTTTTCTTCCTTTTTTCTATGATTGACGTCAAACCTTTTGAAACGTTTACTATTAATTCGTAACGTTAAATTTCGTTTTAAACAAACTAAATTTCTTAATGAAGCTACACATTGATACATTTAAAGAACGGATGAATCGATTATAATTAAATTGCCAGGCCTGTACACTGCTAATTCAAAAATATTTTTGAAGCCTTAACTTAAAGGGAAACGTAAACGCAAATTCAGTTAGATTCTCGTCATGATAACTTACGCGAATCGTCACGCGTTTCAAAATGCGTCGCATTAATTATTTCAAAAAGGGAAATTGATACTAGGCTATTTGCGATTTTTCCATCTATACACAGGTGAGTCCAACACGTCAAGCGAAAAGAATGTTGTCTTTTTTGTCTATACACAGGCGAGTCAAATGCAATAACTTTGGCTTCGGCTTTGTGAGCAACTTCCTTACATTCAAATTGACTCCTGAAGCCTAATTTAATTTATCTACAATCGTTTTCTTGAACAAATTCTTTTTATTTTCTGGCTTTACATTAATTTGGGATGAGAATTTGGGATCCCATACCGGTTGACCGGTAGCAAAACCACTCTGGATACATCTGCGATACCATGATGGAGATGAGATTTCCCCGCGTTATAGATGCAAGCATATTGTCTCGATGACTCGTTTTTCAAAACTAAAATGCTGTGAATAGTCAAGGCATCAATAACAAACTTATTTAGCAGTATTTTCTTAGCAGTATTTTCATGATCACAGGTCAATGTTTACCGCTAGGAATGTTGAGTTGAAATGCAGGTCTATCAATAGAGGTGGATAAACAACACATGTTTTAAACAGCTTGACACATTTTTTTTTTAATTAATACTCTTTGATTTCAGTGATAAAGTTATAAAAAAAATTCACTGCAAAATTTTGAATTTGGGCGCCGATAAATCGGCGCCCAATAGCGCTTTGCGCTGTGATATTTGTCCTGTATTACCCCCTGCAATTACAATATATTTATCACATAACGTTTGTGTTTATAATTATTAGTGGTTATGATAGGTTTACAGGCAATATTTATGCCTATTACTCTTTGTAAAACCTTAACATATATATATAACATATATAATATATAATAAATACATATATAATAATAATGCATCTACGACAACAGTTACTATTAAATGTCTACTTACCATCCTTTGAAAGCAGATCCTCGGGAACCTCCTCATCTGTCGCATCCTAAAGAATTCAAAAAAACATTTCTTTAGTATTTAGTGCTGCCTAAGTTTGACTATAAAACATCAAGCGGTAGAAGTGATTTAAAGGAAACTTAAAGATTCATAAAAGATTTCTGGTATACAGTAAAAATCCACTGATATCACTCTACAATGAAATGAATACAAAGAAAATAAAAAACTAATACAAAAAACGCATAAAGATGAGATAAAAGGCCTTAATTTGATGATGATCTTGTTAACCAATGGAATTTGTGATGATGATCTTGTTAACCAATGGAATTTGTGACGATGATCTTGTTAACCAATGGAATTTGCAATGATGATCTTGTTAACCAATGGAATTTGTGTTGATGATCTTGTTAACCAATGGAATTTGCAATGATGATCTTGTTAACCAATGGAATTTGTGATGATGATCTTGTTAACCAATGGAATTTGTGATGATGATCTTGTTAACCAATGGAATTTGTGTTGATGATCTTGTTAACCAATGGAATTTGTGATGATGATCTTGTTAACCAATAGAATTTGCAATGATGATCTTGTTAACCAATGGAATTTGTGATGATGATCTTGTTAACCAATGGAATTTGTGATGATGAACGCATGTGTTTACTCTCGAATATGAAATAAACGTCCACCCTGGAAAATCTATTTAAAGTTAATATATTATTAAATGAAAAAGAAAGCAAAAATAATCATTAACTAACTGCAAATACCATTTCTTTACTCTCTGTTGAATCGCAAACAGAGCCCTTGTCCTCTAAAACAGATGCACGGTAAACACAGAAGTGATATGAAGTGTGTATGATGTGTATATGGTGTTTTCATTAAACGTGATTGGACTATGGAGATACTTTCAATGGACCTTCACATTGGTTTTGTAAAGTATTTGATGTACTGCATTGATTTCAAACACAGCTTTTGTTTTGTTTTGTGTAGATGAAATAAATGATAAACGAAAATTTTGTTTTGTGTAGATTGCAATATTGTTAAAAAATAAACTTTTTGTTAACATGTTTCAGCTATGACCTATTCATCTTCAGATTGCAATATTGTTAAAAAATAAACTTTTTGTTAACATGTTTCAGCTATGACCTATTCATCTTCAGGATTAAAACATTTCACTTTAATCGTAGTTACCTTGAGTCAAATCTGTTTGAAGATCGTCATATTTTATAGAGATGTTCAGGAGAAGCTAAAATGTGAAATAGCATTTATTATGTGAGTGAACTATAATACTA
The DNA here is from genome assembly GCA_963930725.1 of Candelabrum cocksii. Classification (NCBI taxonomy): domain Eukaryota; kingdom Metazoa; phylum Cnidaria; class Hydrozoa; order Anthoathecata; family Candelabridae; genus Candelabrum; species Candelabrum cocksii. The sequence continues at coordinate 14,571,667 of OZ005673.1, forward strand.
GCATCGATCAACATGTATGCTGCTAAAAAAACCTGTCAAGATAGAGAGAAATGGGGGAAATGTATCATGAATAATGTAGCAAGGCTCTCTGGAGTGTGCAACTAAGTCAAGTAATTCAAGATGAACATCTTCAACCATCTGGAGCGAGAAAATGAAGAAGCTCCTCAATCTCAAGTTAGGAAGTCACTAACCTTCGAGGTAAAAGTATACTTGTAGAGCTTGAAATGGCGGAAATAGCTGAAAGGAGAAATGAGCATAATAAAAAATATTGACTAGTTGTTTTAGATATATCTTCATCATTATTTACTGATGCAGAATTGATACACTAATCATCGAATAATATTTGTTAAATTTGTTAAATTGTGTGTCTAGTAAAGGTATATCATCTGGTCGAGCTTGCTCGGACGTAACTTCTATCACGCCATCCATTACGATCTTGCATCAGGTGTGGAAGGTCATCAGGGAAACATCCAGTGTCTTTGCATAGCTGGTCGATGTAGTTCATTGCTGGGCAACCAACCCGAGTTTCACCATGTCGAGGTGTACAAAGGAGAAGTTCACTGGCAAGTTCCTGTTTCACGCTCCAGCAATGTCCAGCAAAACGCATTCTTCGTTCAATGAGAATTTCCGAGATTCTGGGATAGAGACACACAGCTCTGATTTAGCGGGATGCTGTCGCCAAGAAATATTCAAAACAACTCTCAACATTCGAGTGTAGGTGCCATCAAGTTTTGATTCGAGAGACTTGGTGCCTGTCCATGTTGTGGCACCATACATCAACACAGACTCAACTGTTGTAAAAAAGAGACTTTGCTTGATGTCATTCGAAAGCTCTGATTTCCAAACTATATTTAGTTTATTCAATGCTGCGCATGCTTTAGCTATACAAATTTTTATGTTGTTTTATGTCTTGCTATGTTGAGTTTATTTCACTTCCAAGGTATGTGAATGATTCAACAGCTTTGATCAATCCACCTGAGCTTGTTCGTATAAAACCTTCATGATTATAAATGATATGTGCGGTTTTGAAGCATTTACATGAAACCCAACATCTTTAGCCAAATATTTGAGCAGGTGTAGGAGGTTTTTCTGCATTTGAGATTGTATCAGCAGTGACTGCAAGGTCATCTGCATAGTCAATGCCGGTTAGTTTATTGGCAGGATATCTTCCTGAAGCCGTTTTGGTCCTTGTGAAGGATTTTTTCAATTTCGGGTTGAATGCGGTTGAGAAGTAGTGAGTTGTAAATTTTTGCTGCTATAGAGGTGAGTGTAATTCCTCTGTAATTTTTCGGTACACCCAAGTCTCTCTTCTTTGGAAAAGGGAGTATGCATCCTTCAATCCACTTTTCAATTATTTCCCCGTTGCACACAACATTACAAAGATCAAGAAGAATATCATTGAATTCTTGAGTTTTCCAAACTTCAGGAGGAATGTTATCCAGACCTGCTGCCTTATTATTTTTGGTTCTCTTTAAAATCTCAGTTCATCTCTTTGAAAATTTCCAGTTTTAATGCCAGGAGTGTTCGGAACAATTTGCTCAACCTCAGTGTCGGATACATTAGGAGCATTTCCTAGAAGGTTTTCAAAGTGATCTTGCCTTTTTTTTTTAATCTCTCGGTCTGATTATTGGCTTCCAGCTTGGATTTGTTTGATGATTTTCTGCCGCTTATTTTATTTACAGTTTTCCAGGCGAGTGACGATTGTTTGTTGACTGCAGCATGATTGATCAGGTGTATTTTGTTTTGGATGTAATTTATCTGTTGTTTTTTATATGTATCTTTGAGTTGGACACGTGCTTCATTGAATTGTCGAATAGATTTTGTGGATGGATTGGAATTTTTTACAGCTGATTTTTCTTTCAGGTTCAACCAATCCACCTCTACATCAGTTGTTTCCCAGGGGTGTGCTTCTTCAGTTTCGGTTTTAAAGGGATGAAACCTTCAGCAGCTCTTTCATGTGCAACAATAAAGTTGTTATATGTTGTGTTTGGATGTGGTGTTTCAAAATCTCCTTGAAGAGAACTGAATTTGTTTCTAACTGAGATGCTATATTGGGCTTGAAGATCTTTGTTTGTTGTAAGAAGGGACCAATCATATCGAGGATGATTTGAAGACTGGCTCTTATTCGCACAAATCCTAAGACGGAGAGTGCAACTCACAATTCTGTGGACTACACCCTCAAAATTGAAAGCTTGGCAGTTTAGGGCACTATTCTTCCATTTATGGTTGACAAAGATGTAATCTAATTGAGCTCTTGCACCATTAGCTTATGTGAAGGTCCAGCTCTGATAGAATTTCGCTACCTCTTCCTGATCCCTGGTATTTGTTGGTGAGTAGCATGAGACAATTGTGGTAGTGGGGTTTCCTTGGAAGTTTGCAATCATGATTCTTGGTTCTATTTCCTCTATGCTATTGACAGATTTCAGTGCCAGTGTTCCTGAATACAGATGACATTTATATTCAAGTCGATGGCAGATGATACAACCTCCGGTAGTTGATTTATTGTGTTTAGTGTGCGCACATTAAAGGTGGAGATTATTGATGTCTTTTGCACAAATGAAGCTTTGTTTGATGGTGATGTTGATGATCTCGTAGCTGATTTTTCAAACACTGTGCCGGGATCTGGGACACAGCAGAACGCGGACCTTGATGACCCGCGCAACGGCCGATGCGGTATGAGTTTCTAGAGTTTGTGATAGTCATAAATGTCTTTCAGTGGCTGTATTCTCAGCTATGGTATGCCAATCCTATAGTGAGTAGCAGTGTTAGTCATCACTAACAGGTTCCCCAGATCAATTTCACAGTAGCGTAAAATTACTCTTCAAAAATTGATGCAGAAGCCAAAAACAATGGGTTTATGTATTGCCACCTGCATTCCAAGGACAGTTGATTTAAACGGTTTACTCCTGATTTAAATGTATAAAGACAACAAATTAGAAAACATTTTGGTGTATTACCATCTTCAGTACAAATAAAAGAACAAATGAAGTTCATAATCTTGTTTACCCGGCAAGTACTTAAATGAGGTGGAGTGATTGTGACCACCTTCGTTATTGAGGACAATCCTAGATTGATGATGACGATGAGAACTTACGTATTTTGGAAATAATCAATGATCAGTTGGATCTCTCTCACATTGAAAAGATGCACACAAAATGGCGGCCTCTAAAGTAAACACAACTTTACATTTTGAATGAACAACATCAGTTTATGCAGTTGTGTTGGCTGAATGTGGAGATCGTACAGTTACATCATCACCTGAATCAATGCTGAAATACATTAATGCCCATGTATTGAGTGAGAAACAGATATAATGGAAGTTGATAATTTAATTAAATAATTAATAATTAGAAATAAACAAAAACATAGTTCAATGGCTACCATTTTTTACATTTTTACATCATTGGTAGAAAAAGTCTCAATCCATTAACATCGTACACTTTTAATTCGGTGAACTCACTTTAACGCTGTGGCAGCCAAGTAACGAACGAAAGTATTCGAATGTTTCTTTAATATTGTCGTAAGGCATCTCTATAAATGATACAGAAGTGGTAGTATTTGCGCGTTCATTGAGCTCCCTTAAAATCTCAACATTATGCAAAAAATACAGTAAATCTCTAGATATCAAAATTGCTGGACTGCATCTTTCAGGCTGAAGAACTATTTTTCGACAAAAGAGGCTATTCCCTGAAACCTGACATCATTGTTGTAAAATGTTGATTTTGTTCCAATCAAACCCACACACATTAATATATTCCGCACATTTTGAAAAACGATTTGCGAGTGAGCAACTTTTATTTTGTATACAAACATTTTATTTTCACGTGATTTTGTATTCCTAAAAATGGTTTGGTCATAGCTGAAATATATTGCTTCCATATGAAGCATACATCCTTCAATGTTCGTTTACAGTGTTTTACTAAGTTCTCCATCTAGTAGGAACAAACCTAAATATCAAAGAAGTTTTCCAATATTTGCAGTTAATTTTACCTGTTGCTTTTGAATGTATTTCCTTCATGATGGAAAAGAATGCTGACGTTTGTTCTTCATTGAAATTGTTTTCCTTTGCAAAACTTATGGACATCAAAGAAAGTGTTATTCACTTCAGTAGAGAAGCATAGGTTTTAAGAATAGATTGAAACTTCTACTCTCAACTTCACAAATAGAATTTAATAAAACTTTGTTATCGCTTAAATTCTTTACTTTATATAAGTAATGCAGGTTTGAACCAGGCTAGATTCGGACCATCAAATGGAAACTGTCACTATTTAAACTGTTTTATCCTCATCATCATTTATATATACCAAATTTCTGCAAACTGCATTTTTATTAAAAAATTAAAACTTCCATTCTTCATCAATTTTGTAAATTTAATAATCGCAACACGACATATGCACATAAAAAAGATACAGTAATGTGTAGAAGTACAGGTCCACCAAAATCTTCTCTTTCAGAGTTAAATTTTCACCATCAAAGTCAAACTTTTTGCATATAAAACTTTAAAGAAATTAAAAATGAAACTATTATATAATGGTGATAATGATGAATTTAAACAAAATTTTATATATACTACAAATGAAATTAAAAAATGTAATGAACATTTATAGAGTTAATAAACAAATTAAATTGAAAAACCAACTTTTTGACATCGCATACAGTTTCACAGGTCTTTATTGAAATAACCTCTTGCAATAACAGATGCTTCCTGAAATGTTACAACTAATAATTTGTAGATATAATCACAAAAGTTAAACACTTCTAAAGAGCAGCATCAGAATGTAATGTTTCTGAAGAGCAGCATCATGATATATTTTTTCTTGGGGAGGAATCAATTTATATCAATAATTAGTATTTTTCTATTTTATTATATTATTTAATTTGATTATTAAGATTTAACAGATTATTAGAAACATGGTTTAACAGCATCTTTCAGAAGACCTTCTTCATTGCCTCACACCTTGAATTTAGCTTGATAAGTGTATAAAATTTTGTTGGTCTACAAATCTTTGCGTATGAAAAAAGAGTAAGAAAGCTGAACCCTCAATGAATTACTGCTTTATGAGAGGAAATCTTTTTATTTATGACACAATGTTTATATCATTCCTTTGCGATCATCAAAAATCAACAAAAAATTACGTTTTAATACATTTCTTTCTGAGAATATTTGGTATATATTAATTTGACAACTTTCTATTCCATGTTCAGACGCCATCTATAAATTTCCTCTCATCTCAGATTTACCAGGAGTTGTTATGGAAAACTGCATTTGGAAAGTGGAATGGAAAAATAGTTTGACATTTACGTGACTATTATTAAAGAGTTGCTGCTATAAAAAACAATATGCAACATGCTCCCAATGCAAGGCCGAGAACATAATAACCTTACTAATGTTAAGAAAATGTATATTGAAGTTATTTCGCGATCGAAAACACAGGGGTACGAAACCAGAATAGCGCCAGTAATTGTAAATTGTGACATAAATAGTTATCCTAACAAACAATTATTATTTAAAATACACTCACTTATTTCGCCGCCAAAATGATTTCTTACGCTTTATGTCTAGTATTTTTTTAACAATCTTACCATGTACAAACACTTGCTTTCATAATGTGCTGGGTAGAATTAGGTGATTCGTTCCAGCTAAAAGTGTATATTCATAAATAAAATTCAAAGTTCAGTTTTTATTTATTTCTTGTCAAAATGTGATTTCTCCTAATGTTTATATTTTGTCTTTGTCACGCGCCTCGATTACCCATGTTTTGGTAAAAAAAGAAAAGACTATCTCTAACATAAGACAGACCCTCTCTGACAAAAGACAGACCCTCTCTAACATAAGACATACCCTCTCTAACATAAGACAGACCCTCTCTGACAAAAGACAGACCCTCTCTAACATAAGACATACCCTCTCTAACATAAGACAGACCCTCTCTGACAAAAGACAGACCCTCTCTAACATAAGACATACCCTCTCTAACATAAGACAGACCCTCTCTGACAAAAGACAGACCCTCTCTAACATAAGACATACCCTCTCTAACATAAGACAGACCCTCTCTAACATAAAACAGACCCTCTCTGACATAAGACAGACCCTCTCTAACATAAGACAAACCCTCTCTAACATAAGACAGACCCTCTCTGACATAAGACAGACCCTCTCTGACATAAGACAGACCCTCTCTGACATAAGACAGACCCTCTCTAACATAAGACAGACCATCTCTAACATAAGACAGACCCTTTCTAACATAAGACAGACCATCTCTAACATAAGACAGACCCTCTCTAATATAAGACAGACCCTCTCTAACATAAGACAGACCCTCTCTGACATAAGACAGACCCTCTCTGACATAAGACAGACTCTCTCTAACATAAAACAGACCCTCTCTGACATAAGACAGACTCTCTCTAACATAAGACAGACCCTCTCTAACATAAGACAGACCCTCTCTAACATAAGACGGACCCTCTCCAACATAAGACATACCCACTCTAACATAAGACGGACCCTCTCTAATATAAGACAGACACTCTCCAACATAAAACGGACTTTTTGTTGACGTTTTTAATAAAAGACCACCGCCAAAAAAAGAAATAGAGAAGAAATATTTTATATTCCAATATCTTTGACGACTCTATAAACTATAGGACGTGACATATAATCACCAGTAAGTAATAACAACATGAAAATGAGGGTAATGTTCATTTATCTTTTTAATCTCGCCAGCTCAAATTTGAATAACATTTTGCTAGTATCTGCTGTAGCCAGATATAAAGCTGGTACTACAAGTCCTATTTCTCGTTTTCGATTCCCCGTCACTTCAGAGAACACATTGGCATTACTGTCAGATTTTAAGAAGTAATGAATTAGCTTTGAAAATTCAATTGTCACATGGCCTACAAGAACATTATTTTTGAAGGTAGCAGCAACCGCATGTTTATCAAATGATTTCGTTTCTTCGCGTTCATCTCCCATACAAACGTCTGTTTCATCTCCAGTGTCCGTATATCGCGCTATACGCGGTTTATTCAAGTTTGGAAAATGTTCATTTTGATCAAAATATGTTTATGTTTTTGTATATGTTTATCAAAGTATGTTTATCAACGGAATTCTTCATTGTCGTAATATAAGACCCCCGCTATTGCAAGTGCCCTTCTTATATAAAATCGCCACTGAGGTTAAATAAAAAAATATAAGATCGGTCTTCTTATTAGAGGAAATACGATACTGGATTCAAATCGTTTCAAAGGAATGAAAATTCACTACCCGGAGTAGTAGTAGTTTGGAATATCCGCCCTCTGTATTCTTTAAGTAGTCAGAAGAAATGCTTAAAGTGTGTGTTACATTGAACGGAAAAATGTTTGAAAATATCCGGTTAGGTGTGGTCAAACTCTCAACATGAAAATTAAAAGTTTATATATTTTAGCAATTGGCACTTAAACTACGATATAGATTTTCATTTGTGTTATTTATTTGTTGGAATATGTATACACTTAGGATGAACATTTCAATTCAAAAAGTACTTTTGGTAGGTTTTTTTATTGTTCTCCTTGTGTACAATTTCATTAGCGTTTCTAGCAAGAGCTGCTAGGTGATTCGTTTGGATTTGGTTTAGATCCGGGTGCACTAGACCACAATTCAAAACTACTGGAAGAACGATCGAGGTATAAATTACTGACGCTGGCTGCCAGATGCGGTCGTAATCGGTTCAGCAGTCGCAGTCTTGATGAAGCTTTTCAATATGATTGTGGAAGGTTCTCGCTGAGTGTTCAGGTGTGTTCAGGAATGTTTCGGAGTCCAGTGGAACACCAAGGTTTTGTATGTTGCTGCTGGAAAAATATTTATCATGTTATATACAAAGTTAGGCTCGGAATATTTCTTTAAACACTTCGCTGTGCTGAAAAGTCTGCTCTCCATCTTTCCTTGTTTAGGTTTATTACAAGATCATTATCGTTAAAGAACGCAGATGCTACTTCCAAGTCCTCATTCATTTCGTTTTCAATTACAACTTTTATCTGCAAAGTTAAAGAACTGTGTCATCTGCAAAATTCAACGGATATTTTCGCGATTCGTGGAAATATATAAACCTGTATAACTAAAGTATTATTGTTGCGTTTTTTTATATGGGCCAACAAAGTTCATCAAAACAACAAGTGAAAGTGATTTTGGTTGGAAACCGAGTACAAGGAATGGCATATATAACAATGGAAGAACCAAAAAAAAAAAATTTCGACAAGAAACGAGTTTGAACACAGAGGTAAATGTTAAGGGGGTTATATGTAATAATTATAACATCCATCTGTTTTCGCACTTATCAGGAAGAAGCAGCTTTTCAAACTCAAAAGAGGTCGATTTCTATTCTCACGCTCACCGTTTCTTTTATGCGTGTGAGCGTGACATTTCAAAGATGTTAACAACCACCCTTCTATTCTCTCTCAACATTCAACAGATCTCCTGTAGATGGTTGAATGAATACAATGTGCAGCATTTTCAATTCTCTTTGCAATCGAAACGCCGCTAGAGTTTTAGCGAAAACTACTGTTTTGACCTTCAGGAATCCCACTTAAAGCTTAATTTCCTTCCTGATTTGAATTTTCTTTCGTTCGGATGACTGCGTGAAACAGCTACTAAACAATATTTAAACGGCATACTAAGTCAATCCTCGACTAGCTGTCTAACGTGTAACTAATTGCAGGCGTTAAACATTAAGGAAGAGAAATGTCTTTGTTGAATGTGTGCACATTGCAAAAAAGCTTTCTTTATGATATGATCGTCAAGTGGAATTTTGCAAATGGTAGATAACTAGTTATTGCTGCCACATTTGAAAACTACTACATAGTGTAATATTTAATCTACCATCTGTTGTTACTAGGGCAATTAAACATAGCTGCCTCTCAAGAATGTTAATACTGGCGAGCCAGAAATTCTGAGGGGCAAAAGAAGTAAGTTCAATAAAAAATAAATTAGAAATTCTATGTGTTCTTCTTTGATATTCTGTTTTGAGATTTAACGATTTAAAACCTCCCGCGCACTTCATAGAGTTCCACACTTTAGGATTTTCGATAAAACAGAATTCCCGCTGGAAAGAAATCGTTTGCTTTTTGAGTGTGAAGTCGAGTAAGCGTAAAGTCAGGTAAAGTTGAATAAAATCGAGTAAAATGGAATAAACACTGCTCTCAATTCCAGAGCTTCAATGCATTACACGAAGTTTCTTCTCTCCTGCATGTTGATCTCAGTTGTCTACGCGAATAAACTCTGCTTGCAAATCTGCTCGGAAGCTTACACCGACTGCATAAACGATCTGGACCCAGAGGAGTACTTAAAAATTGCATACAAGTGCATCAGAGTGAGGGATTCGTGTAAACAGAAGTGCACTGCAGATGAGAAGAGATTAAAACGATTCCGGATGGAGGATATGTACTTCTGAGCTGTATTTTTTCGCTTTTGAGCATTTCTTTCGTGGGATGTATCCAGCTTGCACCAAAACTGTGACGTAATGATAAATTCTATTTCATGCGATCTTTTCCCTTTATGATCTTGTCAATAATATTAGCAAACAGTCTTACTGCAGCTTTGTTCTTGCCATCAAAATATAACATTTTGCTGTCTTTCTCATAAAATTATTTCAGTAGAGGTAGTAGTAGTTTGATTGTAGAATCAGGGAAATTGGTGCGTCGATAGAAAGTGATCTTTCTAAAACGTTTACCTAAAAAAATCCAACCAGACGGTTAATACCCAGTCCACTGAAATATAAAGGTGAAGTCGAAATACTCTTTTGGAGTTATATATAAATGAAGACTATGCTATAGGCTACAAATGTGAAGTACTATCTATACCAATACAGTAAGTTGTTTCGAACTTGCAAGAGCCAGAGATTTTGTTCGAAATAAAGGAAGATTTATAAAAAAGGTCAGGATAGCTCAGTTGGTAGAGCGCTTGCAATTTCGGATTTCTGAGGTTGCGAGTTCAAATCCTCCCGGCCTCGCCGACTCAGCGAATGAGTAGCATTTTGATGCGGTAAAGTACGGTTGTTGGTGGTTGGAGTGGCGCCCGCCTCAACAGTTACACCCAACGTCTTGCGCTAACGAAAAGGGGATAGAAACCCTCGTTTTCGCCTGTTGCCAACATTAGGGTTAATTCGGCCACTTTACTTTTTTTTTACTTATAAAAAAACATATAAATGGGGTAAAAAGGGTGTTATGATCATGTATTGTACAACATATCAGTGTTACAATTTAAAAAGTCTTTAATCTCAGTTCCTTATAATAGTAATGGATCTTTAAAGACTCAACAGAAGAAGAATTGCTCAACACGTGGTTAGAACCTGACAACATCATTGGTAGATTAGCAGCGGCAGTAAGAAAAGAAGTTCAAAGAGTTGGGCATCTACGAAGAGGCAAATCTGTGCGAACCACGGAAATACATGTCAAGTTGAAGCTCTAGGGTAACGTGTCCTCTTCAGTTTTTAAGAGAAGAAAAGTAGATAGAAATTTATTAAATAAGGATATCTTATTATATCAGAATCTTTGCCTTATTGAGGACAAAGACAGAGAACAAATTGATGATGAATTTTGCTTAAATTTTAGTTTTATAGCGCTTTTTCTTTTCTTTTGCATTAAAAAGACAAATGTTTCACAATATTCTTAACAACAAGGAGAAAATTTAGCTCCTAAAATTTCTTAGTTTCTTAGAATAGAGTGAGTTTACTGTAGTAGTTACTTAGTCTTCAAAGAATCTTAAGTTACCGTCACTCACTTAGAAGTACAATATGACAAATGCTTGGCGATTACGAAATGCGCAAATATAGTATATTACAAGTACAGAAATAATACAAAAATTAGAAAAATTTCCGGTATAAAATCATGAAAAAAACCTATCTCTCCAATCTTAAAACGTTGGATATAGCGCAGTTATCTAATGTCCAGGCCAAATCTGCTGGGTTGGGTGGTCCTTGCAACGGCCGATATTTACCACGTGGTTGGTAATACACGTTTTTGTTGCGTGTTTGTTTTGCGTAGACCGTGGTAGCGTTGTTCCTAAACAAACAGTTAAAAAGCTTACAGGGGAACATGAGGTGGTCAAGGGTCAAACGCGGAAAACATTTATTTACTTGAGTGTGATATCGGTTGTATTAGGTGAGTGAAAAAGCTGTTGGTGCATAATGTTGGCTGTCTCCATGAATGAACAGTCCAAGTAATTTAGTCCCTCCTTCAGGTTGGCTAAAAATACGAAACTACAAAAATACGTCATTACACACCAACCAATCCTTCGTCTTTCTACCTATCTTTAACGGTTCGAGGCTAGATGGGCACTAGGCTAAGTTTTTTAGAGGTAGATTTTTTGTTAAACAAAAAAGAGAGGAGTCTAGCAGCAATAATTGAAAAGACATCGCTGATGAGTCGAAATACAATCGAAGCGCTTTTCATCTTGCTTTAACAATATTTCATTTTAAAAAGTTGACATTGATTCGTGGTCCAGAGAGAAAGCTATCGCAACATTATACTTACTATCAAATGCGCAATCGGACTTCCGATACTCCATGAAGCGGAACGAATCTGCTGCAGGTTTAATGGATGACTGAAAAATATAGCAGATTAAGAACACCTTAATATAAATTCGGTTCTTAGACACTCCTTATTTGGTCATCAATAGGTAGCACAAATATCACGCACCTTATGTGTTTTCTCGGTAGAAAGAACGGACTTTACTCTAGCCTCGATTTCGCCAAGTTGAGGAAGAGACAGTTCCCACTGAAACAAAGGAACCCATGATATGTCAAAGTGAATGGATGTCCTATTTGTAAATGCAAAAAATCTGAATTATAGACAAAAGGACTTGTATTTAAAGGGTAGGGGTGATATGAGGCAAAGTTTTTTTATGTACATCACATTTGTATAATTTCGATTAGCATGTACTTTGCAACACATTCACGAAATTTACACATACCAGTTCTTTAAGTTGACTTTTCGTGTAATGTTCACGCGGCTCCATAACAAAAAGCAGTATCGAGCTTGAGTGCGCTTGTACATACAAATGCAACTCTTTTACCTCTGAGGACTGTACAGAAAATATTCTAACATCCAGTAAATTGCATTTTTGAAGATAATTGGCAATAAAAAAGATCATATTAAGTTTCAAAAGTGTGAAAAATATTCAACCCATTTTGAGTGAAACGGAAATGATAGATCACAGAACAATTCTTGAATGAAACTATGAACCTCCAACTGAGTGGACGTGAATTTTTAGGTATGTAACCGTTCAACTCCGTCAGGACATACTTAAGAACCAGTTAATCATACACCCATTTGCTCAGAAATAATAAACAATGGGCAAAGCAGGGTCATGTGATGTAGAGGAAACACATGGAAAATCTTTATAAAGAATGCTTTGTTAAAAACATTGAAGATGATAACGCTGTAACTAGTTACTTGTCAAATTAATCATTTTTAAAAAAAAAATTTTAATCACATCACTCCAAATTTCGTCCGCCTCGGTTTTTACTTTGAATTTCTGAACTTTTAATTATTTAAAAAACTTTGAAGTTTTTCAGTTTATATCATAGCTCTTTTAATTTTTGACCTATCATGTATTATATTCTTATTTATTTATGTATATTTTTTTAGTTTTAATGCAGGACACATTTGATAGCAATGTTTTTAACACTGAATTGTACATCCTGTTTAAAGATTTTTGATAATAATAATAACGTCACTTTTCAGTTGGGTTTCATAGCTTCAATGATCTTTGAACTCACATGTTACTGTACATCACAAAAATAAATACCTCATTGAAATCTTCTGATAGCGCAGAATTTTTCTCTTTCATCTGCTGATTTTCAGAGCAGCATTCCTTGGTGCGTGTCTCCACGACAACATCTTTCCCCTCCATCATCATATCATTTAGTTGCTCAGATAAACCTTTCTTCTTCTTTGCATCACTGCGCTGCAGAGTTTCAGAACCGTCATTTGTGTCAACATACTTCACCTTTGATTCAACAATTTCACCGTTGATGGATGTGTTTCGATCCATTGCGTTTCCTTGATTGTACATGACACATTTTGTGCTGTCACTGATCATCCCTTCTCTCTTCTCGAGAGAATTCGTCAAAGATGAAGAAAGGGATGCGAGTCGTTCATCTTTGTTGAAGTCAATAGAATTACAAGATTGGCAACTAGTTAGTTTTTCAGTCTCTTCAATAGCATTGCTTCCAACATCTTGAGATGCACTTGGATCATCAATAGCAACATCTTGAGATGCACTTGGATCATCAATAGCAACATCTTGAGATGCACTTGGATCATCAATAGCAACATCTTGAGATGCACTTGGATCATCAATAGCAACATTTTGACATGTACTTGGATCGTCAATAGCAACATCTTGAGATGCACTTACATCGTCAATAGCAACATCTTGAGATGCACTTGGATCATCAATAGCAACATCTTGAGGTGGACTTGGATCATCAATAGCAACATTTTGACATGTACTTGGATCGTCAATAGCAACATCTTGAGATGCACTTAGATCGTCAATAGCAACATTTTGACATGTACTTGGATCGTCAATAGCAACATCTTGACTTACATCATCAATGACATTTTCTGCATCAAGTTTTTCTACATATGTTGACTCGTTGTTTTGTGAAACTGATTTGGAAATTTTTGTTTTCCTTCTCGTAGAAACTTGCAAACAGAGATCACCGTACTGTCTCCGTGTAACATACACACGTAATATACGCACACCAACGGGACAATCAAATCCTTAAATATTTTTCAAAGTAAATCATTTCCAATCTACAATATTTCCAATTTTCTTAACTAAATTATATACATCACAATCTGACATCCCAAATTAAAAAAACAAATTTTCAAACCTGGGAAAAAACACTTGGCAGGAAGCTGTAGTAAAAAACAAGATATATGATGGCATTTTTGACTAACGAAAAATCCTCACATTTTTCTGCTGTGGTTTTACGAGTAGCAAGTATTTTACGAGCTCTGTGGGTAATTGGGAGCAAACCAACCTAAATCCAAACGTCTTTTAAAAATTTAATATAATATCATCAACATCATCGTTTAACGTCCATTTTCATGCTAGCATGGGTTGGACAGGGTTTTCAACAGATGATATTCCCCACAATTTTGTAGGTTTAATCATTTGATGATTTATTGAAGCAGATGTTTTTACAGCTGGATGCCCTTCCTAACGCCAACCCCAGTAAGAGGGAAAACAGCGGCGAGTTAACCCACGCAAAATACCAACTTTGTATTTTAAACTATGTGACAGCAGTGAATAAAGGGCATGGGTGCTTATGTCCATGAGGTCAAAGATGTTACATGACCCGCATACTCAAATATAGAAAATGAAAGCAAAGAGTAATCAGCACCTTGTTATTTAAAGAACAAATTTCTAGTTAGGGTTAGGGTTCCACCTTAGTAAACAAAATTGCAATTTCAAGATAGCTGAAAGGGAATTTTCGAAGGCAGGGAGGAAAACACCATTTATGTTGGGTAGGCACTTACTTCCCTTCAGAAAACACACAACCGCACAAAATGTTGGAATATCTTTGGCACGCTTCCAACAAATGGACGGCTTTCAGGTATATGATGGATGTCATCTACAATATTAATGAAGGAAAAAGTTCTCCAAGATCTAGTTTGATATTTGAAATAATTATTATAAAGATTTTGTGTGGAACTTGTATTGAGTTATTGGCTCTGTATGTCCAAATACCATCAAAACTTATAATACAAAGCATTTCGTAGTTGCAATTTGTTGCAATAAAACATTCATGAATTTTGTCGATACAAAATATTTATCACATATAGTCAGGGTGCTCACGTAAAAAAATCTCGTTTTTCAAACATTCCTTGGGGACAATTTAAAAATATCATAACAGATTGTTATAACTGTTCTAGATTACGAAATGGTTTGTTGTTTTCGGTAGTTCCACCAAAAAAGTATTTTTTTAGAAGATATTATTACAGTACAACACCACTTCTCTCATAGCACAATTTCCTCTGTCTACGTGTTGGTGTTACGTAAAACAAAAAGAATGTACAGAAATTGAGACGGGAGTTTTAATAATACGGTCATCCTTAGTATCTCTCGTCCGTAGCTTTGTAAACTATACTTTTTTATGTTATAATAGTTGTATGTAAGAAAAATATAATAAAATAAAATTAAGTTTAATCAATAATAAAAGAAATTGAAAATGAAGTATTTGTTTTCTAGTTTAACCCCTGTATTCATGATTCTTCAATTCGACAATCACGTGAGAAAAATGTAAACAAACATAGTGAAAAAGTAAACACAACAATGATCGGTTGGTGAAATACTGTGATTTTTTAAACTATGGCATCAACTACCAAAAAGATAAAACTTTCAGGCGAGAAGAAAAATAGTGTTTGTTTCATACACAATGATTCCGATCAGTATCTGGAAGGTTCTGTAAAGTCTTTCGAGTGTCAGAAAAGGATGTCTTCAGGAAGTTTACGCTTCAGGATTGAAAGAAGAGATCAAAGCAGAACAAAGCAGTGGGCGAAGTACCTGCAAAACCCGGACAACAAGAGGGAATTGGTGGACTTCTTGCTAAAAGATTAGTCTCATAGCATAAGATATGCCAAAATATTGATTGGAAAGACGCTGTATGTCAATGTTGGAGCAACGTTCTTTAAACTGCACTGTCATGAAAATAAAGTAAGATGATAAATATTCATAATGACTGGACCAAAATTTCCAAGGCTTTCATCCTGGATAACATTTTTGATTGGTCCCTTTATTTGAAGTTTTTTGTTGACTTTTAAATATAGTTTACTTTCTTGTTATTTAATTTAGGTTGTATGCGAAGAGGTTTCACTCAGAAATCACCAGGAAGAAGCCGATACCAAGGTCTTTCTTTGTTCCCAGCACGCTGTTACTTGTCATGGCGCAACATCGGTTTGTATTCACGCAGTTGATAGTGATATCGCTATCTACTCTATGTATTTCCATCATAAAATCAATGTTCAATTCTTCATCAAGATCGGCGTGAAAGAACGCACGCGTATCATCAACGTATCAAATGTCGTCTCGGAATTAGGAGAAGATTGTTGCTTGGCTCTTCCCGCTCTGCATGTCTTCTCAGGGAACGACTACACTAGTTCATTTCATGGTGTGGGGAAGGCCAAGACATTCAAAATTCTTAGTGAGTCTGATAAGTTCCAAGCAACGTTTAAAAGATTTGGAAGATATGCAATATTTGATGAAACGCTTTTTCAATCCGTAGAAAAGGTTGTCTGTAAGTTATATGGGATTAAGTCTGACGATGTAAATGAGGCAAGGTTTTTGAAGTTTACTGCGTCGAAGATAACACCACTTCCGCAAAAGCTTTCGCCGACACGTGATGCTTTACTATGCCATTGCAAACGCGTCTCCTATGTCACAGCAATGGTCAAAAAAGCTTTGGATAGGAATTTTGAGTTGCCATCACCAGATGGTCATGGATGGAAAGGCGCCGATGGTAAGCTATCCATCGAATGGATGCTGTTACCACCCGCCCCTGACGAGGTTTTACAACTCATCTCGTGCAACTGCAAAAAGAGTGCGTGCAAAAGAGCTATTTGTAATTGCTTGTCTCACAGATTACCGTGCACAGATTTATGTGGTTGCAGCGAGGTATACGATAACAAAAATGTTTCAGATAGCTCTGATGAAACGGACGATGATGATGACAATGATGTTGATGAAAGTGTTGATCAATAAAAACTTTTCTTTTGTATGTTGTACATATTTTCCCCCATTTTTAAACTTGCTTTCATTAGTGATGTTAGATATCTTATTGTTTTAATTTTTTGAACATTATGACATCATCATTGTTAACTTTGAAACCATATTGTTTTTAAACTAAGAATATATAGTCAATACTTTATACACCAAATTTGATCAGTTTTTAACGCTCTTTCGCCAGGTATAATTGGTTTGCGAAAATTTTAAGGAAAACAAATAGTTATTATTGAATCTGATGACGTCATATCATTAACAATTGAAAGCCCCAATTATGACCGCTTTTGGTGATTAGAAATTAGACAACACATCATTTCATCATCAGAGGGTCAAGCACGATCTGTTTCAGTAGGTTTTTACGTGAGCACCCTGACTAATAACTTTTGTGCGTATAACAAGATTTTATTGGTGGTTACGATAGGTTTACAGGCAATATTTATGCCTATTACAATTTTTGTTTCTCTTTTGTAAAACCTTAACATATATAATAATATAATGAAAAATATCGAACAACTATTTGGAAGAAGAAGGAATTCTAAGACATTCATCGTGGATCGAGCCATGAACAGGTTTTTCCATTAGTTTTCAGTTCTAGATTTCAGAAAAATTAAAAACACTTGATGTTTAATCTGTTGTCATTTGCATTTGTCTGTAATAACAGGTGGCCCGAGGCACCTCAAAATAAAAACATACAAAGGGTATATTTTCTACAGGGAGCTTGTTTGCCCCCAGTTCTCGGCATCAACCATAATTCCCGAAGAAACATATAGAAGCTTACCTTGTTGAATGTTAATTGAGGTATTGGCTGAACGATGGAAGAAACGTAATTGGAGTATCGGTTAACAAACGAGAGGAAACTTGTGCAAATGAGATCGAGGTCAGCTGTGAAGTCTGACTTCCCTGAACAATCCTGTGCAATGAAAGAAGAAAGATAAAAGCAAAAAATAATTGATTTTCAACTCGTAAATATGGCATTGATCTTAGATGATTTGTTATTTCCAAAAATCTTCCTTGCTTTTAACTTTAATAGTCCATCATTAGTTGAATTGTCAAGAAAATGCAAATTGGAACATTTTAAAATGAGGTGTTGAATAAAAATACAATTTTACTAAAATCGTTTGCGACTTTGACAGAAATATTTCCTTCACCTGCGAGAGTAAATCCAATGAGCCGTGATAAAACGTGAAAACATTGTCAAACATTTTCAACTTTTGCTGCATGTAATCATCAGGTATGGTTCGATCACAACAACCTAAAAACTAAATATTAACAGTAAACGTTTATCCAACAGAAAGTAAAAGCATTGTACTTCCATTGTGAGAAGACATCAAATTAAACTTTTCACTTATATTCATTCCTTTTCCACTAGAGCTTTTACAAACTCAGATATTGAATTAAAAAACGTACCAAAAGATAATATCCCTTTTCCATCACCACAAACTTCAAATGCTCCAGCTTAAATATTGCAGGAATGCTTCCTGTTAAACTTTTAGTGAATGAGACCATTCCAACCAACTGGCCAATGAGCAGATACTTTTCGTTTTCACTGTAATCCTTTGCAAAAAGAAGTGAAACAGTTAATTTCAAGGCACAAACGGTTTAGTGCTTTGACATCCATAAACGATGAAGAGGTTTTATATTTGAACAAGTGATTTGTATCGCACCAACCTTGTCTTCTTTGGGGTGGTAAAACAAGACAGCTTCTTCTAATGTGTTGTATTCAGTTTTCATGACATTTTGATCGTAGATGAAAAACACATCTTTTTGTGAATTTACCATCATCCTGTTGGCTTCATTTATCACATGTCATTTCTACTGGAAACTAAAGTACTGGACTAAAGTAAAAGAAATCTTGCAAGTCATAAATCAAGAAAATACCTAAGCAAAAAGTCATAACAAATTCCCCTTTTTACCAGCAAAACTATAAAATACAGTGTTTTTAAAACAAAAATAAAGCTTTCAAATGCAGTCCACACAAACTATATATATATACAGAATAAATATTTGATCAATGCAGGCAGCTTCTTAAAAAAGACCTGAAAAAAAAACAGCTTCAAAATATACTTTAATAAACACAGGTATATAATTAATATATTAACAAAAATCTAAAAAACTACAAATTTTAAAAGATATATATCTTATAAAATCTTACTGAAAAAAATGAAATATATATATATGTATCAGAAGAAAAATATTAATAATCATTAAAAATTAGTGTTTATCAAAAATAAAATAAAAGTATATTTAAAGGTATCCGACAATGGGATTCAAATCCACGGCATTCGTTTCAGAATGTTGACTGATGTCGCTTGTTTTCTTTCGCGAATAAAATCGTGCTTCTTCGAAATGGTAACGTTTCTTTTCGCAGCAAATCCATCTTCGAAACGAGCGAAAGAAATTATTCAAGCGTTTGCGAATAGATCGTTGAAAGAAAACATAGATGAGCGGATCGGAGATATTATTCAGCACATTTACACCTATAAGGCCTAAACGCACCAACTTCTTAATGTAACATGACGAATATGTGACGTTGTAGGCAATTAAATGAGGCAGAAAAGCGAACAAGAAAAATGTAAACACAATTAACATTGGTATCACAACAAGTTTTTTTTTCATCCGTAAGCTTGTAACGCCTGTTCGTGTTGATCTGTACACCTTGTAAACAATGAAAATGTAAACAGTTGCCGAAAAAACAATAACCAAACCATTGTAAATGTATGAAGCATATGTGTAGAACCACACCCCAAAAATTACGTGGAACTTTATTAATAAACCAAATATGATTGAAAATAGCCACAAAATAGCAAGAGGTAAAAGCACCATTTGCTGTGTCACCTTCACACGATATAGCAATGGAAACACAATGAAAAGGAAGCGATCAAGAGACAATAATGTTAGATTAAGAATGTACGCCATATGAGCAATATAATACACTGTTATGAAATCTTTGGTGAATCTTGTGTTTTTGAAAGTCCAATAAATGGCTGTAGCATTTGTGCAAACGTTTAAAATTGAAGTCAAACTTAGATGAACAAGAAGGATGTTTTGAACAGAAATGTTCTTGAACTTCTCCTTGACAATTAATACAATGCCAATCACATGTAAAAAAACGGCAACAGCCACAAAGAAAAAATCAAAACCAACAACAACTTTGACGTCTGTTGACAAAATGGACAATGTACATGATGTCCCATTATTAACATCTGCAGTATTATTGTTCATCTAAATTTATATAATATAAGATTAGATATATTTAAAGGTGGAAATAAAAATTTAACAGCATTCGATGTTAGGTAGCAAAATAGTGCCCAACCAAATCATAACTTATAAATGGTTACAAAAACAACAGTTTTGTATTTTAGTGTGACTTTTAGAGACATAAGAGACATTTTTTATTTTTGTTGACATGTTTCGGCTAGCCATCATCAGAATCTAAAAAAAAAATATTGACAAATCTTGTTTACTTAAAATAAAAATGCTGTATAATGGTTTTTAACTGAATTCAGCGTGAAACCAAAAAGTCACTTACTGTACCCATGGATGGCCAACAGATGAGAAAATGAAACAAAAACGGAACAATGTTGGAGTATATATATAAGAGAAATTTAACGAAACATTGGGAAATGGAATCTGTTCACAGTCTCTTTCAATAAGCACAATAACAGAAGGAATTTCTAGCAGTAAAAACAATAACAAACATTTTCTTTTTTTTACCTCTATATCAACACATTCCATGGAAGTTTTACGAAAGAGACAAAGCCAAAATGTTTATCTAGCAAAGACAACTGTAGTCTACTCACATTAATATTTTACTGATTTGTAGCTGTATATATTATACATTATATACAGCTTTTTAAAATCAATTTATGAGGGAAAAAGTTTGAGAACTTTCCGAGTTCTTATGCCTACTAGAACAAACTAACGATGCATCAACATTGTCAAATATGAAATAACTCAAGAAAATTTATACCGTAAATTTTGCTTCACTACACAATTTTACGCATATGTAGTTAAAATACATACATACAAGGCAAAGTTATTGCTATTGAAGAAAGTGGCTATGATTAGTATAAATATTTTTCACTAGTTGCTTAATGTAATAAAAGCTCAGTAGTGGAGTTGCTTATTTTTTTGCTGAACTCAAGTACTGTTGCTTATAAAGCAGTTGTTAATAAAAAAAATTCGTGTACCTACCATTCATGAAAACTGCACACTCGCCAAAAATGTAATTCAGTATATTGATATCTCAAACTAGCATGTAATATCGGGAAAATATGTGTCCAAATATTTGGTGAAACAAATAGATATATGCTTCTTAATTTGTTAAAAATGCAGCAACACGCTTTGATTTTGTGATGGATCTATAACAAAATCGAATATTTAGCCTTAAAATTAGAGATTTATTAAAAAGGAAATACTTTGAATAGAAACTGGAGTGTTTTTTCTTAAATATGCTTTTTAAATTACTCCCACAAGTTTTTCTTTCCATAATTCATGAGCCTGGTTCAATATCAATATAACTAAAAAAGTGTTATACATATTCGGAGTTTCATTGATTACTTCAAAAAAATTACCATATTAATCTATAATGTAAAAATATATACTGTAAAAGATAAAAAGTCCGTTAGCTATCAAAATATTTGTGAAAACACGGCATTCTGATTGGTCGATTTTCAGAAATGACATTAAACTTATTTATTAACTTATTTTACACCGGAATGTTATTTTTTGTTTATTAATTTTTGAATTCAACCAACCAATAAGAAATCCCCGAACCGAAACGAAAGTTTTCATGACTTTGTAACGGCAGTCTTAATGGGGTAATAACACTAACTGTAGCTTTACTTATTACTTGCTGTACATTTGTTAGAATTTTACTTTCTTCAAAAGGTTGTTGGTGAACTTCGCTAAATCATGTAACATTCTGAGCTTGTATATTATTAAGTAACAGGAAAGAAGCTTTTGTTTTAGCCTTTCATCTCCAATATCTTAACAAACTGACAGATAGAGTTTCTTAATGCAAAAAGTGCATTTGTCTGCGGTTTGCCTAACTTTCTCATATAACACAGGTGCAAACGAACATGATGGTTACGTCGACTTATACTGTCTATATCTTGCCATGTTTGATGATTTTGTTTCCAAAAATTCTTCCACTTTTTTTCTCTGGACGGAACTCTCTTCCTTACAGCCGTTATCGCAGCAAAAACTCTTTTTATCTGCGGGTTTATTTTTCTTAAGTAGGATGAATAACGTTTTTACTATATCCAGAAATCAAACTCTATTTGATGTAATTAAGTGCGACAAAAACGTCAAGTAAATGGTATTTTTATTTGATATATAGGCCTTCTTTGAGTTACCAATAAACCTAGTGAGAGATGACAATATACTTTACCACAAAATGTCTTGGACATGTCATTGTTTATACTGGACAGAGATAAATGTGACTGCGTGGGTACAAGTAAAGAAAATTATTTTTTGTTAACAACTTTCGTGATTTATAATATTTCATTTTAATCAAATACAACACAATCCCGATAACTCGAACCCCCGATAACTCGAAATCCCGATAACTCGAACCCCCGATAACTCGAAATCCCGATAACTCAAAATCCCGATAACTCGAACCCCCGATAACTCGAAATCCCGATAACTCGAACCCCCGATAACTTGAAATCCCGATAACTCAAACTACTGAAAACTCAAACCCCCGATAACTCGAACCCGGGATAACTCGAACCGCCGATAATCCGAACCCCCGATAACTCGAATCCTTGTTTGTCGTCAATGCTTTTCACCATTTTGCCCCTTTTATGTCGAATGTGTATTTCCTAGCAGTTGCGTTGAGATTGGTGTTGAATCTAGGTTTATAACTTCTAGGTTTATAACTTCCTTTTGAAATGTAGTTCTCAACAAATGAAAAAAAAAACTTTCTCCTGAAATGTTAGTTTTTCCTCCTCAGGAAATTGCTTAGAGTTTGCCTTTCCTTTCGTACCTTTGACCAGTCTAAAGATTTTCTTTTAAAATTACTGCAAAGTTGGCAATCACAAGACCATTACAACTGCTACCGCTAAACGGCGACAAATCATATTAAGGTATTGAGAAATATGTGTAGTTGTAAAAGACTTGCTTTTTACCGTGTTAAGAACTCTTAATTAAGTGTGAATAGGGTTAAGATTGCTTTCAAGCAAACCAGTCGCTTAATCGAATAATTTGAACCAAATTGTGTACTAACTATATGGGGCCACCTAATTGGGAGGTAGGTTTATGCACGCAGCTCTGTTTACGCTTTGTTGATTGTAACCAATTTTTCCTTTTAGACAGGCAAGGGTGTTGTTAGTTTAAAATAGAAAATTCAATAACTTTGAAAGTCTTTGAAGCATCGATTTGTTGATTACCAACATATTTAAAGGAAACAAAAATTCGAAACCAAAAATCTTCTGTGAGAGAATGGGTTAAGTTTGGAAGACAAAGAAAACAATGTAAATAGGAAATAACTGATCTTATGTATAACTAAATAGCTAATCAAGTACAATAATTTCGCTGGCGTCATTCTTCTTTGATGTGTTTTGAACATATCACTTGCTATTCTTCGCCATTACGCACCGAAAGAAAAATCCCAATAATTTCTTCGTTTTTTGCTTCAATGTAAAGGTCTTCCAGCAGCTTCACATACCGTTGTAAGAGAAGGTGGTTGACTACACTTTCGCTCGTAGCTATTGTCACCTCACAAGGAACTCTGGACCATCTTGTACAAGAGGGTGTTTCTTCGATAATGCCGGCCAATGATCTTCAAGAAAATACTTGCCCCTCTGACCATGATGAACTTTGTAATTTGGCTGATTTTTCTCAACAAGCGAAAAGGTAGGAATGTGGTCTGAATATCATCATAACCTTATGTAACACTTATTAATGACTCTTTGTAAACGCAAAAATTCCTTTTCTGGGATTCGCAAAAATTAATACCCGCGAAATATTTTATAAACGATCATTCGCGAAAATTAATACCCGCGAACATGCGCTTGCTAAAAATATTATTTGTAGGCCATGCCGCGAAATGCAATTTTTTCGACTCGCGAAAATTTAAACCCGTGAAAATAAGTACTCTTAAGGTAATTTCTTATATAATTAAATATTGTCGCGTATAAGTGTCTAAACTTGAAAAAATGAGCAAATTTTTCCCCGAAACATTTTCATGTTGACCCATGATTTACTTAAATATATTTCACGTGAGGCCATGATTTACAATAAGAAGAAAGTTATATAGATATTAAGATAGAAAACGAAGAAATGAACCTACTAACCCTTTACTATGGCTACACTCTTTTTTATAAGAACAATTTTATAAGAACACTAAGGCTTAAATTGGTCAAAAATTAAGAACAAACTAAGAACAAGATTTAATTACTAATTAGGTTGGTGTATTTATAACTGTAAGACCCCATTACAGAAAAATATTCAAAGATATAGGAAGAATAACAGGTGCGCCCTAAATTTAGTATTATTCTTCATGAATATTCTTCAGTGTAATTGGGCCTGTACGTGTTTGCTGTTTCTTTCCTTTGTAGATGATGTATTATGCAACCTATGGAGTAAAAACATAAAATCTTTTCTTACATATATTTAAAAACAGAATAAGAACAAATCGAGGCTAGAATCAGCTGAACCCAATTTACCTGGTTCCTATATTAAAAAAGTGTAGTCTTTCTATTAACCCTTGCTACGATTAGTCTTTCTATTAACCCTTGCTACGATTGGTCTTTCTAGTAACCCCTTGCTATGACTAGTCTTTCAAATATTTCCTGACTGTCTAGACAACATTGAGCGAAACAACTTTCCGTTCATTGAAGTAAATAGCTAATTCTTTTTCAACACCCGCAAATTTATGTATGACGTTATGAATATTTCTACTGTGTCCACGATAGGTTTAAAATCACAGTTATTTCTGACGGTCCATTCGTCTACAACTATAAAGATTAAACGGGCGGCAACTTTTGACAAGAAATATATAATTTCATGTTGTTATTGACCGCCGTACAAATAAACTTCCACGGGGTTCAAGAACAAAAAAATTGATAAACATCAATGCTTTAAATAGAAATATTTACAAAAAATATATTTAATTTGGGCATATGAAGATTTGAAAAATATACTAAATTTGTGCTAAAACATTTGAAATTGTCTTCTTTGAAGGAAGAGTTTCTCTTATGAACTCGACGCTAGATAACATTGAGTTAATTTACAAATAAATATATTTCTTTCGTTAAAAAATACAAATTTATTTTCATATTAAATCGCCGCTGCTCCCTCGTCTGCTCGCGTAGCTGCTACTGCACCGTCGCTGGCGTGACAATCCGCAGATTTTACCGAATAGAAAATCTTTAAATTCCCGTTTCAGTATAAAATAGAGGACGGGGTCGAGTAGAGAGTTTATCGAGACCATGCAGGAGCATATGTATAGAAGGCGATCGTCTGTTTCGCACGTGTTTGATACGATACATCGGGTAAAGAAAACAATTACTGGCAGCCAGCTGGCGGCGAAGACAAGTACAATGGAGAAACAGAGCAGAACAGAACGTCTCTCCTTCTTAGCGAGTTGTTTGCGAGCACTAACTTGTTTCTTTCGACAGTGCTTGGTGTTCTCGATGGCCGCTCGAAGCAGCCGTTGTTGCTCCGCTCTGGGCTTGGTCACAACAACGCCTTTATTCGTGTTCTGCACGTAGATGTCAATGCTGTGGCGGCTCATTTGCGAGCTACTTTGACCGCTACTTCCACTCGTGTACGTCACTTCCGTTTTATGATCGCTGAACTCGCTTTGAACGTCGGCGACGTCACCCGGTCTGGAAGATATCGAGCAAGACTTTATGTGGACCGAGTGCCGGTGGATTTCATAGATCAGGTAAACGTACACCACCGCCAACACAACTATGGCCAGTATAGAGAGCGAGACGAAAACTACCCAATTGACATAGACGTAACGATCATTCTTGTAAACGAAACCAAACAGAAACTGCAGTCCGAGAAGTGATAAACAGAATGTCCAACCGAAGATCATGATTGCGGTGATGTGCGACTTTGAAAGAATTTCATTGTAACGGAAGGGCTTACGCACCGCCACAAGTCGTTCGAAACTCAAAAAACATAAACTCATGAGGGAGGTTTCCAGCGCGAAACTGTAGATAATGGTAGCAACTCTCTTCGAGAAATTCGCCATGTTGTGTGAAGTGATTGTGCCGAGAAAATAAAAACTCGCCAGCGACACCAGGAAATCAGCAAAACACAACGACACAATGAAGGCGTTAATTTTGTAACGGTAGACAAACTTCCTTGTGGCTAATAACCACAATGAGAGAGTGTTCAAACAAAACCCTCCACCGTTGATGCTAGCAAACGCGATAGTGAACCACTCGGGAATGCCAGGGTTGGCGGGGACTTCAAAGTAACCGAAAGCAGGAATGGCTTCACCACTTGTGTTCGTTGCCATGATCTTTTTGTCGAAACAAACTCGCTTGTAGGTTTGCGTGTTGCCCAAACTAAAATAAAATGCAGTGGACTAAACTAAGAATTCCAATTTTTTTCTTAAGTTGTGTTTTTTTAAAAAAAATTTCAATTGACGAAAACAGTCTTCAAATATGGAAAAGGCGCGACTTAGATTTAGTATTTAGCCGAATTTAGAATTAAAATCATAGTTTCATGCTCTCTATTAAGACCTATTTTATAGTCCTTTAATAGTCTTTCGTCCATTTAAAAAATATATGTAATTAAATACAACTTTTTTGATAATTGGTGGGTATTTCGTAATGGGAAGAGCGCTTAAAAGAGAAAAAAAATCAAAATTGAATTACTAACCAAACACTGAGGTTTCTGAAATATATAATGTTCTATAGGATGCCCTATAGTACGTTTGACTCACCCTACGCTTCCCTTTCTGAAATGAACAAATGATGAATACTGTGAAGTTATTTCCAGCGGCCAGTAAATGAATAACATTTTCTTTTATTTATAAGAGCTCCATTCATGACCGAATCGAACGTATTGATATTTTACATAACTGATCGCGCATTTTACAGAACCAATTCACCTCATCGTCGCATTCATTGTAAGTTAGAAATAAACATGAGTCAAGCATTCACAAGAGTTGTTTTTCATTTTAACATCAAACAGATCATGAAAAATGAGTACTTAGGACGGTACGATTTAGTACTAACACGATTTAGGACAGTACGATTTAGCACTAACACGACAATTTACCAAAAACAGAGTAGCGAACAAAACTTGTAGAATTCGTCAATAATTCCACGAAACATAAATGTTATTAGGAAATTGCTGACTTTTGTTTAAAGCATCCATCCATCTCAAAAGTCTCTTTTTTAATTATTCATTATAACGGTTGTCTACGATGGAGTCTATTGATGCTTCCCTTGACACTCATAAAAAACGCATGAGCTAGTTCCTACCGCACCCACGATCATGTCTTATAAGCATTCATTCACAAAAACCTCCAAGAAGATACTTAGCTCGTTACCATTAACCGTGATATGTTTATTTTTGGCTGCAAGACGAATTTAAGAATTGATATTCGTGGGTATGCATGCCCCTGGCCACGGAGTTTTAAATACAAATTTGGTACCTTTCGTGGGTTAACTCACCACTGTTTTCTCTCTAACTCTCTCTCGGGTTGGCGTTAGGAAGGGCATCCAGCCGTAAAAACATCTGCACCAATAAACCATCAGATGATTAAACCTCCATAATTGGAGAAAGTCATCTTTTGAAACCGTCCAACCCATGCAAGCATGGAAAAGCGACGTTCAAAGGATGATGATGATGATAACATAAATTGAGTGCATGCTTTTGTCAAGAAAGAATTACCTTTGTTTAGCAAATAGAATAAATGAAATATATAAAGTTTCCTTTATTCTTGAAATCAAATATCGTACTTAATTTTGAATTTTAAAACCCGAATTTATCTATTTATCGTTAACATAGCATTTTGGTGTCCTCTGTTACATGGAGTTAAACAACAATCTTAGATTCGGAATCAAATACTCTGAATCATAATAACCAACTGAACGATGTTTAAATTTTACTTTTCAGGTTGTAATGAAATTTCAAAAAAGATGGTGGTATCCAGGGTCACGATGGTGATACCATGTTTCGTATGGCCATGGTCGCAATAGTGTTGGTTTGTTTTCTAACGAGGCTCCCAGAAAGCTATTGAAGAATTATAACGAATACCTAGACCCGGAGTTTTAGTGTATTTAACTGCTCCTGTTATTTTTGATGAAATACAACGTTTTTTATTTATAATCGCACACTAAACAACTTTGTGATAGCATGGTCTCGAAACCAGAACCCCGAAAGAGCCAAACGCCATTACCATGGTGATGACTCAACAATGTTTTCTAGATACCTATCGTTACAGTTCACCTATCAAAATAGAGCATGATTTCGATTGGCGAAGTCCTCTATCCCAACGCAAAGGTGAATCCCGAAAGAAATGTTAGCAAGTCATGCACTGATGCGATGGAGAATAAAATTAGAATATTTTTACCTACGCGTAGAAGAAGGCTTTGATTTACTAACCTTTTCGCAAAACCAAATCACCGAATGATAACGGGAAGGCAAAGACTACATATACAACGAAAAACACCTGCCGGTTTTACAATGAAACAGATACTCGATAATTCAGCAGCTTTAAAACCACCTTGTATGCCACACAAACCTCGTCTCGTGTTTTTTTTTGCGTCGGAAAAAAAGAATCTATTTTAAGAGTTTCCCAATCGAAAATAAACAGGGCACGCGTTCGCCTTTGTTCTTCGAAGGGAATTTTAGAGGAGATAGGCGGATGAAATGAAAAGAAACAATCGCGCGCTTTCGTTTGTGGACGTAGGGGGATTTGTTTTGATGATTCATTCGGATTGGCCTAAAAATGATTTCTTTCTTGAAAATAAATTTAAAAATGTGTACAAAAGTCACAGCTTGAAACCATCATGTATTGAAACAACGCCGAATGTTAGATTCTCATATGTGACGTTGCTGAAACCAGCGTTATATATTAAATCGGCGAACGCTTCCTAAAGAAAAGAGAAATTAGCCGAACAACGAAAAGTGCAAACAACTGCGCAGACTTCCAGCAGACACATCAAAGGCATGTACCGCGCATGTAAAAAACGTCTGCTACATATTTACCATTTCATTAGTAAGAAAAACTGCTGAGCATTGCAATTTCACATCAATTCGTACGATGTATTTCTCACAATACGATTGACCCTCGCTATGAGGAACGGTGAAGGAATTTGATAAAATGTTTCCTATAGGAACGAACTAATAGTCGAAGGTCTTATCAACTCAATTTTTATTTTTATCCTTTTCTACTTCTTTTTTCATAGACCACGGTTTTACTTCTATATTTTGGTCAACTTTATACTCTATTTTAACTTTCTCCAAGTCTACTTCGTCATGCTAACTTCTTTTCTAATGAGAGGACACATATTGATAGCAGTGTTTATTTTTATATGTTATAAACTACTGAAATGTATTATCCTCTATAAAGATTGAAATAACAATAATAATAATAAGTATAAAAGCGATTCTTTATTCAAAATTCGAACTATTCAAAATGTCCTACTAAACAATATAAACATTGCTTGTTAAAATCGCAATTGAAGAGGGCAATATTTTCGGCCCATATAACAAGGTATTCTTATGAATCCGGCTTTAAGCGAGAATTTCGTACAGAAAAGTGGACGGACCGAGAGTTTTTACTTCATGTAACGAGCATGTTAAATACAACGGTCGTTGTAGCGACGGTCGTTGTAACGAGGGTCAAGTGTATGTGGTTTCAGTGAAATTCTTGGCAATTGAATAAATTAGATAGTGAATGGTGAACAAGAATTGATACGAAACAAAAATATAATTATTCGTTATTTACACTGAACAATTGAAATTATTATTATTATTATTATGAATATTTTACAAGGATATATACATTTCAGATAATAAATCTGCTATCAATATGTGTCCTAAAAACAAAATGTTAAACCTACGAGTTATCGAATCAATCCATTACCTGAGTGGGAAACTGTCTGATACTCTCCACTAAATACTGGTATGACAACCAATCGGACGCGAATATCTCGCCCAGCACTGGAATGAAGTTCATCGAATACTCGTCGTAAACGCTGCAGAAACAATAAAATAAGTCCTCACAATTAAAGTTCCCAAATCTCTTAGCATTGTCATTAGAAACAGCGCCTTGATAAAAGGAGAAACAATTTATTTGTTTAAAGCGACAATAACACAAGAATTGTGAATACGAAACAAAAATATAATTATTCGTAATTTACACTGAATTAAATGTGATTGGCTAAAGCTCCCTTATTAAATAAATGTGATTGGCTAAAGCTCCCTTATTAAATAAATGTGATTGGCTAAATCTCCCTTAAGCAAATAATTAAAACTTTTATTTTGTTCAATTTGCTATAAAATTGTTTTTATAAAATTTTCAATATTAGAGAATGGAAACCGGGCTTTCACCTTCTAATGAGAGGGTTTTCAACATGTGAGAACTCCAAGCAAGAAAATCGTCCACCTGGTTTCAATACGCGAAACGCTTCGTTCAAAACCTAAAAACAAAATGACACCATTAAAGAAAACAAAGGAGAGAGAACAACACATGGTGGTTGGTAGACATGTTTTTCAACAGCAAGATTGTATTTAGGGATTTTAATAAAGAAAGAAACATGACGAAAAACGTTATGTTAAACCATCAGATGATTAAACCTACACAAGAATTGTGGGGAATATCATCTTTTGAAAACGTGCAACCCACTCTGAGTGGAAAAGGTCACGTAAAACCGGATGATGATGATGATGATGATGTTTCGAGTGACATTTAAGTACCTGATCGATTCTGGTCATATTTCGTATCCCAAACGACACCGTGTACAAATCCATTGTATCATCGTCAAAAGGTAAACTTTCAGCATCAGCTTCCACCCATTGGAAATCTAAAAAGTCACCGTTGTATACAACTCTCTAATTTGTCGAACGATTATAAAATTCTACGTTAAAAATGGCAGCAGAAAAAAGAGAAAACTTTCCCTGCAATTTCTTTCTTTAAGAAACCTTCACTAGAGAAAAATTTAATGATTGATGTTTCTGCAAAATTGTGTTTGATGTTAAAACATGGGCCTGATGCCTTCCCTTATGACACTAAGTGGTTGTATGAATGACAAACATGTTCTTGTCTATTTCCTCAATCTCAGTTTTTTCCCAAAATTAATATTTCTCCCAATTCTTTGTCAATATAAAAATATTGTTGTAAATATCTTAATAAATAACAAAAGGTTGAAAAGGCACGCTGGCAATATGTGATTTCAAAAGTCTCAACTTGTTTGGAAATTAATTAATTAACTAATTTTGGAACAATTTATATTTTTGTACATTGACTAAACAGCTTTAATTAAAACATTAAATGTTATAAATAAAACAAATAAGAATAAAAAAGTTTCTTTGTGGCCATAGAATGTTAGGAATGTTAGGAATGATAGGAATGTTTTTGATGAAATCCACATTCAAGAACAATCATTACTTACTTTCTTCGATGCCAAACTTATCAGCGCGCTTTCGACCGACACTCAACATTTCTTTATTGATGTCGCTCACAATAATTTCTGTGGGCGGTAAACTATGATCGCGAGGCAGAGATGAATCAAGCATTCGAAAAGCAATGTCTCCTGAGAAAACAACAACAAGGATGAATTTGAAAGCATTTATTCATAATATGTGAATAATTCGTAATATAAATATATTTTTATTCGTAATATCTGAAAGATATTGTAAAAATAATAAATTAAAGCTTTGAATTATAGGCATAATCAAGTTATACGACTCATGAAATATCTCTCTGGAAGTGATTCACTAGTTATGACAGACATTGGTGATAACGCATGACAACACATTGGTGGCGAAACCTTTTTTTAGTTGCCAGGATGACCATTTCTCTCGTCTATAACCTTCAACTGTTCAAATCAAACGTTCATCGATATCTGAAAACTGCATAACTTTCCCTGTTACTTTTCTAGCTCTTTACACTCAAGTGGCCTTTAGGGCCTTGTTCTGAGCAACTACAATAATAATAATAAAAAAATATATAAGATAAACTTTCCTTCAGTATGTTTCAGACAATAAAGATCATGACATCATAAAATTTAATTTTTTGGTTGACAACCTGTTGCTAACAGAAAGTGTATCATATAGAAGACAGTGGATCTGCAAAAAGAAAAAAGCAAATAAGTTGAAATAAAGAATTGTAAAAGACGTAACAAAGTTTTGATTATTTTGCACTCAACATCAGTGATGGCAAAAGCCGATCATGCAGGTATGTATGTCATTATGATATCATTACCCTATTTCATCCAAAATAAGATTAAGTTTGAGTAGTACTTTTACAGGAATACATTGGCGTGCTGTGGGATGATACCAGCTACATATTTAGAAGGATATGTTGGTTTTTATAAAAATTCTTCGGTTCTTTATGAAGACAAGAACTCTGTGAGAAAATTGATTGAGACCAATAAATATAACACTGTCATTACAGGACTGTTTCTAAGTTATTATATTATTTGCAAGGTTTAATTGTGCTCTAGGAACCCTGGTCATAAGATATTATATACAGTGCAATGACACACTTTACCGTTGTTCAATATACATTGTGCTAACTTTATTCAGAAATATCAGGCAACAACAACTTGTGTTATTATCAAGTATTACGCAACAAGCTTCGCAACTTTGAGATAAAAATATGTTGGAACTGAGGTATATATATTTCTATATATTAATATATATTATATACTATTTTTCAATATTTTAGCATATTTTACATTATATATATACAAACCTAAATGCTGAATGGAGGAAAGAACGATTATCTTACCAGTTCCACCAGCCACGTCAAGAATTCTCAATCCCTGCTTCAGATTCAGCCGTTGCACAAAAAAATGTTTCCACAGTCGATGAGTTCCAGCACTCATTAAATCGTTCATCAAATCATATCTGTTTGCAACATTCTCGAAAACGTTGTAAACTGAAAAAGGAATATTTAAGACCTCAAATCATCAAAACTCCCCCTCTAAGAGATTTCCTGTGTGTATCGTATGTGGAATATATGACGCATATATGTAATTATAACCTAATACCAACTTGGTAAAAAT
This sequence comes from Candelabrum cocksii, assembly GCA_963930725.1. Taxonomy (NCBI): domain Eukaryota; kingdom Metazoa; phylum Cnidaria; class Hydrozoa; order Anthoathecata; family Candelabridae; genus Candelabrum; species Candelabrum cocksii. The sequence goes on from OZ005673.1 coordinate 14,604,652, forward strand.
AAACTTGTTTTCAGTTGCAAAATGTAAATAATTACGCGGTCTGTTGATCGGAATTTCTAAATTACTTGGAGGTATATCTATCTATCAATCAAAAAGAGAAACCCGATCAAGAGTATGTTTCACCAAACTTCTCATACAAAAATATATTTTATACCACAAAAAATTGTTAGGTGTTTTAGCATAGCTTGTTAATTTGTTTTGATTGTATAATACGTTTGTAAATTTTTAAATTTTTCTTTTTAATTAGAAGTCTTACTCAATGAATTGAATTGCTTCAAAATGAGAAACTGTACTGTAAGATATGTTTCGATAACTTCTGTTTTCACTTCAAAGAAACAATTTAATGGATGTTCAATAAGGTGTAGCAGACAAAACACCCCAAGACAAAACATCCAATTTTGACTCGTGTTTTGTCAGGTAGCCGTTCAATAAAGAGAAAAAAAGCAATTTTAAGTAAAAAGCAAAAACTTGTTTTTTTGTGCATTGTTAAATAAATTAAGCATTCAAAGCAAACTAAAAACCTTTATTGCTTTTGTCCTTCTCTTTCACTTGCTGGTATCCGAAATGCGTAAACTTCTGGTCAGCACTTCTGTTTGTTGTTGAGTACTTCCTTAAATGGTTGCGCATTTGGGAGCAAGTGCAGTCTTTCACCGATGTGGAGAGCATTGCAACGAAGGCCCTTAAAACTTGCTTTTGAGGCATTTGTTTGGCTTGTAGTGACTCAAACATAAAATCACATTTTCAACTTTAAAGTAAGAATATTATATATATATATATATATTATATATACTAACTTAGCATTTCTGATTCTCATTAATTTTCATTGAACTTGACAATAACAAAAATATTTCTTTTAAAAGATCAAACTAAATATATATGATAATTCAGTGATTTTTCATGAAAAACATTAATATCTTGTAAAAAAAATTTAAATGTATATATATACAATACATTACACATATATAATATACTCTTAGAAAGAATCATGACAAATTTTCCGATGGAAAGCCTAATAAAATTTTTTTTTTAAAGGTCAAGTTTTGGTAATAAACTCAATCCCCTTTAAAGCAAAATGTTTTGGATCATCCAATGCGATGGTTGCTTCTTTTATATCATTTCTAATTGCGACAATCAACCCATCAAGAGAGTCAAAGTTCATTTCAGGTCGCAGATAACCAGAAACCACAATTCGCAGATTCCGTCCATAGAAATCATTTTCAAACTCATGCAGTATGTGAGTTTCCATTGATTTCTTCTTGTTTTTGTAATACGGATTCCAGCCAATACTCAGCACCATTTTGTATATTTCATCATCGTCGACACGCGACCAACCATAATAAACGCCTGGTTCGATATTGTCTCGTAAACCGTTTACAACAGATTCGGGGAAATTCGCAGTGGGAATTCCAAGTTGTTTACTCCCTCGTCCGAACCCTTCAATGACTACCCCCTCTGCCGTGATTGGATTCGTAAGTAAATCTTTATTTATTTTTTCAAAGTAACAATCCATTTTTAAACATCTATATGTAAGTTATTTACCTAAATATTTTATTATTTAAAATATCACCATGACTCCAAGTTTCACGCCTATCAGGCTTTCATCAGATAGAATAATCCTAGAAAAACTATACAAGGCTTTACAATAATCAATTAACATCTGGAGAGACCGTTATATATATAATTGTTAAAAAATAATTTATTGCAATGATGACATTTTGATACAAGCTCGCTCCTTTTGTTCAGCAAATTTTGTTTCAACGTACTTACAAGATTTTTTAATGTATTATGGCATGGAGTAATGCAACAGCTTCATCAAAATATTTACTTTTCTGTGGTTCATATTTATTTATTTACTCAAATTTTCTCTCATCATGAAAACATTACAGTCAAAAAAATAATTACTTTCTAAGAGAGAACAGAGAGGCCCATATTTGATTGCAAAGATGTTGAAAAGTTGCAGAAACCTATACAAAACCTACTATATACATAATATCTGTAGAGCACATTCAGTTCATCTCGAAAAATGATCTCCAATGACTAGATAGTGTCGGTATTGGTGTAGGTGTTTCAGTAGGTGCTTAATACCCAGAAAACCCAGACCACGACAGAGTGCTGTAGTTGTTTCCACTGGGGTCCACTGTTGGAAAGTACATTTTCGTAACTTATTATTTGACCGTTAGTCTACCAAATTTCCCTCACAAGGCTTTGGTTAACCCGTGGTAAGTTTTTCAGGCACTTCCCAAAGGTGCCGCGCACTCAGGTGATTCTCGTTTTGAACAATTTTTATTTTATTAATTTTAAAACTTTAGCGAGAATCGAACCTGGGCCATTGCGGCCAGAAAACATAAGTTTCGACCACTAGACCACGCAAGCACCATTTTTCGCACCTATTTCTGCTTGCTTACCCACTGGTATCATCTTTTTAGCACCAAACCTCTACAATAACAGGACAACAGCAGGATCTCATTCATAAGTCTCTATTCAGGGTGGCCACTCATTAATGATTTTCAAATTTTAGGAAAATTTAGGATTTTTTATGAAATTTAATGGTAATATTTTAGGAGAAATAACGCGTAAAATGTCAAAAATCTAGGTAAAATTTAGGAGATTTTTTTATTACTGTACAAACAAGTAAAGTATAATTGCCTCAAATAACCCATTTGATTCAGGAATATATGCTAGTATTATTTTAAAGGCTAACATGAGAATGCAATAGATTAATAGATTAATACTATTCTGTATAAATAAATACTGTCTAAAATATAACACTGAACTCAAAACTTAAATTCAGAAAAAACAGGTGATCTTCTCCATTACATAATGAGTAAACCATGTTTAATTTTCCTGAAGAGAAATATAAATAGCTCTACATTCTTAAAAAAATTTAGGAGGATTTTAAGAGAATTCATTTTTTGCTGTGTTTTTTTAGGTTATTTAGGAGATTTTAGGAGGAGTGGCCACCCTGTTATTACTGATTCAATCTGTTATCTCAAATAGCTAAAAGTTTGGTCTTAAAACGGTATTCATAACATAAGTTTATCCGTTCCACGAATGCTTCAATTATATTTCATTGTTAAAATTTACTCACTTGTTAGTTCTACAACACTGGAGTAAAGTGTTTTTCACAGATAAATACACAGCCATGTTGAAGTCTTACTTTTAGCCGACGATTAATTACACGTTAATGAGATAAAACCTTGACAATCTTGTATTTTAGCGACGCCCAATTTGCCCAAATAAAATATTAGGGGTGAAAATATCCCGATTCTGGTACTTGATTTGAAATCAGCATCATTTAATTAGTAAATCTATCAATTTTCAAAGCAAACATTCCGTTTGCTTTAAAAATTAAATTTTTTACATTTTATAATTTTTGCTATTTTCAATTCGACGCTAAAATACAGGATTGCCCCAACAAACTTTTATGCCGAGAAACACTACATTCGAGAATTGAATAGCTTGCCCCAGGCATAATGGGAGTTATTGCTTATGGCATCGGTCACTTCTGTTTCTTTCCTTTCTCGTACTGTTTGGAGTTTGTTTACAAAATCCGTGAACTTACGGTTACTTTTAACACGTGATAGTATGGCGCGCCAAACCGGCATTTAATACTATCCTGTACAATATAATACTATGTCGTGATTATAGTACTATCTTTCTAAATATAATACTATGTCGTGATTATAGTACTATCTTTCTAAATATAATACTATGTCGTGATTATAGTACTATCTTTCTAAATATAATACTATGTCGTGATTATAGTACTATCTTTCCAATATATCTTATACTGTGTCATAAATATAACACTATGTCGTGATTATAGTACTATCACTTAGAAGTCTTGGTATGACGTCATGGTGCACAATCATGTTACTTGTTAACACGTGGTAAAATTGAGGCTCGCTTTTCCAGTCTTTGGCTTAATTGTAATTGTAATACTTGTTTATTTAAATATGGTACGATGGAGATGTTCTTGAATCAACTATATACATAGCTATCTTTACTGACAGACACAGTCTTTCCTAATGCAGCTTCTGCTGTTAATATATTTAATATTGATTTGTTGTCATTGTTGCTGTTTGCCATTTTGATTTGAGAAAGAGCCTGTTTTAAATTTTCCCCAACCCGATGTTCTGGAGTAATCGAGTCAGACCTTTCATTGTGACGTCAAGACCTTTTCACGGAAGTCTTATAGTCCAATACACAAGTCTTATTATAGTACAAGATAGTACTATAACCATAGTTAGCATTATATTTGTAGCATAACATTATAATTCTAGAGATAGTACTATAAGTATGACATAGTATTATATTTGTGTATATATAGTACTATCTTTTGAAAACATAGTGTATATAGTACTATCTTTTGAAAACATAGTACTATAATCATAATCATAGTATTATATTTATGACATAGTACTATATTTCAAAGGATAGTAATAAATGCCGGTTTAGCGCGCCATATGATAGGCCGTTTGTTATGATCTTAAAAAATGAAGTTTCATTTAACATATCTGGGAAATGAAATTTTTTTGTGGAAACTTCTTTTATATATATATATAGAAGATTAAAAAAAAAAAAATTTCCGCACCTGGGACCTGCAGTCATTGAAAAATTGGGCAAAAACTAATTGTGACGTCATGAAAGAAAAAATAATTCAAAATTGATCTAAAACTGTTGAAGTGATATTTTTCTGCACCGGAGTGAGATTTTAAGCATTTCTTCCGCTTGGACTATGTTTTTATTTTTTTTTATTTTCGAGTTATAGCTTATTTTCTTATGTCACGTGACATGGTGTAAAAACCGCTTTTTGGTCTACCTTAAATGACCGATTAAACGCCCTGGGCGTTTATTTTAATAAACAAATTTTACCCTGGGCGTTTATTCGGAAGGGGCGTTAGTAAGAAAAGGGCGTTAATAAACAAAGTCCATCAACAAAAGTAATATAATCGAGAAGATGTACGTCGACTACATGATATCAAGTTTCTCGTCATTCTCTTCATCGTCATCAGGTGTTGAAAATCATATTGGTCATGTTTTTTAATTTAAAAATAAACGGTCGTAATTATCCATAAAGTAAGTATGGCGAGAAGTGCTCCTTGTGAAAGTTTTGTAATGATTTATCGTGTTTCCTTTGAATCTGTTGTGAGAAGACATCATATCTATAAGGCAAAGTGGACTCCAGAAAAGAGAGAAATCCTAGTATGCCGCAGAGACGAACGAGAAGAAGCGAGAGAACATGACAAGCATCCCATCGGTGTTTACAAAAAAGATGAGACAAAGATGAACAGTGAAGTAGGCCATGTTCCGATAGAGTTATCGAAGATATTGGTGCAATTCTTAGAATCAAACTCACAAAACATGGTCGAAGTTCGAGTCACTGGGAAAAGATACAGAGTTGGACTAGTTGTGCCTGGAACGTACTTGTGCTACACCAAGAGCAAGAAGATCGCAGATGTGTTGTTTAGCGAACTGAATAGAAAGAGTAACTTGTATGAACATTTTACGCTTAAAATTAGTGAAACTGTTTCAAAATATCCACACTTTAAAGATTAAAGAAAGTAGTATTAATCTTGCTGTGAATCAAATGAAAGCCCATGGGCGTTTATTTTAATTTTTTCTATGGACCTGGGCGTTTATTTGGAAATGGGCGTTTAATCGGAAGTGGGCGTTAGTTAAAAAATTTAACTTTAACCCTGGGCGTTTATTCGGGAGGGGCGTCAGTTTGGGAGTGGGCGTTAGATCGGTCATTTACGGTATGGCAAATATTCCATAAAATACCAGAGCATTACTGATTGGAACAAATCAATTGGAAGCATTAACAAACTATTTCAAATAAAATACACAGATTATCATTCTATTTTTGATTTAAACAGAAAACAATTTCTTCGTTTAGTCAAGGTGACCCTCGCGACGCGAACGAGCGACATCTTTAATGATAATGGTGTGTTAACTGTATATAGTTATATATATATATATATTTATATTATTAAGTATTTTCTTTTGATATTTTCAAATATTATTTAATTTTAATTTATTACGGGGTTACTACGTTGTTTAGGTTATTGAGTAACTCCCGCCAAAATATCTAAAACCAACTTTCCTTTTGTAATAAAGGTCTTTGTTGTGGTTGTGTTTTTGTATTGAGTTTCCGTATTTATAGTTTATTTTATAATTGTAATAGATCTTTTTTAGTAAATAAATAAATTGATTATTTATTTATTTATTCATTACGAATATTTATTCAGGATGAAAACGTTTCAATATATGTACAATTGAGAAATATATACAAATACTATTATCAACACGCGTCCTGTTTCTTAAAATTAAATAGTAAAAATATTAAAATATTAAGTTAAAAAATAAAATGAAAAAAATAAATAGGAAACGATGTAAATGTGAGGCTAATAGAAATTAAGAAAACATAGGCACTACGAAATCGCACGACATCGAATAGGCACTAAAAAGAAAGAAACGATTAAAACGAAGTTCGCGGGAACGATGAATGAAAGTGAAAAATGAAAATGAAAATTGAAAATACGTCAGAATTTTAAAGGTTTGTAAAAATTAAAAGTCACATTTGACATAATAAAGTAGTTATCGAGAGGCGGTTCCATTTTTCCGAGAAGAACATGAACGAAACAACAAACTCGACTCTCTCTCTCTATACATTTAACGTCTATTTTCCATGCTGGCACGGGTTTACTGATGACACGCCTCCATCCTACTCTATCCTGCGCCAACCCAGACTGAATACGTTTCTCAACAAGATCTTTCTTCACAACCTGGCCTGCCTCTGCCACACTTACCATCTACAACTAAATCTCTACACTTCTTAACCCAGTTATTATCATTCATTCTCTCAACATGACCAAACCATCTAAGCCGACGCCTTTGCAAAAATTTTCTAACACTTTCTAGTCTACAGCGTTCTCTTAACTCATTTGAAGGCTTCCTATCCTTCAATGTCACATTTGACATCCATCTAATCATTCTCATGTCATTACGCTCTAGTCTGTTTAGTTTAACAGTTCTAACTCCCCATGTCTCCCCACTATATAGAAAAATACTCCTTACACAAGCATCATACACCCTTCCTTTTGTGCGAAGAGATATCACTCTAGAAGTTAGGAGAGGTAAAAGTTCTCTAAACTTTTTCCACCCAGATCTAATTCGAGTTATGCAACTTTGTTCTGCGCCACCTGTACTAATCATGTCGCCCAAATAACAAAAGCCATCCTTTGTCTCTAAAAAGTCATCACCTATTGGCACAGATTCTACTGGCTGTCCAGTTGCTAAAGTAATTTCATCAGTACACACCCTACACACAGTCCACCACTGAGGTAAGTCGACCCTTTATACCACTACACTTCTTATGAACCCAATGATCACAATATTTGCAATATATTGAGTTATTACCAACACCCTTACTACATACAGAGCATGGCCATCTACCTGAAGCAAAGGTGCTGAAATGCCAACTCCACTGACCATAACTTTTGTCTTACCCATGTTAACTCTAAGCCCTTTTGACTCTATACCTTTCTTCCAAGTAGCAAATTTCGCAGTTAACTCTTCTAAACTATCTGAAATAAGCACAAGATCATCGGCATACAATAATTCCCATGGACACCCTACTCTAAACTCCTGAGATAAAGCCTCCAAAACCATGATAAAGAGTAACGGACTAAGAACAGATCCCTGATGAACACCAACCTTAACTCCAAATTCCTTGCTATATGATCCATTCACTTTGACATGACTTCTGGCATTTTCATGCATAGACATAACAACTGACACTATCCATTCATCGACTCTTAACCTTCGCATCGCCCACCAGATTACTTCACGTGGTACTCTGTCAAAAGCTTTCTCTAAATCAACAAATGCAAAATATAAACTCTTTTTCTTTTGCAGATATTTCTCTTGCAACTGCCTGACTATAAAAATTGCATCAATAGTTCCTCGTCCAGGCATAAATCCAAACTGCATATCATCAATATTCACTCTATCTCTAATAAATCTTGTCAATATCCTTTCTAATACTTTCATAACTTGGTCTAACATTTTCAGTCCTCTATAATTACTTCTCTCCAGGGCATCACCTTTACCATTATAGCAGTTTACTATAGAGCTAATTTCCCAGTCTGCAGGGACTACACCTTGACTGACGATAGCATTTACAAGCTCAGTGATGATGTCAATACCATCCTCACCAGATGCCTTCAGCATTTCAGAAACAATACCTGATGGACCAGCAGCTTTACCATCTTTCATCTTACTAAGAGCCGATTTAACCCAATCTTTTTCTATTCTGACAGCAGGACCCTCAATTGGACTAACTCGTGACAAAAGACTGCGGTCCCATTCAAACTCCTCATTTAGTAATTTACTATAATAACTTTCCCAGGCCAATTTTTTAGCACTATCATCAAATGCTAAATCTCCGATGTCATTTCTCACACACTTTTCTCCAATGATATCCTGATTTGTCTTACTCATCTGCTTTGCAATTTTAAAAACTTCGTTTTTCTGATCCTCTCTACCTAGCAAATTGGGAAATCTTTCTTCCTCTGCCCTTTTCTTTGCTGTATAAACTTCTAACTTTGCTGTACGCTTTGCTTCTAAATATGGCTCTTTATTCCCACCTGCCTTCCATTCTTTCCATAACCTTCTTTTCTCCTTAATAGCCTTATCAACAACATCATTCCACCACCAAGTCTCCCGTCTCCTGATAGGGCCCTTAGTCCATCCACATACACTATTAGAGGCACCTAATAGGCTGCCTTTCAACTTAGACCATTATACCTTCAACATCAGTCTTTATTTCTACTCTCTCCAAGTTTTGTTTAAAACTGGTACAAAAACTATCCCTTACTGCAGAGTCTTTTAATTTCCAAATTTTTCTTCTAGGAACAAAAGTCCTTTTCCTCTCAGTTCCTGACTTAATGCTCAAGTCACATACAACCAACCTATGTTGACTAACACATTTCTCTCCTGCAATAACCTTTACATTCCTAAGTAGATTCCGATCTGACTTCCTGATAAGGATATAATCAATCTGGGTACTTGAATTGCCTGATTGAAAGGTCACTAGTCTGCTATTCCTTTTCTTAAACACAGTATTACCTACCAACATATCCATAGCTTCACTAAACTTTAAAATTCTTTCACCTTCAGTGTTTCTAGTTCCATACCCATAACCTCCATGTATACCTTCGTACCCTCTAGGTGTACTTCCAACATGTCCATTAAAGTCACCAGCTACTAACACTATCTCCTTTTCTTCTAACTTTGATACCACCGCTAAAAGACCATCATAAAAAGCATCTTTAAGACTATCATCCAAACCACACTGGGGTGCATAAACAGAAACTACTGAAACTACATTCTTACCCACTATTAACTTAATAATAATTATCCTGACATTAACCCTATCTATATCTATCACTTTATCAATCCACTTTTCAGCTAAGAATATCCCTACTCCTCCTGTCCCTTCCTTATTTCCCACCCAAAAAAACTTGTATGAACTCTCTTTGCCTGTAATCATCCTTGTAGATGCTCCTTTCCATCTAACTTCTTGTATGCAACATAAATCAATATGCCTTTTACTAATTGTTTCAACCACTTCTCCTGACCTTTTATGAAGACTACCTACATTAAGCGTCTCAACTCGAAAATTGACTTTCTCATCTACACTACTAGGATTTTGATGCAATAACTTGTTGACGGTTGAGTGATGCTTACACCTTACACCATCACTACCGTGCGCGACACCTTTACATGAAGTTTGGGTCCCGTTTACGCAATTGTGTTTAAAATTTTGTTGTACCATCATGTGTGTTGGAGCGGGGTTTTTATGAACTGGATGCCCTTCCTAACATTCAACCTGATTTGTAGATCAGGAAACTAGCTGTTTTTATCGTGACACCATCACTAGGGAGATTACCAACCAAGACTAAAAGAGCTCTCCCTACCCTTTCAGGCTTTCTGATAAGAAAAATTTAGGCGCGTGGTGCTTCGCACGCCTAACCAAAGTTAAAAACATTTCAGGCGTGTGATATCCACTCACCTGAATTTGTCTAGGCGTGCGATGGCGTGCGATAAATTTTTAATCTCATTTTTTAATTCAGAAACATTTCATTTAAAACATGCGCGGTAAATGGTCTTAACTTTGTTTGGCTTTAAATCTGAATTACATTGTCCTGTGAATATCTATTTTATGATTTACGTACGCGATGTTTAACGCAGAACATTTTTATCACTTAATAAAATATTCCTCTTTCCGCGACTATTATTGAAAGTTGTTGTACATTATATATTTATGATTAAATGTAAAAACAAAGCCTCTGACATTCGGCTACAACAGTTTAAAAGTTTGCCGTATATGTTACTGATGACCTCTAAGTAGAGCGAAACGCTTTGTACACAAATGTTTATCTTTTAAAAGTTTTTAAAAGTAAACAAGCGGGGGACGTTCAAGCTCGTGAACCCCAAACACGAGGGCTAAGCGTCAAGTACAAGTGACTGACTCTCAAAGCCTTAACTTCCTTGTTTACATTGCCTTCTTCTATATTAAAACTTGAGGACGGAAGCGTTAACCTTTTTACTTCATGTTAGTGAATCATTTTAAGTTAAACTGAAATACAAAATATATTTAAAACCTGAAACCTCTTTTAAAAACATGCAGTCTTTATAAGTATTTTTTTCAATAGACAATTATTTATATTTCAACAGAATTAAAATAAGAAGCTAGGTATACAGAACATATATTTACAAAGAAAAAAAGTTTTATTTACAAAGATTTATTCGAATATACAATCAAACTCGGAGTCAGGTTCTTTCAACTCAAAGACAAACTAATGCAGAAGAACTACTCTGTAAGACGATAGAAAATCAAAAGATAAAACATGTTGACAATAAATCAACAAATGAAACATTTTGAGCATCTTTCGACGTAACAACTTTAGGCATACAGAAGGAGCATAACAATGTTGTAAACTACGTCACTAAACAACAATCATCGCGTGTTTTTAATGGTCATTCAAATGAATGTGAATGTAAATTCGTTTAAGTTTTTGTTTCATTTAATAATTTTGAGATTTTCGGAGCGTTTAATGTTCTGTACGAAATATGGGGAAAATTAAACAAACGTGATATGATTGAGGCGTGCGAGTAGTCGCACGCCTTACGCAAAGAAAATAATTTGAGGAGAGCTTTTTAACGCACGCCTCAGGAGATTAAGGCGTGTGTGGAGGCGTGCGCGTGCGATCGCACGCCTTATATGAGAAAGCCTGCCTTTCCTACTTAAAAGTAGAGGTTTTATCTCCGAGTTCCCTTCTCCTAGACAGGTTACTAGCCAAAGCTAAAGACTCCCATCAATCCTAAGTAGTTTAACATCATACTCAGGATGACGTTTTCCATAATCAATTAACTTGCTAGTATTCTGTTGACGACCAGCACCGAACAGATCCCATGATCTGCGTTTGAATGATGTTAGACGTCTTGTTTGAGTTTCAGTGAAAGTAGGTTTCAGAAGACAGCAGTAGGTAAACAATGGTAAGATAACCATGTTGACGATGTTTTGGGCAGCATCTGTAGTCATGAATTTTCTCATTTTCGCCAGTAGTTTGATACGAGTGGACATTTTGTTAAACGTTTTCTCAAAATGAGAGTTTAGATTCAAGGTTTGGTCAATTTCAATACCGAGATATTTGTAATGTTGAGTCACGTTGATCTTTTGGTCCATGATCTTCACTTCAATCTCCCTGGTTTGATTGCTAATTCTTTTAGAAGTGCCAAATAATAGAACTTCTGTTTTTCCTGGTTTAAGGTTCAGTAATAGTTCGTTTTCCTTAAACCATACATGTAGGTAGTCGAGATCTTCATTTAAAAATCTTTCTACACCATCAAGGATTTTGCTTTCACAAATGATAACAGTATCGTCGCAATATTTCACGATTTTTGAGTGGGTCAGGTTGTCAGTTATATCATTAAAGAAAATAATGAATAACAGTGGTCCTAGAATGGAACCTTGTGGTATACCAGAGAATACTGGTTTCTTTTCAGATAGCCTACCATTCATACAAACACAGATATGACGATTAAACAGGTAATCTCTAAACCAATCTAACTCTATCACGTACCCCATAACATTCAAGCTTTTCAATTAATTTATTGTGTCCAATAGTATCAAATGCCTTACTAAGGTCAATAAAGCAGGCACCAACTAGCAATCCAGAATCAACAGAATTTCGAATATTGTCGATTAGGGTTAAAGTAGCATGTTCGGTGGATTTTCCTTTTCGAAAATCGAATTGAAACTGAGAGACGAGTTTTCCCTCCTCGAGATAGTCATTGAGCTGCAAATAAACTTCACGCTCCATTATTTTCGATAAGACTGCTAGGATGGAGATAGGTCGATAGTTCTCAATATCAGTTTTGCATCCTGATTTATAAACTGGGGTAACTTTGGCAATTTTCCAGTCTGTTGGAAACTCGGAAGTATTGAGAGAGAGGTTGATGAGGTATGTAAGAACATAGGTGATTTCGTCTGCAGAGTCTTTAAGTAGGTTTGGCGGAAGAAGGTCTAATCCACACGATTTATTTCTCTGCAGTTTCTTCAGGTGTTTTTTGATTCGAGTAGCAGATATATATCGAAACTTGAAAGATTTAAAAGTACGACTTGCAGATGGTTTACTTCTTCTCCACATGATATTATTGAAGGGAAAGAAAGGTTTCTTGATGTATGAAATGATTGTAGAATAAAAGTTGCAGAAACCATTTGCAATTTTCGATTTCTCTGATGTCAAGTTTCCATCAATTTTATACGATTTGCTACATGTTGACTTATTTTTGATAGGAAAAACTTTTTTCAAAATTTTCCAGAACTTATCAGCCTTTGTAATGTTTTCATTCAGTAGATTTTTATAGTATTTGGCTTTAGCTGCACGCAATGTGATGTTGACTTCATTCCGTTTCTTTTTGTATGCATTAACGTCACAAATTAATTTTGTTTGTCTCATTTTTCTGAGGGCTGCATCGCGATCGTTCATTTTTGTTTTTAGTTCATTTGACAACCACAGACAAGGTTTTCCACGCACTCTTTTTTGAATAAGTGGTGCATGCTTTTGGAAAATATCGTACAAAATTTTCTTCAGATGACACCAAGCATCATTAACATTGTTGTGTTGATCAATTTCATTTATATTTGATGCACGAATATCTCTCTTCATTTGCTTTGGGTCGTATCGTCGGTAATCTCTACAATGAATACTTTTATGAGAGAAATTGTTATTATTAACTTTATAAGCACAGCCAACCATATCATGATCTCCAATTGACATCGGTATGATGTCACTTTTTGTGATTGAAAGACTGTTTTTATGAGTATTAAGTCAATTAATGATGCTGTATTAGGATGTAAATCGTGACGAGTAGCTTTGCTTATGACTTGAGACAACCATTAAGTGTGAAAATGTCTTTGATTTCTTTATGATCATTCGGCACAAAGTAATTAACATTAAAATCACCTAGTAGTAAAAGTTCTTTGTTCTCTTTTGTTGCTAAATGACAAATTTATTTGCAGAAGATTGAGTGACTGAAAAGGATTGAAGCATATTCTTGCACAATGAAGAGAGAAAACATTGGATGATCTTATTCTTCACTGTATTTTGAAATGTATTTAGAACTCCAATTCTTCATCCAGTATTATTTCAGAAGGGTCCTTACTTGTCACGAAAAAGGTTTAACCTTTGAGGCCATGTATAATCAGTGCAAGCATCTTCTTGGACATCTAACCCTGCCTGTTCTTGCCCTGCTGGCATTGACCTTCTTGGTGGCTTTGGATCTGCAACCATGTTGGTGGGGTTCTCTTGCCCTTGAAGATTTCAACAGGCGTGGTCTTCAAGAATTTGAATCACCTGTTTCTTGTACATCAAAATTATCCTTGTGGATTGTGCGAAATACCTGTGCCCTTCGATCTTTTAATCCAGCTCCAATCGATGAAATCATTATTAAGAAGATAAGGTTTGGAAGGAATTATGATTCTTATGATGTTCCAAATTGTAATATATTTAACCCTCGTATTAACAGCATAGAACTAGAAATTTAGAAATATGATGGAAATTCATTGTGGCATCCTTTCTTTGTCTGCTCAAGCAACTAGCCATGGCAAGAGATTTGAAGGACATGTTATTGAGCTCTATATATACCACTTTTACAAAAGAGCATGGCTTCAATGTTATTGTTTATGAAACTGGCCTGCAATTTCTTTTTCTTATTTTGGTGCATCTTTACATGGCATGGATTTTCTACTTTCAATGCATACTTTTGACAGAATAGAAGGATCCACCCTCCAATTTCATTGAACTATATTATATGTGTGCGTTGTTTTATAGGAATTTATCGAAGTGCAATATTGAATGAATGCTATTGCTATAACAACATATTTTTGAATGGCTAAAACTTTATGGATCTTGTGTATTGGTGCCTCTCTCACATTTTTGCTCACTCAATTCATAATGTTGATGTTTTCGGAGAACAAATTTGATGCGCCACGATCCAAGCACTTGTTGTATAATGTGGAAATATTCCAAAACATTTGCAACCTTTTCAACATATCGTGTGTCTTGATTGATGGAAACATTTTACAATATTTTCTTGACAATGAAATCCGACATAGAAGCAATGGTGTCCATAACCATAAGCAATGTGCACTGTTCTGTGATAGAAAAGTTGTGCAATTCTTAATGCATGGTGGTGAACTTCAAAATCATTTTCAGGCACTGCAGGCTGCATTTTTAAAGTTTAGTTTTCGAGTTCAAGCTATTGAGGGTCCAGATAAACGAGTAGAGTCATTGGAGGTACGACAAAGTAAAGAAAAGTTGGTGTACCATGTTTATTTAAAACGTAACAACACGATTATCCATCTGCTTATATCATATCCGCGATTAAATTGTTTATGGATAAACAAAAGTGACGGTTTATATGCGGTTAAAAATAAATTGTTAACTTTCTCGGGTGAATGTTTACTTGAACGGTTTACAACTGCAGAAGCCATGTTGGATGGGCTTTATGTCACAGTTCCAAAGTACATGAAGGCGTTTTTGGATGAAATGAACACATCTACATTCATGCCCTGTAATTACAATCAAGCTCGAGAGTTTTATTCAAAGTATGGCTATGAGAATGACGAGACGAGCGCAAACTTTCGATTGGCTGCTAATCAAGTTTTGCAACAAGCTGCTGATGCATTAGACTTATTAAAAATCCCCTTCTGGCTAAGCAGTGGTACTTGTTTAGGGTGGTTTCGACAGTGTGACTTCATCCCTCATAGTAAAGATGTTGATATTGGTATATGGATCAAAGACTATGACTTGAACTTGATAAATTCTCTCACTAAAAAAGGTTTTACCCTTAAGTATAGATTCGGTAAAGTATCGGATAGCTTTGAGTTATCTTTTCAATTTGATGAATTGAAATTAGACATATTTTTCTTTTATGAAGACAACAACACTATGTGGAATGGTGGAACGCAGTTGAAAACTGGCAAAAAGTTCAAGTATATATTTCCTAAATTCCGACTTTGTTGGACGATTTTTAGCCAAATAGTTGTGCGTGTACCTTGTCAGACTCTTTCATATATAACAGCAAACTATGGGAGTGAATGGAACAGTTTGGTCAAGAAATGGGATTGGAAGAACAGCCCCTCGAACGTTGTTCCAAATGGGGAATGGAATAAAGAAGAATATAATGAAGTCATGCAATGGTTTCAGTAACTGTATTTTTAAACAAAATTCTATAATAACATCAAATGTATATATATATATATATATATATATATATATATACTTTATTTAGTATTTCATTTATAAATATATGATATATATATATATATATATATATACTGTTGTTTTTACACTGTTTTCAACTGAAAATAATACATTTAAGAAATAATGTCATTTACTTCTTGTGAGAATGGAAATATAATGATTTTTTTAAATTTTGACATAAAAATTTTGAAAAATTATATATATATATATAAAAAAGAGATAAAGAATAAAATTAAAAAGAGATTGTAACATTTCAGGTACAGCAGTATATTCCCGTACATTTTTCTTATATTATTATTTTTCTTTGTATATATGCATTGTATTGTATATAATTTTTCATCACAGAGAGTATGTCAAGTTCAGGAAAAACAAAATCAAAGAATAAAGAAGGTAAGTCTAAATCACATAAATATGATGTGCCGAAACTTTTGGAGTTGGAAAATCAACTTGTTTTGCGTATGCCAGAACCATATTCAAGCAATCTTGGCGAAGCTTTGAAAAGTGGAGGGTTGAAGGACCGCTTGCAGGTTGACTTTGAAGAAGACGCTCGCCATGCCACTGTGAAGTTTGATAAAGTTGTCTTTGCCGCTAAGCTTTATGATTTGCCGTGTGTGGTCGAATCTTGGAAATCATTCGATAAAAAGAGTTTGTGGAAGACAGGTGACATCTGTCAGATATTGATTTGTAAGGATCCGGAAGGGCCTGATTCGAGTTCTGAAGATGAAGAAAACACAAGCATGGATTACATAAAAAGAAAACTGCAGGAAACGAAGAAGTACCAGTACCCACATGGCTTAACTCCTCCCCTGAAAAATGTACGAAAACGTAGATTTCGTAAAACTGCGAAACAAAGGTACATAGACGCGCCAGAGATTGAGAAGGAAGTTAAGCGATTGTTGAGGGCAGATGTTAGTGCGGTTGACGTGAAGTTTGAATTAATAAACGAAGAACTTGATAAACAGAAACAAGAGGAAGAAAAAGACGAAGAAATTGATGTTGGTGGACCGAATATTGAGCAGTTTAATGAGAACTCTAACTTGAGCATATTTTCCGATAATGATGGTGGTCCGGCAGAAACTAACATACTCCCTGACATCAGCAGTAGCGAAGATGAACAAGATTTGACGAATATCGACACTGCGAAACCGAACCTACGTCTGGAGCACGAAAAACGATTGATGGAGATAAAAACAAAAAAATTAGAGCAAGAGTTACGTGTGCAAAATGCGGCCAATCCATTCTTAAAACAACGTTTTCAAACTGGTCTTGATAAACTGAGACAGGAGGAAGAGAAATTACTCTCTGAGATGAATGAGATGCAATTTTAAAGTCAACATTTGTCTGTATGCATTATATCAGATAGCTAAAATTTAGTGTGAAGTGATTAGCACTTTATGAAAACTTGGTGTGAAATCTTGTTCTGAATTCATAGGTTTTATGTAAGAATGCTCCAATTATATTTCGACTGTTTTAAGATTTTTACTTTTCTTGACAGTTCTTTTTTTGCCAAAATAAGTTAATTTCAATGGAATAGATAAGAGTTAGATAAAATTTAATTTCAAATTTTAAAAGAGTTTCTTAGTTGGAGCATAATTGGAGTGCACAATAAGAAAATTGGAATGCATTTTTTGAATCGTCTTTCTTGATTGGTTTTAAAATACAGGCATTGTTCAATAAAATACCAGGCGTACATACGTGATGTCATTATTAAAAAGCTAGTAATTGGAGAAATGTGTATTGTGCTTTTGTGGAGGAATCTAAATGCAAAGAGTAAGTATAAATTCGTCCTAGCCGCAAACAGAGATGAGGCCTTCTATCGTCCTGCAAAACCGGCTTCCTTCTGGGAAGACATTGGTCACAGTTCAGTGCTTGCAGGTAGATATAGTATTGATCAGAATCCTTTGTTAATTAAGGAAAACCTTTCTCCATCCTAACGTAATTACAACAATTCAAATAAAATAAAACTTTCTCCTTTATGAAATATTCTATGCGGGTCATGTAACATCTTTGACCTCATGGATATAAGCACCCATGCCCTTTATGCACTGCTGCCACGGAGTTTAAAATGCAAAGTTGGTATCTTGCGTGGGTTAACTCACCACTGTTTTTCCTCTTCCTGAGGTTGGCGTTAGGAAGGGCATCCAGCTGTAAAAAACATCTGCTCCAATGAATCATCAAATGATTAAACCTACAAAATTGTGGGGAATATCATCTGTTGAAACCCCGTCTAACCCATGCTAGCATGGAAAATAGACGTGAAAAATGTAAATGATGATGATGACGATGACTATAATGCTGTTTTGTTTATCTGTTCACCTCTAGGTAGAGATATGGCTGTGGGCTTTGAAGGTGGGTCGTGGCTAGGAATCACTCGATCAGGAAAAGTATGTTTCCTTACAAACATCCATACAGCCAACAACCAAGGAGAGAATATGAAACAAGGACGCGGTCAACTCGTCTCAAATTATCTCACAAGCCCATTGAATGGCAAGAATTATCTAGAATCTTTACATGATGAGAAAGGCTCCTATCGAATGTTTAACTTGTTTGCCGGTGATGTTACTAACAACTGTTTCTGCACAAGCAATTATCCAAATGAAAGTGTGGTAGAAATAAAAAACGGTACTATATTTATGTAAATACTAAAAAAGATCAAATAATATGATAAATACAGTTTTAAATAAGAATATGTTTTCTCCAGGATAACCTTTTTCTTTCTTTCTTTTTCTTTCTTGCGGGTATGCAGGTCATGTAACATCTTTGACCTCATGGACATAAACACCCATTCCCT
Organism: Candelabrum cocksii; assembly: GCA_963930725.1. Taxonomy (NCBI): domain Eukaryota; kingdom Metazoa; phylum Cnidaria; class Hydrozoa; order Anthoathecata; family Candelabridae; genus Candelabrum; species Candelabrum cocksii. Next base: position 14,623,282 of record OZ005673.1, read on the forward strand.
TTATGCACTGCTGCCACGGAGTTTAAAATGCAAAGTTGGTATTCTTGCGTGGGTTAACTCACCACTGTTTTTCCTCTTCCTGAGGTTGGCGTTAGGAAGGGCATACAGCTGTAAAAAACATCTGCTCCAATGAATCATCAAATGATTAAACCTACAAAATTGTGGGGAATATCATCTGTTGAAACCCCGTCTAACCCATGCTAGCATGGAAAATAGACGTGAAAAATGTAAATGATGATGATCATGATGATGAACCTTTTTCTTTCTAATGAGAGCGGTTGAATGATTAGCACCTTTTTGTTTAGAATACTTTTGCCTTAGCAATGTGAGTTTGCAATCTGAGCCAACGTTAAAGATTGAAAACAGTTTGAAGAAGTTCAAAGATGTATGTGGAAGTGGAGACATTCACGACCAGTTGCTTGAGTTGTTGACCGATACAGAATTGTAAGTAGAGATGTAAAGCTAATAAATTCTCTCATGTAGCTAGTTATTTTCCATTCATGTATTTTTAAACAATGTTGCATGAAAATGTTTACTTAAATTTACATATGTCCTTTTGAATTGGATCTATTTTTTCACCTGACCCACACAGAAACCCTTAATCTTATTTCCTGAGATTGCACATACAGCTGATTGTTATGTAGATGGTGTGTCTAAGAATTTAATTACAATTGTGCGTAAATTGTTGTTTATTTTTTTTAGAAACACTACCAATAGAGACGACCCTTTGTCTTTTACTTCGACCATTTTTCTTGAAGAAATACTCGATGGTCCGTTTGCAACATACGGGACAAGGTAACATTTAAAATATGTAAAGGCACATAAGTGATATTTTGCTACTTTACAAAATCTCGCATTATATATTGATTTAACTAGAATTAATTAGATTTGTATAAACGAAGTGACGTCAGCCGGGCTTTAGGAAAAACAGGGCAACTAGGATTTTAGGAAAATTTGAGATATCTTACAATAAAGTCTTTGAATTTCAAGCATTAGTTTATAGGTATTGTTTAGAACGAACACTGTCATAACTGTGAGCAACGACGATCGCGTGACGTTTATAGAAAGAACCAAAACAAGGCTTGGTCAGCCGCCTGAAGAATGGCGAAAATCTGTTTTTGAGTTTGACATTTTATTGTAACGCTTTTGTTTATGAATAATGAATTAATTTTTGTTTTTTAATTATAATATTTTTTTATTATATATTATTATTTTTTATTTACCGTATTTTCTGCAATAAACGCCCACGTTCTTTTAAACACCCCTCTCCAATTAACGCCTCCCTTTTCTTAGTAATTATTTTATAAACGCCCTTTTCTATTAAACGCCCATTCTCTAATAAACGCCCTTTTGTATGATGGGTGTTTATGAGAAACACGTGACTATGAATTTATATACAGGAAACATACGATAAGTTTTTTTCTCTTTGTGAATCAATGCTTGAGATACAAACAATGTTCTCCGTTTAGAAAGTTTTGCATCTAAAATCTTTGCATCGCGCCTGTTTGTGGTAAAAGCACTTTGCTGGTACAACTACCTTAAGGACAAAAAATAAGGCGAGGATAAAATAGTGCGAATTAGGGTGTATTTCGCACTAATAAATTCCGCCCAAATCTGATCGAGCTCTGCAATTCGCACTAATAAATTCCGCCCAACGCAAAAAAAATTAGCAATTCGCACTATTAAAATTCACCCAATGTAAAAAAATTGGCCATCATTAGAAATTTCTGTGAAACTCACCATGAACTTAGGAGTTCCACACGTCTTCAGATATCTAAGTTGTCTTAGAAAATAGGGCCGTTTGGGGACCTTGCTTACGAAGTGAAAAAACGTACAGAATCGCATAAATTAAATCCGCAAATTTCATAAAAATTTCGAAATCACACTAATAAATTCAGCACATTTAGCCATTGACCTCGATTCGCACTAATTAATTACGCATTAATATAAAAAATTCGGCTCTTAATTTGCGCTAATTTATTCCGCACTTTTTTATCGTTGACTTATTTTCTGTCCTTAAGGTAGTCCCACGCTTTCGTTTCCAAGAACTTCCACTACAACATAGTTGCCATTACTAGGTTGAAGGAAGTGATACAGGAGACTTGAAATTTCCACCTGTACGTGACCGACCAAGTCTTTCGCAATCATTGTTTTTCTCTTTGTATATGTCAATTGCGTATTTACCATATTCCAATGCTTCTTCTCTGTCATCCAGATGCGCTGCAAGTTTTTCCCCTTTATAAGGGCTCCATATACAATCATACACATGGTCACCTCGGATAAAACTTCTGAACTTTATTCTGCGATTAATTTTAAATTCACTTACACCAAGGGCTCTTGCTATTTTCTCTACTCAACTTTATTTTTATTGCACTGCAATAAAACGAAATTCGAACATAAATCGAACGGGAGTGGCCTTGAGTTGTTGTGAATTAATTGTAGTGACGGGTAAACTTGTAGGATAGGTTAAGCATGTACAAAGATCGACGATGAAAGAAAATTATCCACCTAGTTGCGTAATTGCAATGGACGAAACTGCTGTTTATGGAATTATATGATTAATGGCTAGCTTTCCGCACGCACTATTACACTAAAGCAGGAAATATGAAGCCTGCGTCGCGGCGTTTGATCGTTACTTAGATTTTAGAGGCATGGGATCAACGTGATTTAACCCCATTGCTAAACAAAATAAAAATTGTTTCAAATATTTATGGGCCCCGGGTACTTTTTTACTTTGCCCCCCCGCCCCCTCTCGGTGGGCCTGGGTGCGATACAAGGCTGTAAACTTCCAGCATTCTTTTTCGTAGTCAACATAGACGTTACTTATGTTACTTGTATAGTACATACAAACCCACCGTGGAATAGAGCAGACAAAGATAGGTGGTTTGGAATTTGGCGGATAATTTTGTACCATCCAAGTTTACAAGACCAGTCTACTACTTTAGGAGAAAAGACAGCAGCTAAAATCGGCTTGCACAAAAACTATTGACGACCTTGACCTCTAGGTCCTTTTCTATCAATTGCTTACACAAATATTTGTAAGATCTATTGACATACATAACCCTTTTCTCAATAAATGGAGTGATAAATGTGATGAAACGTAATTTCTCTAAATAATCAACTCTTGATTTTTAAAAGTGGAAGCCCGGTTGGTGTTGTTTTCTTTAACCGAAAGTGAAACTTTATATCCAAGTGTAATCGTGGTTAAACTTACCAAATGAGAACTTCATAGAAACTCACGGCATTTTTGGACGGAAAGGCGGTCAAAAGACTCGTGACTCCCAGAAAATTTGTGTATAACATTAGTAAAGTGAAAGTCAACCCTATATCGCTTTTATACTGCAGTTAGACTTTCAATTCCAGGATGTGCCAGCTAGCTGCATTGTTAATGTTTTCAAGTTTAATTTTGTTTGCATCATCTGTACCCTCTTTGATGGGGCAGCATGGAAGTGAAGACGAACCAAGTGCTTTACACATCTCAGTGGTTTATAATGCCAAAAATAAAACACTACACGTGACAGATGGACAAGTCACACCTTATGTTGCTACTGCTGCATTTAAAAATTCGATGAATAAAACTGGGTATTTGAACTGTTTTTTAGAACATTGCTATTATTATTGTCAAATTCTGCTTATTGTAAAAAATTGCAAATGATTTCCTCTAAGATAATAAGGCCCAATGTGATTAAGTCTTGATGTACGATAAGTACACCAGTCAGAATTTTAAGAATTATACAGGAGTTATCAGTCAACCAGAAAACCAACCCATTGAAGCTTGAATTAGGGTTAAGTGAGTAATGTTTTATTTCATAAATATTGTTTGAAGTCAAAAGCAAAGACTACAGTAAAACACTGAAACACGTAATAGTCAATAAAAGTATGTACTCGCTCTTTCTTCCTTAACTAATTATTTATTTATTATTTGGTTAATTGAAACCTTTGGGGTGTGCGAGTCATGTAACATCTTTGACGTAAGCACCCATGCTCTTTATGCGCTGTTGTCACAGAGTTTAAAATGCAAAATTGGTATCTCCTGCATTGGTTAACTCACCACTGTTTTTCCTCTCACTGGGATTGGCGTTAGGAAGGGTATCCAGCTATAAAAAACATCTGCACTCCAATGAAACTTCAAATGATTAAACCACAATTGTGGGGAACATCATCTGTTGTAAACTCTGTCTAACCCATGCTAGCATGGAAATAGATGTTAAACGATGATGATGATGATTATGAAACACTAAAAATTTATTTATTTTATTTATTTATTAGAACAATATTTATACAGGGTATATAACACTTCATAAAATATTTACAAGTAAAAAGTTCTGTTATCAATGTGTGCCCTGTTTCATAAACATATACTCGATAAAATTAGTAAAAAAAAAAGATTATACTTAAAATTAAAAAACAGAGTAAAAAAGTATAAAAAAAAAGTATAAAAAAAGGAACAACAACCTAGTGAGAAAGCGCGAAAGACCTAGCTAAGCATTGATTTGAACTTAGCAAAATCATTGGTGTTCACTTGTGAGCTCATTGTACAGCTTGGCTCCAGTGTGATAGAAGGAACCTCAAGCATATTCTAACTTTAGCCTTGGCACTTCAAGTAAAATCCATTATTTTGCGTGTTTTTGCCATGGTGGATAACCGGAAAATAACCATTAAAATTCGAGCATATGCTTTCATCCAAACATTTTCGTACTGTTTGAAGAGCTTTCACTTTTATCATTTCTGCTGGAGATTTAATCTTCGTTGGTGTTTCACTAGAGATAATTATTTCAGTTGCTCGTCTGTGTAGGCTTTCAAGTTTCTTTCAAATTTCCCTCACATGGCTTTGGTTAACCCGTGGTAAGTTTTTCAGGCACTTCCCGAAGGTGCCGCGCACTCAGGTGATTCTCGTTTTGAACAATTTTTATTTTATTAATTTTAAAACTTTAGCGAGAATCGAACCTGGGCCATTGCGGCCAGAAACGTAAGTTTTGACCAATAGACCACGCACGCATCAAAATGCTTAAAATTTTAATATTTTCCCATCTCTCCCATATTGAATTAATAAGAAATAACTAAAGGAACTGAGTTGAAAAGTGAATCGCAGAGGTTTCCAGATATTTGTAACAGAATATTTTCTTCTTCTTTGTAGATGGTCTATGCTTCAAGTTGTTACTAATGGTAGCTACGATGATTTACTTCAAGCTGAGGCTGCCGGTATTGCCGAAGGTTACATCACTGCCGATCAAATTAGTATGGATTTCCGAAACACAATGGCAGGTTATTGCGATGGTGAAGAAGAGTTTTGCACAAAACTCAACACTTTTCTCACTGCGAATATGAAATGGGTACAAGAGCAAATAAAAGCAAACGAAAAAAGTTCGTATTGGCACCAGGTATGTATATATATATTATATATATATATCAATTATTCAATAATGACTATTATCTAAGATGATAAAAATATTCGTTCGGCAAAGTGAATAAAAACCAATAGAAATTATAATCATCAAATTGAACAAAATGGCAAATCCATGTGCATAACAACCGAATTAAAAGCCATATATCAGGGCTCCCATGGATTTTTCATACGATTTTAGGTCTCCTTGATATACAAACAGTTGGAAGGCCTCTATCAGGGCTACTCTCAAAGTGGTATGAAACCAGATATGAAGGAACCACTTGATTTCAGGTATTAATCCTTCCGATATAAATAAATAAATAAAATTTTTGAATGGCATTTATGAATCTTTCAATAACTACTATTTTTGTTGTTTTTATACTTTTAAAAGAATTTGTTTTATTTATAATCATTCAGAATGCTCCAAATTCAAGGTGACTTAGAAGATCTGGAACAAGCATTGGGAAAGAAATCCTATAAGAAAGTCATTGGATCGGGATCTTGTTCTGCTTTGGTTAAGCTGTTTTCAAAAAATGCTGATTTAGCAATTTCGCAGGTTACTTGGAGCGATTTCAACACCATGCTTAGAATCTACAAGGTCTACAATTTTTCCTTCCACGAGAACTCAGAAAGTGGTAAAAAGATTGTTTCCAATTCATTCTTGTGATTCACGTTTCAATTGTAAACAAGCAGCCTGTGTATACTCATTAAATATTAACGCTGTTTCTCAGGGCAAAGAATAAGTGGAGGAGTGCAAAGTTTTTCTTCTTCGCCTGGCGTTCTGTACAGTGGCGATGATTTCTACATATTGGACAGCGGTCTGGTACGTATGCTTGTGTATTGTCTGTCTGATTAATGCAAAACATGTGAAATTATATAAACATAATTTGACTAATTTGAGTTATTGAAATTAAACTTTCGACGGTATCTAGCCTGAACAGTTTTCAAGGATTTTGTTTCCAGATAGAGGGTCACACAAAATGTTTTTTCTTCCATTGACCATGTCATCTTTTTGACTGATTTTGAAATGTTATTTTATTACCTATCAACCCTGAAAAATACAGAATAATATCATTAATATTGGTAGAGCTATTAACCCCCGAGTGGGTCACGTTTATATCGACACACCTAGTCTATTGTGTTAGATTCTACAGTTTTGTACCTGGTTCTTTAAAAAAAACACATTACATTCACTTCTTTTATTCAACGTTTTAGACTTCTTTCATATAAGGTGTCACAAGAAACAACAATTGGAAATTCAAACGCAGATTTATGGGCTTATGTAACATCGTCATCCGTCCTGGAATGGGCACGTACGATCGTCGCGAATCGACTGGCATCAACAGGCGACCAATGGTGCTCGTTGTTCGAGCGATACAACAGCGGAACGTACAACAACCAATGGATGATTCTCGACTATAAACTCTTTGAGGCCGGGAAACCACTGAAGCCGGATACGTTTTGGGTTTTGGAGCAGCTGCCTGGAACTGTAGTCATGGCAGATATGTCCGTTCACTTGCAAGAGAATGGATACTGGGCCAGCTACAATATACCGTGAGATTGCAAATTCTCATAATATAATGAGTGGGATTTATATGTAGTAAATATCTCCTCTATCCTCATTTTCGATACTTTTATGAGATTCTGTTACTTCCAGTTACTTCCCGTATATCTACAATATCAGCGGAGTCATGGCTGCCAAGAAGGTTTACGGCGATTGGTTTGATTATGAGTTGAACCCTCGGGCCCAGATCTTTAAGAGAGATCATAAGAACGTTGTAGACATGCAGACGTTATTCAAACTGATGAGGTAAGCATTTCCCCATGCATTTGCTATTCAATTTAATGACAAAAATAATCGTAAACATACATCGATGTTGCGTGAATCTTTTGCAATACACGTTTTGTAATTTGTTATTTTACAGGAGATGAATTGATTACTTGAGTTTTTTGGTTTTTCCTTCAATAAATTATATGCACTTCGTGTGAGTGTTGCTTTTCAAAGTTTACTTGTTACAGATACAATGATTTTAAGAATGAACCTTTATCGAAATGCAACTGCACACCTCCATACAGTGCCGAGAATGCTATATCCGCGCGCAGCGACCTGAACCCAAAGACTGGCACCTATCCTTTTAGTGCTCTGGGTCATCGAAGGCATGGTGGGACGGATTGCAAGGTATATGAGATCAAATTCTCTTATATTAATATTTGTTTGGATGTTGGTGTTCGAAAGCAACGTTCTTTGTTTAACATTCATGGTTACTTGTCTAGGCCACAAACTCCCAGATGTCAAAGAAACTCTCGCAGTTTATTGTTGCTGGTCCCACTTTTGACCAACAACCACAATTCCAATGGTCGAAGACCGAGTGGAAGAAACCTCTCGGGCATCCAGACCTTTTCAACTTCGAACCAATCTTATTAGATTGGAACCTTCAAGATTGGATTGTCAACCCGAAAGTCTGAATTAAACATTGATGTCGCCACTTGATGAAACATGATTTTTTACTCTGAATAAAGTTTCTTTATATTTTCTCTTTTCGTTCAATGAGACGGTTTTTATATGATTGTGTTCATTACAATTGATTGCTAAGTTTACGATTTGTTTGATTTAAATCCGATTCTATCTCTGATGATAATATAACAAAGATATTTTTTTATATTTCTTTGCAAGTTTACTGTTTTTTATTTTGCATTTGCACCTTTAGTCATAACGCGTAAATAAGTCTAACATATACATTACAAATTTTGTTAAATTCAAATGGAATTTGTATTTTTTTATTATCATTGCAAAATATCCATTTTTTGACATTGTCTTTTTGTGTGAATTATTTCTCACTGTTAGTCCTTGACAGAAATTATTCTGTGAATCTGGTTTTAAATTTTTCTGATTGTAATTCATCAATTTCAGATTCTTACATTTTGTTTGCTTGTTTTTGACACTTTACCACCGAGAAAAAATAAATATATTTTGACGATTAAAAATTCTTCTCTATACAGAAATGTTCAAGATTTATCTGCTTCTTGCTTGCTGTTTACACTTGGTTGCCACTAGTTACCATGAGAATGAAGAAGAGGCGTCTGGTAACGATTTCCTTCGTATTGTGAACGATTTAAAGCGAACATTAAAGCTGGATGATGTGCAGAGAGCAATCGATAGATATTTCGAGCAAGCTGTACAAGATGGTGAGAAAGTAAAATCGTCTTTGTCATTTACGCCCTCGTTGTTTGCAGGGTTTTTAATGTGATTTTGAGTGATGTTTTGTATGATGTAAGATTTGGTTGTTGTTGGATTCTTTTGGATAGCAAAGATTCATGTTTTCCTAGCATACTGGAGAAAGGTTTTGAGAGGTAAACCTCGCCCATTCTCTGCTAAACTCTAAAAAATTATGAGTGAAACAAAGAATATTGAGTGCCTGTAGCATATCTTAAAGATCTTGAACATAATTGAAAGTATATAGCGAAACTACAATAACTGTGCCGGAATAAAAGAATAAAAACTTCAAGAAAGATATTTATTTATTTATATATAAATTGCATGCATCAGAAAGAGATGCTGTCTTTTTGGTGGAAGTAAGAGAAGGTATGAAGTTGCAAAATTAACTGATTAGAGAATTTCAAACAAATCTTTCTCAAATGTTCCACTTAGTGAAACTAAACAGGTTCACAGGAACATATAATATTAGATTCGCCCCTTCCTTGGGATGAGCTCAACTGATGGCTTGTAAGGGTATTCTACTTTTGTTTGAAGCGCTAGAATATAGTTCACACCAATGATGAGTTTCGCTCCTTTTTCCAGGGCATTCTTACAGTTACGGGCAGTTTAAGAAGGATTTGACGTCGAATATAGCACGACCCACAATCCTCTTGCGAGCGTTGCATAGAGGATTCTGGATGTTTGCGGTCCACTCAAGTCTTCATATCAAACACGGCGTGGTTCGCTTTAAAGATTTTTTCACGCGTTTTATGAGAAAGAAATGCGATCTGTTCTTCGGCAAGGACGGTAGGGTTATTGGTTGTAGTGCGGGTGACTTCATATGAACACGGGCTCTGCGTGTAGGTGTCTATCATCCGTGGTCGATTATCGAAGATTCTAAGCAAGCCACTGTCTTCATGGCTGTTTATGGTATCGTATTCACCATTTTCATATCTAGGTTCCTGAATGCATGGAATCTCCTTCTTTACCTTGCTGTCATCTTCCTCTTGAAATCCTACGGCGGCACGATCATGGTTTTCGAGTGGTAAGGAATCATTTTAGACTGTTGAATAAGTACATCTGTTGATTAAGTTAAATTGCAAGTTATCATTTGTACAACGGTCGTATTAAAATTATTTTCTTCGCAAACTTCGTGTTTAATGTAACACGAATGCTGATTTCTATTGCAGGTTTCTCTGTGCTACCGGCTTCTTATGGTATCTTGTTGATATGATCATACAGCATCCATCCAAAACTGCTCTCGTCATAGTCACGATATGCTTTCTCGGTTTCATTCAAAAGGCGGTGCTGAAGTTCGGCCCGTTGAGTGATGAACGTCGCATTGAAAAGCGCAGGGTGATGGAAACTTTGGAGTTGAGACTAGATAGCGTAGAGGAAAGTAACCGCGCGCTGTTGAGGAAAATGAATCGGATTTCCGAACTCATCGAGCGGAAGAGTTAATGTTATTTGAAGTACTTATTGTAGGAAAATGTTTCATCCATGTTTCTTTTGAACGCGAAAGACGAGAGAAAGAAATCCTAAAGAATTCGTGCACTTGGTATATGCTCCATGCTACATAACCACGTAAAAGGAGTTTAAAATTCAACCGTTTTATCATTCCTTATTTTTCCTTTTGGTTGCCTTACAGCCGCTTGGTGTCTTTCTATATGAGGAAATATTCCTTTAAAATAACTTGAAAAGACCTATTTAACGGTTACTAAGGGAATTATTAAAGTGCGTGTTTTGATGCAAGGCATTCAAAATCAACAAACGTTCTGTAGACAATTTCACATTAAAACGTCATGAAAAGCGAATTTTGTGAAAGTACAGAAGATCAACTCTCTATATATATATTTAAAAGTATGGTGATTATCGCAAAATATTCCCTAAATTAGGGCTAATTTATACCCCGTTACCAACAGTTACGAACTTTTGAAATGACCACCCAAGTTTTTTGGAAAATTTTAGGCTCTTTACTAGAAAAACCAAGAGTGGTGCCTAGTTATGTTTTTACGGGTCCCTGTTACAGAGCCTATCCTAATGATCAATGAGTACAGAGTTAAATAACACAAAGGTTTTTTCGTCAAAAGGTATACATGTGAAAGAGTATGTTTAATTCATAAAAAATCTGACTGCTTTACGCAAACATATGTCTGTTGAACAGTTAATAAGGGGATGTAGTTGGAGTAACAAGTCCAGGGAAAATACAACTCTTGAAATCGTCTGAACCATTACTATTGGTCATGCCGATTTCGCACCAACATCTTTTACCAGTTAGTACATCAACGGAAGCTCCATTAATTTCATTATTTGTTTCTTTTCTTTCTATGCATTTTACTGCACAGTCAGCTTCGTTTTCAAACTCTCCGATGCCCTCTTCGCCACCGTCACCCCCATCCTCAGATTCGTAGACACATCCGTGACATCTTGTCTCAGAACAGAGACCATACTCTATGTCAACTTCTCCTAAAACTGTGCATGTCGTGCCCGTTCCCTCTGTGTCAGGTGTCTCGCAAGTTCGATTTCTATGCGATGTTTCCAAGCCATCGCATTTAGTGCATGGTAAAAATTCACTCCATTCAGAGTAACCGTCATATTCTGTAAAAAATGGTATGCGATAACACCAGTCACTATTGTCGCAAATTCACTTATCATATTAAGAAAACTTACTTTTTATCCATTTGAGTTCTGTGAAGGCTTTGAGGTTAGTTGGTCCTCCCGTAACTCGACACAAGTAATAACCAAGTTCAGTTGCGTTGCTTACTATTTTCAAAGATGATGGGGTTTTAACCTCTGTTGAAGTCATGATAGAATCCTTGCCACTAATTCTCTCCCATTGTGCAGAGAGCACAGATGTGTCGCCGAAAACTTCGCATATTAATTCAGCGGGGAGTTCTTTAACAAAGTAGGTAGAAGGTGGTTTTTGACCAAACCCCAGTGTAAACGTTTTCAACAAAACATCCGTTTTATATTTACCTAAAATTCCATGTCCATTAATATATCAAAGTGGGCCGTTCCCATAATTGTAAATTCGTGCATACAACTACCAGAATCCCTTGCGTTTTAACTTTTAAATCCTCTAAATAAATTGAACTACTAACGACAAAGATTCATTTCTAAGCACAAATTATTTTAACTATTAATATGATTCTATTTAATATGTTTTCAAATTCAAATTCGTTTTATTCAAAGATTTAACGCAAAGGATTCTGGTTGTTGTATTCATGATTTTATCATGAAAGGCCCAATGGAACTAAATTGGCTTTTAAGAGAATAAAATAAATATCGATTTAATGCACCTATTATGTTTGTGGCAGTGAAACTCCAAATTCCTTCGTCTTCAGTCTTAACGTCCACTATTGTAAGAACGCCATCTTTTTGAACGAATCGTTCTTGAGACTGAGTCCCATCTTTTTTTGACCACGTCATATGAGCTAACGGGTTCGCAGAAACTTTCACTATTGGGAAGGTTGTGTTGAAACCCAAAACAGCTGCGTGAATGTGGATCGATTCTTCCACAGTCGGTGCCACTAAAATTTGTATTTGATTTAGTTTACTATAAAATATCACATTAGAATTGTTTTTTACTTAAAATGGTTAATTTGCCATTAGCTTCGGCGTCTCCTGCGATATTAGTAGCCTTGCATTTTATTGGGCCTTCATCGGTACGGCTTGAAACAAAGGCTGTGAAGTGCGAGCAAACTTCTCCCTCGTCACCAAAGACAAAATCTTGTTGCGTGAAGTTTGAAACGTTTGAAGTCCATTCCACGGTCGGTATTGGTATGCCAGCAAACCGGCATTCGAATGTCACCTCATAGGTTGCCATTGATACTTTATTGAGGTTGTATTTCTTGACAGTTGGTTTAGAAATTGACGGTCCTCTCTCCCCTTTCGGTCCTGGTGGTCCCTGAGGCCCCGTAAGGCCGGGTGGTCCAATTGACCCGCCCTGGAAAAAGTTAACATGTTTAATGAAGATATTTTAAACCATTCAACGACTTGTAAACTGAAAGGATAATGTATTGTAGATGTTTAACTCTTAATTCAAACAAATCCTAAACTTACTCCAGTTAGTGGATTGAAACCAAGTTCATCTGAAACGAAAAGAATATGGTTTGGATTAATGTTCTTTTCTTTTACATTTCGTAGGTTCTGTGGACGCAACGTGCTTACCTATGTGCTTCTTAATTGCTTTAGGCAGCATTTCATCTAACTTCGCTTCTATCATTGTGGAAATTTGACTTTCAAGAATGCTGTCAAAAGCACTAGTATCTACAGTAGTTGTATCATCATCATCTTTATCGTTGCCTGCGACACTTCTCCTTTGTCGATCTAATTAGACAGTTATAACAAAAAAATAAAACATTAGGGAAACAAATTCAAATAGAGCAGTTACTGTCTTGGATTTTCCAAGCAAATCCTTGCTCCACTGTTGCAATAATACAAATTAGAGCCAGAATTGCACACACCGTCCGCACTGTCATCTTCTCATTCACTAGTGATTGAAATGAAAGCCTGGTCCGATTGACATAGAAATATCTTAGACTATGAAAACAACTTATGCAAACATTGATGTTTAAACAATTGTTTGTGACTTAAAAATAAACTTAATTGTTTTTGTTTGTTTAAAAATGATTTTTCCAGCAGAAAAACACAATCATTAAACATAATAATATGAGTGATGTTTGTATGACTCTCAACAAGAGTTATTGACATGTGTCGTCACTGTCTTTAGTACAAATTTAGGTGGTAGTTGAGTTAAAACCAACGCCCTGGTGAAATACCACCACTCCTGCTGCTACTGGTGGCTTATGTCATTGGCTTTCCCCATCAGGCAGGATGCTCCAGGTATCCTTTCTTTCTTAATGGCAAAGGAGAGAAAGGTAAAACTTCCAATACACAGGACTCTGTTGAGTTATAGGCCCTGCCTCTCCTGTGTATTTCCTTCTAAAAAAAGTGTCTTACTCCAACAAAAACATTATAAGCGTGTAACCGCCACTTCACAGCTACTCAAGGTGTTTGTAGTTGTAAGCTAATATTATCATCTAGACGCACACTCTCTTCACATCTAGCACTATTAGAACTGTCTGAATATAGTCGCAATAAAAACCACAATCTAATCTACTCAAAAGCAATGAGTGTTTTTTTTATAAATTTTTAAACTTTGTTTTATCGAAGACGCTTCTCATAATAGTCCCGGGAATTTAAAATACTTCAGCGTTCACACATCGTGGACATTTCATTGCTTCTGAACTTGTTACTTTCAAAACCTTGCGAGTAGTGGAGAAAGACTTGGTTGAAAGGCCATCAGATGTTACTTTTTGACCCGGAATAGAGTGTAGTACTTCATTCGAAACGACACAAATTAAATGAAGGTACAAAATGATAATGCCAGAGGCATAAATATATCTTTATTAATTTGAGGTCAAATGATAATAAATAATTTAAGACTCTCAGAAACATAATATACTTCGGAAATATTGGGTGAATTGCAAATGTCATATGTTATCAGTCCCCAAGATAGTTTTCACGTTTTAATCCAAGTGCAAATTCCCGGTGAAGCTACCAGCCGTTAACACGATTGTGTAATACAGTTAATCGTTCGTAAACCTGAAAATAGTACACGTTTGTCTCTCAAGCTTTATAATGAGATGTAGCCAAATAAAAAGGTATGTACTTGCTTAGTACAAGAGATGGTTGAAGCTTACCACATTAAAGACTTTGCAATAGTTTTCCTGCAGCTGCAGCGTTTGAACGAACATCATCAGTGGCACAGTGGTCTAAGCGTTGCGCTCAAAATCAAGAGATCTTCGAAGGAAAGCGTCCAAAAGGTCGCTCACCAAAATGATGGATAGATCAGAATAAGAGAAGATACGAGACTCCCCCTTCCTGACTGCAGAAGGAATCACGGCTGACAAGTGGAACGAAGTAGAGAGATTCGGCAAAAATTTGAAAACGTTATTGATTATTGTCAACTTTTTTTATGTTAATAATTTGGTGCGCGCTGCGTAGCTCTTGCAACAAAGACGAGTTATACACAACCATCATTTGGTATAAAAAAAAATACAGACTAACATAACTACCCTTCATATTTATTGGGATGCGACAAACACACATTTACAAACTTCAATTTAAAAAATGCTATATAAAATAGAATAAAACAAAGGTTGTCCAAGAGAAACGATTTGATTAGTTGGATTAGCCATACCCAATTTCCTTTTGGTAAACTTTCATTAGCCAAGTGTTTGAGCATGATTTTCATTGGTTCGCTATTCGGGAATCTTGTGAAGCGGATTGCAAAACCAGTTACAATTGTAGGTCCAAAAATTAACCGCGAATCCAGGGGGCACACCCAACCAGTGCCCTCCCCCCATATTTTCTATAACCAAGGGTCTTTTCCAAGTTATCCGACATATGTCAGCAATTATTGTTGTGTCTGTCGTCTCGTCATATTCCGTTATTCTTTCTTTCCCCGAAAGTTTCTTTTGGATCCAGATATAATCAATCAAAAAGCAATTTGTGCTTCAAGATGCTAGTAAATCGCATATTATAATGGCTTTCAAATTTAGATTCGCCCTCATATCAGTTTGTGCCCCCTTCCCCCTGTTTCTAAACCCTGAACCCGCCCCTGGAAACACATTTGTTTAAATAATGTCAAGCGTCAATTATATGCCTACGTTCCCCACAATAATATGGCCCAACTTTGTTGATTGAAACTCCAGTAACATACAACATGTGAATTTTACTTGAAAACTCATTGGGGACCAAGGAAGGTTAGTTTCAGATACAAGTTACATATTTAATAATATTTCCCTCTTTGTTCTTTGAAAAAATATCTATTTATGTAACCTCATATTCACATTTAAAACTGATATAGATATACAGTGTAATCCCGATAATTCAAACTCGCATTAACTGTTTTGCAATCAATCCTCTTCCTTTATACTTTCTCATAAAATCACTCGATACCTTTGAACATTCGATAACTCAAACCATTTTCATGGTCCCATTGGTGCTTTGAGTTATCAAGAGTGCACTGTATTAACAGATGATTTTAGAGATTCTGTTTGTCTATTTATTTGCAAATCCTTATTTTATGAGTTACAAAAAATGTTTGTTTGAAAAAACAAATATATATATATATATATACACTGCACAATTTGATTTCATACATAAAAAATTTAAGAGAATCATCTGATGCTACAACTTCACCGAAAATGAGATCCCACACGAACAACCTTTTTCAGCATTTGGAATGTTTGACAGACGAAAGCCAGATCGAATAAGATCAACATGGTACTCGACAGTTGCTCCATTTAAAATTTTCGCTGTTTCTTCATCTGCAACTACTTTAACGCCATCTTTACAGAACACTAAATCTTCTTCTTCATTCATCTGATCGTCTAGTTCGAACTTATACTGGAAACCTGAGCACCCGCCACCTTCAACAAAAACTCGCAAAAACTTATCTCCGTTGCTTATCATATTGAGCTGCTTTACGCAACTGCTGTCAATGATTAAGTTGCCTTGATTGGAGGTGGTTGAAACCATCATTTGCCTTGGCACACCGATATGCTGGATGACACGAAGAAAATTACGAATCATCATAAATCATCCAATATATATGTGTTTTCCTAAATTACAGAATAAATGATCAATAAATCACAAAATTTATATATAGCTATAGATAAAATATATATTTTGCACATATAATCCTTATTAAACCCTTAACATATTTTCAATGTTACAATTTGAACAGATTTGTAAGAGATCCACAGGGTATTTCCAATGGATTTTGTGCGTATTTATCTGTTAATAATACCTGATTATTAATTAAAATTAAGAAGCCTAAAGGCTCGTTAAATATTTTGAAAAACATAAAAAAACTCAAAAAATATTCGCCATATTTTTCTCGTAACTCGCGATAACTACTACTTATTTAGACCTCTGACCTTCATTCAAAAAACAATTTCAAAAATGTTGCTCTCTGTTAAACTGAATTTGCACAAAGATTCCCACATATAAATCTGTCTCTACTAGATCTATTATATGAAGCTATGCATGCAGCCGGGTTCCTAATCTAATTTTAAAAGTTTAACATTTCCTTTAGGTAATCTCTTTTCTGCAGAATATTAGTATCATCATTAGTAACATTAATTAAACTTTGATATGTTATAAAAGCAACACAACAGCTTGATGTCTAGATGATACAGGGTCGTAAAAACATTTATTACAAAAGCTACTCATACTCATAGCTAGACAATTAATCAATAATTTCAATAAGAACTGTTTCACATCAAACCCAAGATACTGCTTCTTCATATTTATTTTGACAGTTGGGAAAAACAAAAGTTCATCACCAAATGTGCTTGCCTTGTTGTTGTTGAATTTTGCGTAGGGGAGACATCCTCCCACCCCCGTGGTATCAGACCTGCATTCCTGTTTTCAACTTTCATTATGAATTCTGAAAAGGTTAAACAACAGACCAGATGCAAATGCTCATATCAACTATTTGTTAGCGCTTGTTTTACATCGCCTGTTTATTTCAACCCAAACAAAAATTATAAATCAAGAATTAATAAAGCCAATCAATAAAACAACAACATACATAAACTGAAGGAAAAAAGTTACAAATACCGCATCTACCTATCAAATAAAAATGTATCAACTTACCAAGATTATTGCAGAGCGAGAAGTCAAGCAAAATCCGCTTGCAGATCAGCCATTAAGAAATTTGAGAAAAATATCTCCTACAACATCAAAGACAATCCTAGGGCGTTCTATTCATATGCAAAATTCAAAACACCAACCAAAAATTTCTTCCCAGATATCCACTACAATGGGATTGTTGCAAGAACCGATCTAGAAAAGGCAACTAGCTTTAATGCTTTCTTTTCAAGTATTTTCACGCAGCAAAGCGACTCTACCCCCTTAACCCCTCTACCCTCGTTAAACTGTTATGTACCTCCTCTAGATAACAATGTTAACCTATCGCCTGAAAACATCGACAAGTACTCGTCTTCTCTGAATGTTAACAAATCGCCTGTACCGGACGGAATACACCCACGCGTTCTGAAGGAAACAAGCCTCAAACTACCGTCCAATCAGTCTTACATCCGTTGAGGTTAAACTACGTTTATTTTCTACTAATCAACTACTTATTTTTCTAGTATTTTTTATATTATATATAACGTTTATTATCGGTATAATCAGCATTTGTAGGTTTGATAGGCCTTCCTGCCTATACAATTTTTTTTGTAAACCTTATATCCGATAATATATCCAATAATAATCACGAGATGTGGATTGATACCCTTGCAAAAAGAAGTGAACAGTCAGCACAATCGAAGGGAGATAAACGGAGTATTACGGGAACACTCGCAATCTCATGGAAGTTTCCTTCCTATTCAATTGATTTATAAAAGAACGACGACGCAGTATACCCCAAAATTCAAATTTCCAAAAGGATTCTGTATTAGTTTTAACCTAAAACACTATTCTAACAAAGAGGAGTTACTTTAATGTCAGAAAATTTCACGGGAAGAAAATTTCGCGAATTTCGCGAATTGGCCCTTCGTTTGCGAAATTAAATTCTGGCACTTTTTTCCATTTTTCCGGTTATTTTCAATTTTTCTCTATTATGATCACCAAAGATATTGCGTTCGTTGTAAGTTTTCAAGCGTAGAATGGCAACGTCATGCACGAGAACAACATCAACACGGCGGAAATCAATGAGGAAGAAAGAGAGGCTTTTGTTAACCCTGCATTTGATTTTTATGAGAGCGATAGCGACAATGATGAAGATATTTATGCGCCGGAAGATGATCATCGTAATGTTTTCGATATTTTTGAAGACATTGAACATTAGATATCATGAAAAATATAGTTAGTATTTCTTTAGAATTATGTTAGTATTTATACAACATGTTTTAAAAGTGTGAAGAACAAAAAAATCTGGTTAATAAACAAACTAATATGTTGAATTTTGATAGTCTTTTCCAAAAAGGAAAAAAAAAAGATATCGATTTTGGCCATTCGCGAAATTTAATTCCCGCGATATCAAGAGAATTTCGAGAACGTTTGATTCGCGAAATTTTCTTCCCGCGAAATTTTCTGGCAATAAAGTACTGAAGTATTTGAAAGAGGTCATCGTTCCGTATGTTAAAAAACAAAGGCAACTCTTGAATCTTTCTACTGATCATAAAGCCCTTGTAATCATGGATTTCTTCACCGGTCAAATGACAACAGCTGTTCTTGAAGCTTTCCAAAATCGTCATTTCATCGTCAGTGTGCCTCCTAATATGACAAAGTACTACCAACTACTTTGACGGTGAATGAATATGTCAACGATTATTTAAGCGTAGATTTAACGAATGGTACTCTGAACAGGTGAAAGCGCAGTAGACAACGGCGTGAATCCGGAGGACGTCCAAGTTGACCTGAAACTTACTAAAATTAAACCCGTTCATGTGACGTATGGATTATCGAGATCTTCAAGCATATGACAACACCGAAAGAAAATCATTGGAAGTGGGATGGAGAGCTATTGGTATTGCTGATGCAATAGAGCTCAACTCAAACAAAATGTCGTCAATTGATTCTGTTGCTGATATAGTTCTAATGTTGAACCCTGGGAATGAGCTGTCTGAAGATTGTCATCTTTTATCAATTTGCGATGTACAGTTCAGGAGTTTGAGGCTTTGCGCGGAAGAAAGATTGACAATGAAAGTGACGGCGAGTCAGAATGGGAGGATCCTGAAGAACATGCCGGCGATGAAGAATAGATGCAATTATCATTCCCATTTTTTTGCCTTTCGCGAAAGTTTTTTCACGCAAAATTGAAGATGATTTTTCATACGAAAACTTCGTAAATGATCAATTGACGGCATTTTGTTTTGTTTGAGTCTATTGCATCAGGAATACCAGCAGCTATTCATCCACTTCCAGTGATTTACTTTCGGAAAAGAGTTTATGCATAAACAGGCCACTGTGTCTGAAAAGAATCTTGGAAAATACCCGAAAATATCGGCTTCAAATGTGATGTTAATATTCTGCTGAATGGTCTTGTGCATGGTATCTTTAGACAAGCCACCACTCTGTTTTGTAAGATTTGTTGCATGTGATGTATTTAAACGTAGTAATTTCATTAGAAGCCACCATCTGAAAGAAATAAAACAACATCATCATATCCTAATGATATGAAGCAGTTATTTCTGTGGTGTTCGCCATCTTTGTCCTTTTTACGACGTTGAAGCCGAGAACAATGCAATAAGACAACACCAGGGATTTTATTCTATAGGCTATGGTATTTGACAAACTACATGAAGATATTGTTGACA
This sequence comes from Candelabrum cocksii, assembly GCA_963930725.1. Taxonomy (NCBI): domain Eukaryota; kingdom Metazoa; phylum Cnidaria; class Hydrozoa; order Anthoathecata; family Candelabridae; genus Candelabrum; species Candelabrum cocksii. The sequence continues at coordinate 14,643,200 of OZ005673.1, forward strand.
TTCCGATCAAGGTAACAGCGTGGGTGATTATCTGTTGTGTTTTTTTTTTTTTAACGAGGCTCCCAGAACGCTCATTAAGCATTATCACGAAAACCTCGACCCATAGTTTTAGTGTATTTAATTGCTCCCATTTGTGCTACGGTTATTTTTTGATGAAACACGGCGTTGTTTATTTATAACCACTCACTAAACAACTTTAGGGTCGGGAAGCTCAGTTAATAGAGCGCTTGCAATTTCGGATTTCTCAGGTTGCGAGTTCAAATCCTCCCGGCCTCGCCGACTCAGCGAATGAGTAGCATTTCAATGCGGTAAAGTACAGGTGTTGATGGTTGGAGTGGCGCCCGTTACCAACATTAGGGTCACACCCAACGTCTTGCGCTAATGAAAAGGGGATAGACACTTTCGTTTACGCCCGTTATCAACATTAGAGTTACTTATTCGTATATTATAAAACAACTTTGTGATAGCATGTCACCGAACCCAGAGTCTTTCGGTTCAGAGCCGACCGACCGCCTTACCATTTGAGCTATTAAAAACAATCGTATTTTTACATCTTTTGATATATTGTTTATGTAAAAGACTTGTTCTTGTTAATGATTAGAGAACAATTATATCCAAATCCTTTCTAGATAAAGACTCAAGAAACTCGAACTTGATGTAATCGACATAATGATAAAACATACAAAGCTCATAGCTCATATACTCCAGCTTACATATCTTAACAAAACTGCGCAGCAAAAATATATTGATCAAGATTTTGTTTCACTCAGGGGTTAAAAAAGAACAATGTGTTCTTATCCGATTCTCGCAGAAGCTCTTTCAATTCTTTTTTATCTCTGCATGCCTGTCCGCAGTGCTGAAATCCCTTTTTTATGCCCTGTAAAACAATCTTTGATGACACCCTTTCTAAGGACTCTTGAATTTTCTTCTCAAATCTCAAAGCAATTGTGTCCAGATCGTTAACTTGCTGAAATGGCTTTGCAATCACCGCAAAAAACAACAAACTCAGTGTAAGTAACACTAACATTGCAAACAACTGTGGTAACTAACTAACGACAAGCTTCTGTACGCCAATGAATATGAAAATAACTCTTTTGATCCAACCCAACCTTGTAAGCTAATTAACAATGATGCATCAAGTAGACTTAAGATACTTTTCATGGTTACTTATCTGTAAAACGGGATATACGCCCGTCTTCCCAATAGGTTTAAACGTTCCAAAGGGTAATAACCAATTCATGATTCAGGATTAAAATGCAACGTTGAAGAGAAAGAATGCGATGTGCAATAAATGACACGCTTCTGTTTTAATTAAATATGTACTCGTTGTAATGGCTGCTAAACTTTGTTAATTTGTGTTATTATTTTGTGATTGCACGCTAAATTCGTAATTAAACGGTGATTCGTATTTACATGTATAGCAAAACCTTGTACAGTGGCGGATGCAGGGGTGCAAAGGAACCACCCCTTCAAGCCAAGTGTTTCACTCACGCTCTTATATTACACACGTAACTGAAAATGAACTATCTGCTTGCAGATCACGATAGAAAGCAGTAGAACCAAGAAAAAATAGCTAGCTAGGAACAGTATTGCATGTTCCTATACGTACGTAGCTAACTATTACAGTATTAGCTACTTCTTGATCGCGTTGCAATTATAATTTGAGGGATATTCCCTTGTATTGATAGGGATTCACCCAAGAAGTGGTCAAAGACACACCTAAAAGTTTCGCGCGCGCCTAATGTTTGGAACCCCCCCTTTATTATTTTCTGCATCCGCCACTGTTATAGATACATGTTGTTAGTTGCTGTTTTTGTCTTCGGTATATAATTAACCAGTAATTATATGGTTAATTTCGTGTTATTTTGGATACATAGGTTATAATACGGTAATCAATGAAACAGCACGGTGTAATGAAAACGTTTTCTTGTAACGGATCATCAATATATATTTTATTTTTTTTCATGCAATTTTGTGAAGTGAGGTAAAGTTTTTAACATCAGAACGTGATATTTTAGTATGTCGCGGTGTTAGGGTTACGGTGTTGGGTTAACAGAGGTAAGCTGAAAACCTTGGTACGAACTTTTGAATAAAAGCTTTTAAAGGTAAATGTGTTCGATTCATGCGCTTCTGCTAAAAAACATCTTACACCTGCATTTTATCACATGCCCCCCCCCCCAATCTTTATCACATGCCCCCCCCCCAATCTTTATCACATGCCCCCCCCACAATCTTTATCACATGTCCCCCCCAATTTTTGGCACATGCTCCCCCCCAATTTTTGGCACATGCCCCTTCCCAATCTTTATCACATGCCCCCACCCCCCCAATCTTTATCACATCTCCCCCCCCCAATTTTTATCATATGCCCCCCCCCAATCTTTATCACATCTCCCCCCCAATTTTTATCACATGCCCCCCCCCCCCTCCCCCCCAATTTTTATCACATCCCCCTTCCTCACACGCACTTTGCTATTAAACTATTACACCATAATTTAAATTACATCAGCTATTTCTTGCAACTTTGTAGAGGCGACAACACTGACGCTACATATTGAACTATGATTAGTTCGTGGTCAAAAACTCTTTTAAAAAAGATTAATACAAGGCTTCGGTCAACACATAGTTATTACGTATTTTGTTTTCCACAATGTAAAAAGTCAAATAAACACTATGGCTCTTTATATAATCATCTTTCCGGTTTTTTGCATCCATTCAATCGAGCCTTCAACATCTCAACCATGATCACTACACGTTGTTTTTCTTTAATAAGAAACCAGTCTAAGAAAAGAAACCGTAGGCTCAGGTTTGCCAAAAATTAAGAAACCCCTAAGAAACTTAGGCAGGCTCAAACTTTTCTAGAGTTAAGAAACTTTTGTTAACATGTTATCTTGTGCAACAGTTCGGGCTCAATTATTGTTAGTATCGTGACAAAATTTTTCGGGTGACACCAACACGCAAAATAGTACTTTCTATGACTCTATATCACTTCATGAATTTATTGTTGTGTATTGTTTCAGCCGAGCGATAGAAATTTATTACTGAAATATAAAGATCTCAGTTTGAGTAGTTATAACCACAAGAACGTGTCATAGTTATACGCGTATAACGCGGGTACAGTAATAGATAAACAATTAAATGGCGACTATGATATGTGGTTACGCTGTTCGCTAAGCTTTCTCTATTATTAGCTCGCTTCATGAATCGGGAACCCGGCCAAGATTATTGTCCAATTAGCTGTAATGAAGTTTCGAAAACGTCACCACGTGGTTTCCGCCGTTTCATCAGCCACACCCCACTACACGTTCTTAAAGACACACTTTGTTTTTATCCTTGCTGCTGGTGTTTTTATTATTATGTGTTATTTATAGCTTCAATATAATAAGGGATGTTTTAATGGACCACACCGAAGTTTAAGCAAAGAGACTATCAAAACAACACGATGGAGGACTATCAACAACACGATGGAGTGTTCATCATGCTGCAGTAAAGCCAGTGAAAGAAAAATTCGACAAATGTGTGATGGCGATTGAAGCTCATTGTGACCCGGATGAAAAGTTGGACACAAGAGGTACAGCATACACTGAACTGTACCTTCGGACTAAGGGGCTTAACTCTTGGCAAGGTGGTGAGAAAACGATGAGTAGTTGGTGGTGAGTAGTTTAGACCTTTTCTGTATGAGCAGCACAATCACCTGATGTATAGAACGCAATTGAACAGGCGCTTTTAAAATCAGACCAATGTGGAATTTCAGTGGAGAGCAGACACTATCGATAATACACGCTGTGGGGAAGTTAAAGAAATGAGAGCTTTTAATTTAGCTGGAACATTCAGATTCTCCCTTTTCCTTTTCAAACTCAGTTTCTCTCTTGATTCAACAATTATGCATTCTGCATATTTTTCAGAAGGTTGGGGAATCAAAAGAAGGCAAGAAGGAGGGCGATTGGCTTTGATGAAGAAGATTCATTGCAGTAATGTAATTGGTTGGAAACAACTTGGGCACAGGATGTATAATGTAACCACCAATGAACTGATGTGGTAAATTTGCAAAGATGTTGTTGATTTGATCAAGTTCGAAATCTTTACAGAACGCTGATTTGAAGGAGGGAGTAAACGAAAAAGCATGCAGTGGATTCGGATTGGGCTATACCGTTTTGCGCACCAAGTCACACCAAGTCACACCAGTCTCATCCACTGAAAGAAACGGAAAATTCAATTTAAAGAAAAACTAAACATTCAGGTTTTGAATTCAAATCGAAAATGGATAAACCCTCTAAATTTTATTTTATTTAAGTCATTTTTAAAGTTCATAACGTAAACCACCATTTAAAAAATGAAATGAAAGTCGACAGTTACTTCATCTTTCAATTTCACTCCAAACGCATTTTATCGCAGCAACATTAGAAAGTAAGCAATCCATGGCGATCTTTACTAACAGGCCTCGGCAACGGCATTTCTCGCTGTATAACTGGGGGCCGATCGGCTGATGATTTGCATTTAAATATGGTATTTGAGTAACACGGATTTCTACATAAATAAAAACTATTAAACATATCTGGTTGTATTTATGGATTAAATTAGTGTGAAGAAGTACAAATAATGTATATATATATATTGTTTTTTATGTAAAGTAATTCAGCTTAATGCATTAATTTCATTTTCTTCCAGATCTTGTAATTGTATCATAATTGTATAGATAGCTAGCTAAAAAATGGTTAAAAGTTAAATTCCTCAAATTACTTCTAAAGTTTCTAAATTAAATGAAACTAAATTTTTAAATAGCGTCTTCTCTACTCTTCCTGACCATAAAAAGGTTGTGTTCTTTATCATGTTGAAGTTTATGTAAAAAAGCCCTGTTATATCATGGTGGAACCCTTTTCAAATAATCAGCAAATAACCCTTCTGAACTTGCTAATACAGTATTAGTTGTTATGTTATCATTTTTTTGTGGTGGCCATTTATTTCTAAAATGATTCATATTTCTAAATTGAACTCTTCATTTTTATTCAATCAAATATTCACAACATTACCAATTTGAATCCAATACTCTTTTAAAATTATTGAGGTTTCTGTTTCACCCAGGCCTTTGAAAGACAGAAAGTTTCAACTTATTTGCGTGCCTTTTCTAATAGAAAATATAAGGCATTATTAACACATCTCAAAATGCTAGATATTGATGACAGCAGTAATACTGCTTTTTTCATTACAAAGGTTTTAAATTGGTGGAAAATACTGAATGCAATGTCAAAGTTTTAGGAGCAGAAATAAGAAAGAATGATAAGCTACAAAGTGTGATTTCAGATCCAAATGACTTTAAATTAAATGTAATCCTTGAATTTGGGGATATGGCTTTAACGATGGGTGGTAAACAAGGTAACCGTATAAACAGCTGACCTGTCACACTTTTTCCTTTTATCGTACATGTTATGTTATGGAGTCGGATTATCCAAATTTCTTTTAAATTCTCATAAGTATGTTATTTTGGGGATGTTTTCTACTGATCCTTTAGAAAAAAACTTTTTTAAACTAAGGCAAGGTTCTGGAGGCACCTATTTTATAAATGTTCAGCAGGTCATAGAAAAAATTTCAATTTATTATCATTCAATATAAATGCGAAGGAAATTTCTTTTGGATCTGGTCATTCATATGTCTTGTGCTTATTTGGTAAATGAGTCCTCATCTGAAATTTTTGATAATTTGCCTTCTCTAGAGGATTCAGTTCCATTAGAAACAAAAACGTTTCTTTTTTATATAGCAGTTTACGTAACTCGAAAATATCAGGGACCCAGTGAGATTTTGTGTAAATGTTTTTAATTATGATTTCTTTTACGATCTACATACTATTTATGCAACATTTTAGTTTTTTAGTGTACATATTATTTATGCACCTGATGATGTACAGACGTACTAAAAGCTTTGTGCTATTTTAATTGAGAAAATAAATATATTGTTTTAAAGAAAACTTCATTACATAACTACTTTTCACCGTAACAAATGTGGCAATTTTACTGATAGTATATTGATAGGGAAGTTTAAACATCCCATCAATCAGATAATGCTTGTCAATGGGCCATGTTTTCGTTTAATATAATCAAGGATAATGTTAATGTACATTCCATGTATATTCAGTATATAACTTAATAAAATAACTCTTTAATTAATAACACCGCTAAATATACCAGGCTTTCTCATATAAGGCGTGCGATCGCACGCGCACGCCTCCACACACGCCTTAATCTCCTGAGGCGTGCGTTAAGAAGCTCTCCTCAAATTATTTTCTTTGCGTAAGGCGTGCGACTACTCGCACGCCTCAATCATATCACGTTTGTTTAATTTTTCCCATATTTCGTATAGAACATTAAACGCTCCAAAATTATTAAATTAAACAAAAACTTAAACGAATTTACATTCACATTCACTTGAATAACCATTAAAAACACGCGATGATTGTTGTTTAGTGACGTAGTTTACAACATTGTTATGCTCCTTCTGTATGCCTAAGTTGTCGTTGAAAGATGCGCAAAATGTTTCATTTGTTGATTTATTGTCAACATGTTTTATCTTTTGATTTTCTATCGTGTTACAGAATAGTTCTTCTGCATTAGTTTGTCTTTGAGTTGAAAGAACCTGTAGTGCATCATGTTTGCATGTCTGTCAGTTCCTTTTGAAAATATTCGTGTTGGCTGGGTTTTAATTCTCTAGCCAATTTCGTTTTAAATAAATAAGTTTTAAACGTAAATTTCGAAAGGGCTAGTTTCGAGTCGGCAGTTTCGAAGCGTAGTGCAATTGAATTCTGGTAGACTGTCTGGAATTTGAATATAAAACTAATACAGAACGTGTTTAAGTCTCTAAATACCGAGTTTGATTTTATATTTTAATAAATCTTTGTAAATAAACTTATGTTAAAAAATATTTATTGCGGGACTCAAAGTATCATCAATACATTCAGCTAAATAAGTAAAACTTATTTACAAAAAGCCTTGTTTTAAAAAAATTGTTTACAGATAACATCGGTGTCGACAGACAGAAGTGTGTATGTTACTATGGTTACTAATCGGATGATTAGAAGAACTAAAGAAAATATACGATAAATATGCTGAAAAAGATTTTTAAAAACTGACAAATATGTGCTTTAACTGATTGATTATTCAGAAGAATTCAAATCACAAAATCAATTTTTATAAAACACTTAACGTTTAACGCTTCCGTCCTCCAGTTTTAATATTAGAAGGCAATGTAAACAAGGAAGTTAAGGCTTTGAGAGTCAGTCACTTGTACTTGACGCTTAGCCCTCGTGTTTGGGGTTCACGAGCATGAACGTCCCCCACTTGTTTACAACTTTTAAAAGATAAACATTTTTGTAAAAAGGCGTTTTATTTAAAGGTTATCAATAACATAACGGCAAACAATAGTAAAATAGATTGTTTAAATTGTTGGAAAACCGAATGTCAGATGCTTTGTTGTTTTTAAATTTAAATCATAAAAATACAACAACTTTTCAATAATAGTCGCGGAAAGAGGAATATTTTATTAAGTGATAAAAATGTTCTGCGTTAAACATCGCGTACGTAAATCTGTGAATATGTAATTAAATATGTAATTATGCCGTAAACAACCAAGTCAATGTATCTTCAGATTTAAAGCCAAACAAGATATGTTTTAGAAGTAAAGACCATTTACCGCGCAAGTTTTAAATGACATGTCAGAATTAAAAAATGGCATTAAAAATTTATCGCGCGTCATCGCACGCCTAGACAAATTCAGGCGAGTGGATATCGCACGTCTGAAATGTTTTTAACTTTGGTTAGGCGTGCGAAGCACCACACGCCTAAATTTTTCTTATGAGAAAGCCTGATATACTTACTCTTAAAATGTTAAAGTTTCCATTATTAGCCATAAAATAGTAAAAAATTAACATTTTGCCTTATCTTATTTATATATATATATAGCTATATAACACCATGATGTATTTTTCAATAAAACCTCGCTTACTTTTATTAAAAATATTCAGTTATTTTTTGTTCAAAATATTTGTAAATTTAGTATATTTTATATATATACTGTTTTTAGGGGAAGCTTAACTTAATATACTGAAAGTCAATATGAATGAGAATGTATATATATATATATATAATTAGCTAGTTGTTTTGATGTTTTTAGCTTTAATATGGCAACTTGTATATATATATTTGTTAGATATTTCTGGAAAATGTAGTTTTCACGAAACTATGTGTCATTTTTTGTTTAAAAGTCTCATTTTTTAAGTAAAAGTACACAATTTCTGTTTCTAATAGGTGTATATTTATACAAAAAATCAGCCCCTAGTTTTGTAAATCAAATTGCCGTTGCCGAGGCCTGTTAGTAAAGATCGCCATGAAGCAATCAGATTAGAAGGTTAATTTTCAAGAAAGATATTTAACTTAAATCTATAGAAAGGTATGAGATACTAAAATGTAAAATTGCCTCGATGACTAGCATTGCACATGATAAAATAATAAAATTGCCTCGATGACTAGCATTGCACATGTTTCGACCTTATTGCAACTCATTGCACAAATTTAGACACAAAAGCAGTACTTATATTCCTCTAAAAGAAGCCATTTTTAAAGAATGAAGAAAAGGAACTACTGGAACAAAACAAATATTAAAAAGTTGCACTAAAAATTCCTTGAATTCTTACAAAAGGTGTTTACCAGTAACAAGTCTTCTAAAGCTTCGTGGTCTCTGCAGAACAGATCGATTGACGAACTGACCAATCACAACAATGAGAACGTAAACAACGATGAACCCTACAAAGTGCGAAGCAACATCAAGGGCTGCCATTTTGTTTGTTTTTTACTTGCAAAATACGAATTAAAACGGAATAATTATTCTGAATAACGGCTAAAAAAGAAGTACGCTCAATTTGATAAATGGATGCAACAAATTTAAATATTCAAATCGAGAATGAGGCAAAAACAAATTTTCATGTTTTCCAAATGGATTTTAAAAAGTGTGCTGTCTTTAAAAATGTTTCTGTCGGCGCATAGTATGCCATGAAATAAATAACAAATTCACCTATGGCTTGGACGGTTTCGATATCTCTTTTTTGTACATAACCACAAATGTCCAACATACAGCAGAGAAGTAAAACACTACATCACGGATGAAAGGGCGTCGCGCCATTTTGAATGATGATGTAATATTAATGCAACCAGAAACAACTGGTAGTGACAAATATGCCAGCACCTTTTGTATAAAGAAATTAAAATGAACGCATTTCAAACGAACTAGGTTTATTACATGCTCATGTATCTTTTATATGAATGGAAGTCACATCTGTGTGTACGCTATAAATGAATAAAACTTTGTTTTATGTCAAGTCAAAATAGTAATTTGTGACTGAACTCCATATTATATTGACCACAGTTAAAAACATAAATGAATAAATTCGCCATTATTAAATTAAAATAATAAACAATATTTTTATTGAAAATTTTTATTTATTTTCAAAAGCTTTTCGTCCATCCTCAGTGAAACAATTTGTTTATCATTCGTTATAATATAAGAAAAATATTTTAAAATTTCTTAAGAAATCTCTATTGCATCTCAACAGTAAAAATTTTAAAATTCATTCACACACAAATGTTATTCCTACAGAACAACTCTTGAAACGCCATGGCTGTTGCGTTAGGGTCTTCGTTATCAACAGCAGCAATGACGCTGAAAATATCAGGAGAGCCAATACCTAGGGCCAGTAACGTAACACCCTTGCACGAGAGTTAAGAAAAAGCCTGCAGTTGTCTTGACCTTCTGGTAATCACGAGTCAATATTAACGAGCATTCCGGGAAACAGTTTTCGAAAACATTGAAAATATTTCACAGATTTGCAATGTATTACAAAGAAACTGTTTCCCATAAAAAATATTTCAAATTAATTTCCGTCATTAAATATGAAGCTAGTAAATAATAACAGACGCCTTGTGAGGTAGCAATGTAAAACTTAAGCAATTCCTAGCATAATACGTTCATAAAACGACTGTCAACCCAACATTAACTAACAAAAGAAGCTCACTCTAAGCTTTTCATTTAAAAGTTTGAAAATGATTGACGTTGAAGCTCTTAATGAAATGGTACAGCCACACTATCGCTCATATGTAGGAACTTCGCGACACTCTTTAAACATGGACAGAAACTAGAAACGAAACAAACAGTGATATTGTTAACATTTGTTGAGTTACACATAAGTAGTTATTATCATGATTGCAGAAAATCAATAAGCGCTCAGAGGTTATTCCCTGAACAACACTCGAATAATTAATAAGTCAATTAATGGATTATTATTTCCTATCAAACTGCACAACAGGACTCGAACAGTTTTTATAATGTATATTTTGTAAATATGTATATAAAACTGAAACGAATATCCTGTATAAAGATTATCAATAATAATAATAATAAAACAATTCTTGCGTGAAAAGTTAAAAAGAGTGATTATATATTATATAAACAAGAGGAATTCAATGAGCGTACAAAGATTCAGCAGTCACACCCAAAGTTACAAACAAGTAGATGAGCCACACACCCTGCAATGAAATCAACTATAAACAATGGTCACCTTATTGCAGCTTCTACGACTCGAGTTTAGAATAATTAAAAAACCAAAAAACACTTACAAAACCAACATAACCAATGTAAACATAATCATTTGTTAGTCAACAGAACAAGACATGCATGTACTGTATGTACCCCGCATCAAGTGTACACCCATCTAATGAAGTCACATACGAACACACTGTGGTAAGGTTGGAATTTTGATGATACGTAGAACACTAACAACAAAATGTTATACAAACTCAACAGAAATTCTCCTATATGTTCCTATCAAAATATAATTATCGTCTTATTTATAGTGGAAGTATTTCTCTAGAATCTTTAAACATCCGTTTTCATCTTAACAATAAAAAAATATGGTAAAGTGGCATTTAAGAAAGTTTAAAGAACAAATTATCTTTTTATATATATGCATTCAACCATCAACAAAAAAAGGAAATAAACAAAAAAATTTACTACCTGAAACAAGATAGGAAATATGAAAAACCAACCTTCACAAATGGCTGCTTATGAATGGCAAGATGTGTAAACTGCCCGTATGAACGGTTTACGGTTGTTGTGGTGACACGTTTCCCTGGCAACAACTCACGTAGTGCAGTGCAGCTTGTTACAATAGAAACAGTAGCAACAAAAAAATGTCTTATGCAACCTTTAAAAACAATGGACAATAGAAGAAATTTTTATCTTTCTAACTTAGGTCAGCAGTTGTGAATGCTTCTTGTCGATGGATGGATGTTCGCAAATCAGGGCAAAATCAAAAGCATGTATTACGCAACGATAGTTAAAACTTCTTAAAATTTCACAAGTTACAAAATCATTTAAAAAAATTACTAAGTTAATAATATAATATATATATATAATAAATTTATGGGGAAGATATTTTTTTTCCTCTAAAATGATTCATCAACATGCACCTTTACGAAATTAAAAATATCTATCCAGGTGGAAATTTGACGCATGTATAGTGACATGACAGTTGAGGTTGATTTATCTACAAGAATAATTCAGCAGCATAAAATATAAATACTATCAACATAGCAGTAATCACGAATAAATACCATGCCCAATTTAAACCCTCGTAAAAACCCTGTCAGGTGGACGTTAACATTGCTAACACATGTCGAGAGTTCAGCGTTGTTGTGATGTGAACGGGTAGTGAGCTTTCGCGCTTTCCGCTACACGGGTTCACGGTGAGCCACGAAAGGGTGTTGAAGCGCTCAAGAATGTGCCTGAAATGCATGAAAATTATCAATAAAAAAGTAAAGATTTGCGAAGTAACCCTAAACGAGGGTGTCTATCCCCTATTCGTTAGCGCAAGATGTTGGGTGTAACTGTTGAGGCGGACGCCACTCCTACCACCAACACCCGTACTTCATCGAAATGCTACTTATTCGCTGAGTCGGCGAGGCTGGGAGAATTTGAACTCGCTATCCCAATCTTTAAGTTATCAGTAACTGACATAAATGATGGGCCATAATTGTTTGGACATTTGCTCTTGGAAACTCCCAACAACAGTTAAAAGAACCACTGATACTAATCTATTTTATTGATTACTTCTCCAACTCAATCCTTCATTATTTTCTAAAAAACAGTTTACAAACTTGAATCCACACACTTACTTCAACACTTGTATGTAGTTTCTTGAATCAAGTGGGTGAGTGCCCGCTTGCGTGGTAACATCATGGGTACAAAGTTCATACTGAAAACAAAATACTAATTTAAACAAATACAAAAAAGCTTTTGAGAAGAAAAAGAGTTGCACAAAGAAAATCTTTAATTTGATTTGGTGTTTTTCGACGACTTGAAGGAAATACCATAATACATCGAAATCAAAACTACACATCTTCATTGCATATTTTGAATATCAGAAATACCTGAATGACACTAGGACCCAGGCCTCCAGCTTCCATCGGTGACCCAGATAAGAGATAACCGGATGCCAGCCTTGCATTCGAAGAACCGAGGAGTGCTGGGTTGTTTTGTTTCATTGGAGAATTTTGCTTGGCTTGGATTGGTTGAAATGGAGAAAGAGTTGGCATTAAATTTGAACTTTGCGGGGATAGCACATTAGGTGAAGCTGAAAGGATTCTGGAAAATTCTGAATGGGGAGACGTGTATAAGAGGGAAGTCTCCGTGGGAGAGGACAACATGAAGTTGGGGAGGTTATCCTTCTCCATCTCTTCGAAGTCGTTGAACGGAGTGAGAACACTCTCCTCATGAGGAGGCACCCACCTGTTGGTTTTCGGTTTGGCGCTGAATTCCTTCGGCGACGAAGTTACAAATATATGTGTTTTCGTCATGTTTATGTTGCGACGGACTTTCCAAGGAAGAATCTTAAAGTTCTGCTCTTTCTTCAGCACGCAAAACGAAACGCTTCTGAGAACACATTTTCCACTTTTCTGAGCATCAGTAGAACATTTCAAACAAATCTCGCTGAGTGGAGACATTGGCCTCAAACCTTGGATTGGGACGACGATGTTATTGAGCTGTTTGTGAATTAAAACATTCATCTCTAAAGAAACCAACGTATTAAGATAATTTATGACCATATTTAAAGTAAACAATGTTTGTAGTATATATTTTATAGTAGTTCTTGACGATGAGAGAGAGATTAAAACAAGTCATTATGATTCTAAAATACCTTTAAGCTCCATTTGACCAACTTCGCCTGGTTTGGTGAGTACAATCCTCCAAACGCATGGAGTAAACGAAATTACACTCATGATGTACTCCCATAGCTTTCGTAAAGCCACGCGCCATGCCAAAGAATTGGTTTTCCTGTAAAATAATAATGAAGATTATTTCTGTTCTCCGTTTTCAAAATTCAGTTGTTGCTGATTTGACTATATTAAAGTATTAACAAAATATGAATTGATTATCATTGTTTATTAATTCAGGACCAACGTGAAAGAAAACGTAACCATCAATAGTTCTGCAAGAAAAGTGCACAATGTGACTGAAAAGTTAATTAAAAAGACTTTATAGAAATAAGTTTAGTTTTTTATGTATTAGAACATCGCTACGTAGAAGTTTGATTTCATTTGCAGCAAACCTCTCAACAATGCTTGCTATTACACAATGGCAACAATGATGCAGCAGATGATATGTTTGTATCTCAGTGCAGGTAATTTCCAGGACTAAACGTGTATGTTTGTTAATGATATTGTAAATTTGGTTTATGTCACTTAAAAAACATCTGCGCATCATGAAATTATAGTTCAGTACCTCGTTGGATAGGTGATTTTAATAATGGTATTCTCAAATAGTTCGCCTTGATTATCTGTACATGCCACACACATCCAGTTGTTGTCAAATGTCAAGCAATAACTGCAGTAGAGAACTTTCTCATTCACAGCAAACTGCTGATGGGACTGGAGATGATGCATAGAACCTTTCTTCAAAAAGTTTGTTGGCTCATGTAGAATGTACGGCGAACGGAACACCTGGCTAGGGAGATTGTTTTCGACCTGGAAAGATATAAACTTAAACATAAACGTAGGAAATCACAAATTTAACTGTTATGTTAAACACCAAAGAAATTTAAAAAACACAAAAATGAAATGATGATTTTACATGTGTCACATGATGTCTTGAAGATCCAATGTTTGGAACATAAAAAGTATCATATATAAATATCATTTATAAAAAGTATCTTCATTTCTCGTAAATTTAGACATTTGATATAATCAGAATTTCATTAATTTCTCTTGAAATGACTTTGCATTTTGAAGTGGAGAATCAATGGAATCTCGTGAGAGTACATCATTGGAATCTCGTGAGAATACATCATTGGAATCTCTTGAAAATACATCATTGGAATCTCATTAGAGTACATTATTGGAATCTCGTTAGAGTACATCATTGGAATCTCGTGAGAGTATATCATTGGAATCTCGTGAGAGTATATCATTGGAATCTCGTGAGAGTATATCATCGGAATTCGCAGAGAAAATAACATTAGGATATCACCTGTCTTCGTCGTATTAAGCTCTCCCTGTTGTTGAGTATGCCAAAGTCTGTCATACATTTCTCACTGCGCTGCGATTCGCTGATTGGATTCGATCGGCATTGAGAGTAAACACTCAACGATAAAGACTTCAGCTCTTCGTTGTGACAGCCATTCGTTTGACGATTGCGAGAGAGTAGATTCACTTGAAGAAGTTGTTCCAAAGGAATTATCTAGGAGAACAAAAAATATATACATATGTATTGTTTATGGAAAAATGTTTCGTAGCAATTTCTATTTAACTCAATGTTAACTATTATTGCCAGTTTTGACATAATTAAATGTTAAATAAAAAGTGAACCTTACCTTACAGAAAAAATAATCTTACAGAAAAACAAGCTTTAAAATAAATAAGATAATAAGTAAGGAAACATTCATTAATACTATAAATAAATAAATACTCTATTGGTCAACTTTATATTCTATTTTAACTTTCTCCAAGTCTACTTCATCATACTAATTTCTTTTCTAATGAGAGGACACATTGACCTATTGATAGTTTATTTGATTGAAATAATAATAATAATAATACTTGTAAGCAGATGTTTTCTTTGAGGTTATTGTTGAATTGTGCGCTCATTTCCGTAAACGTATGCATGAATGCGATGTATGACCACATGTTCTGTTCATCATCACCGTGAAATGGATCCACAAGGTAAATAACAAGCGTTGGAGTTGGAAGTCGACTTTCATCAATTGG
The DNA here is from genome assembly GCA_963930725.1 of Candelabrum cocksii. Lineage (NCBI taxonomy): Eukaryota > Metazoa > Cnidaria > Hydrozoa > Anthoathecata > Candelabridae > Candelabrum > Candelabrum cocksii. Next base: position 14,658,499 of record OZ005673.1, read on the forward strand.
AGCTTCATCATACACTGTTGCTGTTGACGAACTAAACAAAGACACATTAAAGTTATCTTCTAATTAAATGATGGTGATCTGCTACTTCATTGTTTAAACATGAATCACTTTACTTTCATTAAATCTCCGAAACTGATTTAGTTTGGCAAAAGAAAAGAGAATCCAAAGTTTGCTTGATTTCGATCGAACATACCTTCGTCTCTAGTTGAAACTCAAAAAATCATTTGTAAGGGGGGGGGGGGGGGGGGGTTATTTTACCTAATTAACCTAATTTCATTTTTAATGTTACGCAGTACACCCAGGAGTTTACGGTAACATTTTCTTACTTGCTTGTTGACGATGATGAGTACTTCCCAGAATCCGAAGTCTTGCTTAACGAAGAATCAAGAGAAATGGAAGCAAGGTACGGTGCTAGAAGTAATATGAAACGTACGAATGAGATTATAGATCAATGTCAACCTTATTCTTTTACACATACTCACATATAGCTACAGTTTATGTTTATGTACAATTCAGAGGCGAAAAAATGCACGCATGTTTACATAAGCTATTTATTTAGCAAATAAATCAAATATCTTTGTTGGAAACATTGTTTGTTTGAAGGTTAAGTAGATTTGCACATGATTTGTTGGTTTATTTGGTTTAACTTGCATCACAATGAGAATCGAAGAAATCTATTTTCAGTCGAACTTCCATATGACGCAAATAACATTGTTACGCAATATATTTTGAGAAAAGCCAAAAAGATAGCTTACCTAGCTGGTGTTTGCAAAACTGGGCGATGTATTTCATTCTAGCGAGGTTTTTCTGTCCACCAGCTGGTAAGTCGAACCAATTGGAGAGAGGGATTGCCGAGACTTTCGCCTGTTGCTTCTGATGAATTCTCAGAATGCCATCACGCAAGTCTTTCACAATTGGACAGTGTGTTCCAAGATTTAGAGACTATAAGTATATACATAACAAGACATCAATTACATACTTTTACAAGCCTTTCGATTTATTCTGCTATTTAATTATTGAACAAATATGTTCCTATATGTTATGAAAATCTCCATCTAACATTGTCTGAGAAAGCTTTCAAATAAAATATAAGTATTCTGCTCTTTACCTCATACACAGCACTCAGTTCCTTGAAAAATTTCTTTGTACTATTCACTATAAAGTCATTTTCTGGTATGGCTACTATGTACGCCGCATTTCGTGGCCCAGCAAACGGTTCTAACACCATTGCTTGCCAATGTCTAGTCGTTTCCGGTGATACCGCAATATTATCACCATCATATCGGAACAGCAGGGGGTTTATCGAGACCACGGACTGGGTTGGGTTACCAGCAACAAGTTTCATGAGTTTTTTAAAGCTTAGTAAATTAGCAGAGTCATAAACGGAGCGACGTGCGGGACATTGAAAAGTGCATTCAAAAAGTTTAATGAGCTGCTTTAAAAGTTTTGTTTTCAAGGTATTGTGTTTATTTGATTCATTCATTGTAGGAGATTGCGCGTAATATTTCGATAGCATTGTTATCAAATGACGGATGGACCATGTTGACGATAAGTTTCTTAACAACAAAGTTACAAGATCAGCATTGAAGTCAAAGAACACTGAGTCTTCTCCCTTGTAGTCGTCAAAAATCTTACGATTATATTGTAGCGCTGAATCTCCTGGGAAAAAATCCCCTTTATTGATTGGCGGTGTGCTCCAACATTTATTTTGATGGACCAGAAATAGTTTGTAAGTTTTTTGATGTATAGGAGAGATGTTTGTGAATAGGCCTATCGACATCCAATTGACAACTGAATCAGATAACGCTAAGTTGATCAACAGCGAGTGGTCAGTGTTTGTGGACAATGGCTTCACACAGGGTGAAAGCTCCGAGTATTTATTTTCGAGTTTTCCCTCCACAGAAACACTCTGGTGCCGTAATAAAACAGGTGGATTTTGACTGACATCCCATGAAGGCGTGTAACTGACGTATTTCAGTGTCTTCAATGAATCACTGGGGAGGGAAATCGGCGTGTAAAATCTTGAAGAAGGGAGAATATGTTTGAGTGGGATGGAAAATGTCGGAAAATCCTAAATTGGAGAAAAGAATTTCTGAATTATTTTTCAAAATGTTTTATTGCATAAACGCACAGGTATACAATTACTTACATCAGACTGTGAGTTTTCAGCTTCTAACGGAACCTCTAGTCCATCAAGTTTTGTTTGAAGGACATCATGCGATAAAACAGGTGGACACTTTACTGAAGTCTCCACAGATGCTGGCATGGTTGGGGAGATGGAATTGTTTGGTGGTTCTTGAGAGGGTGGCGTAGGGAACATTTGAGCGAGATCATGTTGCGTTAAACCACCAATGGTTGTAGCGGCACCACGAGATGAGCTTAAATGTGAGCTGTCAGCCGTATCAGCTGGAGATTCAGAGATTGGTGTCAAAACATTGTGCTGAATGTAAGGACATTTATATTTTAGTGAATCATATGTTTACATAGAAAACACCATACCTTTTTATCATCATCATCTTCATCATCAAATAAATGATCCAAGTCATCTGAAACTGGCATCAAGTCCTTCGTGCTCATCAGGTTTTTCGTCTTGATCGAAGGTGAAAAATGAGGAGTGGATGGTGATGTTAGAGGGGTGACCTTCGTGGACGAACCAAAGCGGAATATGTCTTGATCTTTAGGTGTGTTCGGGGTTTTCAGACTGCCATGGTTTAAAGGATTCGGATTTTTACATTGAGATATGTTACTGGGCGATATGGTGTTTGTCTTTACATTTCTTGTTGAACTTTGTCTCCTTGTCGGAGAAAAAACATCTTCATCAAATGACAGGTTATCAGGGGATGGAGTCTGCAGATGACCCAACTGTGATTTCAAACGACTCTTTTTTAATGGTGGATCGAAGTTCTCTACGCTGTTCTTCACACTCATCAGAGCGTCTGAAGTGCTGGGATTGGCTCGCTTCGACCTGAAAAACATGTAAATGTATGTGTAAATACACAAGATATTCTTTCAAAACTCAAAATGTTTACCCATGCTTTGACGATGTATCCATGACTTCACTATCTTCAGTGACAAGACTGTTTGAGCCATCATCGTCAACAACAACAACAACATTCTCAGATACACTCACTTCAAACTGTCTTGGTTCCAATGGATCGACAGGCAACTGTGGTCGAACAAAATCTGGTGAAGTAACACTCACATGGATGGATTTCAATACTGGGCCTACGGCTTTGCTTTCTGATTTCAGCACATAGGGGACAATAGAATCTGAGGAACACAGACTAGGAACAGTGTTTGTAGAAAGCATCCATTCATTGTTGTAAGGTGTATTATTTGTGAACGATTCTTGCTGTACTGAACCACCTGTGGTGTACTGTTTGGGAATATTATAAGGTTTCTTGGGAGGCTCTTTAAGTTTGCGCTTATGAAAATTGCTATTGGTTTTTTGGAGTGGAAAGGATGGTTTAATGATGGGCGGGGGAGGTTTAGTGATTGTGCTGAACACGTTCCGATTGCCAGTTTGTTTCACCCTGAGAAAGACAGTTGAGTTAGAAATACACTACATGTATGTATAATAATAATAATATCAATCAAGAAAAATGAATAAAATAAATAATTAATCTATGTCAAGAGGGGAAAGACGTACTGACCTTGTTGAGTTTGATGAAGATGTACAGGAGCAGTTATGGTGAATGCGATTCTCCTTGTAATTCCACATTTGCTTCGGGCTATTGCCATGTTTTTGACTTGTAGAGTTCCAAATGTCTTTTAAAATTGCTGAATGCAGCAAGTCCCTGCCTACAGGTGTACTTTCTAAAAGTAAACAAATAAATAGAATTTTCCGACTAGAAGTTTGATAGTCTAATTGTAAATATAACTTCACATAAAAAAGTGCACCTTGTTTTGGAGCACATTCAGTCATCACCATGTGCGCTGGATACCACATTTTCGAATCTGCAAAACTCACTTCCACTAATGCCTGATTGCCATTCGGTATGATTGTACAGGGGAAATAATTTTGCCAATCCTCCAGTATTTTCAACACATTTGGATTGGTTTCTGTCAGACATTGTCCCGTCAGATGTGCATTCAAACCATACGGTGCCAACAAAACTGAAAACATAATAGATAATATCCGGCGATAGTGCAATGGTTCGGCTCTTAACCGAAAGGTTCTGGGTTCGAGACCATGCTATCACAAAGTTGTTTAGTGAGCAGTTATAAATAAACAACGCCGTATTTCATCAAAAATAACCGGAGCACAAATAGGAGCAATTAAATACACTAAAACTCCAGGTCGAGGTCTTCATGATAATGCTTAATGAGCGTTCTGGGAGCCTCGTTAAAAAACAAACAACAATGCGAAATAAAATGTGAAAACCATTTATATCCACCTTGTTTATCCTTCATCAGAAAATGATGTGAATGAATGTCTTCAATGGGCAATCTTTGCACAGGACTTTTCTCCTGTATGTCAATGCTAGCAACAACTGACCGTCCTCCAAACATAGACAGCTTAAACCGAAATGACAACGGTCTGAAAGAAAAAATGAAAAACTAATCTTCTACAAACAAATTTTTTAAGAATTTATTGTAAAAAAAGATGAAGAGTTGTTACCCAAATGAATTTTCAGAGTGCTGAGGTGTCGTGAACCAGTCTCCCAAACGAATAAAATTTTTGTTAAGAAGACTCCTACAAAAAGACAACATAGGAAGAAAATCATTTAAAGCTTAAAAGAACTCTCATGACTTATCATTCTATACTGTGTAATTTGCAAAACAAATGATGTCTCACAAATGTATCAGAAAATTAAAAGACATTTAACACTATGGAAAATAGCTTTGTGACACGAATAAAATGAATATTTCGAGCACCTTAAAAAACAACCTACCTAATCTATTTTATTTTACTTTCCTAATCTACTTCCTCTCTTCTTCTTACGATGGTTGCATCTCCTCCCTCTTATAAAATGTTTAATCTACTTTTGGAAATATAACCTAATATGATTTAACTAAATATTTCATAAATCTACTTTGATGTCTATTTCTGAGAAAAGCAATATTGCTGATCACCAAAGAATTGTTTGCCAACAGTCCAGGCCTACACTTCTATTATTATTATTATTATTATTATTCAGAATATTTATACAGGTACATACAACTTCAGCTCATAAAATATTTTAGATATATACAGCTGTTATCAACGTCAGACCTAATAATAGATCTACACATTACAGTGTAGATTAGACCTTTACTGTTAGCAATCAGGCTGAATCAAAACCATAATTTTGTGACTGCAACCACCAGAAGATTTTAAGCGATGATAGTCACTTAGCAACCCCTGTACTAGCTATTCTCTTTGAATAAATGTTTATATTTACAGCAAAGGTTGACAGGCAAAATACATTTTATCTAAATTTAATAATGAATATTCGTGATATGACGCAAATATTTCCTTTCTTTATTTTGGATTCATTCTGTTATTAAAAGTTTAAATTTAACGTTTTTCAACAAACTGATTTCTTCCTTTTTGTAATTCACTTTGAATGAATTTATATATTTACAGCAAAGGTTGATATGTCTATATGTTTTACTTAAATTAAATAATGATAATAATTTAAAAATATTCATCCAATATTTTTTACAAGCATGTTAACAACTAATCTATCAGTAATTTAAAATTAAGTAAACTGAGTAAATTAAATAGAAACTAAGTGTAAATCATAAAGAATCTGATTTTGGGTATTGCTCATATATATAGAAATATATATATATGATAAAGGATTAATAAAAAGTTTCGTACCTTTCGATGATGTTATGGATGGACTTGAAAAACAACTCAAGATATTCTGCAGAAATGGCATCTTCATAAGAACCACTTTCCACCTCTATAGCAATTTAAAATGAAAGAGCTCAGGAATTTATTAAAGACAACTATATCTATGCTTTTGAAACAAGGAACAACAAACAATATTTGTTAAAATGGGACCTCTTTAAAGTCACACAACTTAATTTATAATACACCTATCTAAGTGTTTTTGAAAAGTCAATAAAAATATTGTTTTAAAAACATGTGAAATTAGTACAATAAAATAGCAGCACCATGACAGCAGACAATAGAAGAAATTTTTAAATTTGAATCACCTATTTTAACTAAACTATTATATTTTGTAATAAAATTGAGACTAATCGTTTTTATTTTGTACTGAACATGGTAGAGCTAAAGTCAAATGCTTTTTCTTTGTTTTTATATTTTCGTAAACACAATATGGCAAATATTACAAATGTAATTGATATTTATATGTTTATTGCTATGTGTAACTATCACCTGTGATAGAAGGATCCAAAATATTAAAAAGAACAGGTGTTTCTCCAAACCAAAATATAAACAACTCTTTAGGGCATCCAAGTAATTGAGTTCCAAGCGATTCCGTAAAAACACTTGATTTTGGGCTACGTTGCCACACACAAAGAATGTTGGCTTTTAATGCTTTGGAATAAGTTGTCAATGCAGGATCATCACAAACTTTAATACCATTGCTGCATGGGCATGCAAACTTCTTCCATTGTAATCCACATAAATCACTCTAAAATAAATGTTGATGTAAATAAAAGAAGATTTTTTCTGGGATAAGAAACAACGCTGAAACAATTATCTCTTGGTTGTCTTGTCTCACTATAAAACGCAGAATAAAAAAAGAAGAATATTAAAATAATTTAAAAAAAGAACTTGCTATACTATATGTAGATACCTATCAAACAACTTATAGCCAAGGTTTAGAAATTGTGACAAGTTGGCTTTGTTTCTAGGATTTTGAGCATCATGATGTTATAAGTAGAAAGACTGTTTTCATTTGTTAAATTTCATAATATACGTATATAAATACATAACAAAACTATCCACAAACTATAAACAGTTAAGAATGTAGAGCTCAATTAATTCTGTATATATATATAAGCTACCTCCTAGCCATTAAAACTTAATATATATATACAGCTATAATGATATGTGACTTACCAAGTAGAAAATATTGGTTGGGCAATCAGCTAAAAAATCCCCATTTTCAACAACCTTAAATTTATTCATGATAATTCATCTTTAGTCGAATCATTACCTGAAAAAAGTTCATAACTTTTAGTCGAGCGAATAACAAAAAAAACATTTGGACTGTATTAAAAAGAACTAAATACTTCGACATGAAAAATAAAAATGGTTACTTTGACTGAAGCGTACAGCACTTTAGTTACCAAATCGCTTGAAAGAAAAATATGAACCTACGAAATATTAATCCTTGAAAGATTTTTTTGATTGGTTTCTTTACAAAACATTTTTTTTTTTGAAATAATAAGGCATATCGTCTTTTCCCTTCTTGACAATACAATGTTTGAAATATATAAAGTTCAAAAGGAGATTCGTATTTTGTTCGGTACAATTCTCTTTGTTATTGTTTGGAAAATTGCGAAGTATTTGCGAAATTTGTTAGTTAATTTTTAAATTTTAAACCGTGCTTTTCTTTGAGCGTTATGGAATAGAAATGACAGTGGAAAAGGATCTCAAATCCACTGAAATCACCCAAACAAAGCTTGAAATGTTAACATAGCGCCTGATGAATAATGTTTTTCGCAGAACGTATGAATGTGTCTAGATATTATTACGCAATTGGTATTTAATTTTTTTTTCGAATACTCCCCTTATTTATGAATGAATGAGCAGACTTAAAGACTGTCTATGATCATGAAGTAGCTACGTCATTCATTGCGAACGACTGTAAATAATGAAATGTCAAGCGGTAATTTCCTGAGGTTGATAATGTTGACTGGGTTTCTCTTACCCAGTTGGTAACTCATTTATAATCTTCAATTAAATTGCATCATCACAAAGTTTCATACCTTAGTTATCTCTAGATGTGCCAGAGTTACTATTTCAAGAAGAGGTGTATGACTGTTCATATTCTTTCTCATACAAGGAAGGTAGTACAATTCTCTAGGTTTCCCGCCAATTTCACATTTTTAAAAGTAGAGCATTGCTACAGAGATTACTTTTTAAGGATAATGCAGGGACGCCGGAATGGTAGAGTAAAATTCAGCTGGGAGTCTTACAGACTCAGGGTCCAAGGGTGTAGCCACGTAATCTTTTTTAAAATGGACCTATCCTAAGTGTGGAGAATAGTAATTTGCCATTATCTTTTTTCATCTAAAATTGTAAATTTTAGTAATTGTAAATATCAGGTACGGTGGAAACCGTACCCCGTGCGGCGCCCCTGTACTGCTGTTATTTTCCAAAATTTTGTTATTTCTTTAACCATTATTGTATCTATGCAATTAGTTTGTTGATTTTCAAATAATTAGTATATAATTTAAATTTATTTGACTGGATATTGTTTAGGGCTCGGGTTAAAAAAAACGATGAGATAATTCATAATATTAACATTGGTGCATTAGCACCTTAAGACAAATTAATACAATAGCTGGAAGGGGGGGGGGGGGGGGTGGTTTTTAAAAATGTGATATCTGCAATGATAGTGTAATGGTAAGGCGTTCTAGGTTCGAGACCATGGTATCACAAAGTTGTTTAGTGAGCGGTTATAAATAAAAACCGCCGTGTTTCATCAAAAACAACCGTAGCACAAATGGGGGCAATTAAATACACCAAAACTCCGCGTCGAGGTTTTTATGAAAATGCTTAATTAGCGTTCCGGGAGCCTCGTTAAAAACCATCCAACACCATTATTCAATCGCTCCGTCCATTGCCAACTCGCCTTCGCGGTGAACATATAATGACATATATCAAAGAATTTTTTCATTGAGCTAAAATGGTTAGAATATTTTATCACATTCAAACAGACAAAATAACTTCTTAATTAGTTTTTACAATTACAAAAGTCGAATCACAGCATTCCAAATCCTGGATTTCCCACTGTATTGTTATTTCTAGTAAATTTTTGTCCAACCTAATTCATCTTTATTGGCGCCTTTTTATATTACTTCTTTGTTATCAACAAAATATTACCTTTCTCCTAAAATAACTTTACAAAGGAGATCATTTCATGCCAATCTCGGTCATACTGATATTTCCTAAAACGTCTGAAAGTGTAATTTACAATTTAACTCATTGGTTTTCTGAAAGCAATCTCCTTTACAAATATCAGTCTGGAATTAACAATTTCTCAACAGAACATGCTATAGATTTCAGATTTGCACTTTGTTATTTGCAGACCTTACAAAAGCCTTTGATAGCAGTCTGGAATTAACTATTTCTCAACAGACCATGCTACAGATTTCAGATTCGCACTTTGTTATTTGCAGACTTTACAAAAGCCTTTGATAGCTACTATCAATCATTCTTGTGGATGCATTCCAACATAATGACATATGATAAACATTCCTGTGGGTTGATAACAAATATCTCACAAACAAAACATATGTCTTCTTTCCTTCTTTTATTAGATACATTGACAAACTAATACAACACTCAAATGGCTACAATAGTTTAGTATCCGTATGAAAGCTTCAGAATTCAAGAGCACGCTTGTCGAATGATATTTGATAAGGATAAATTTGGACAACTTTAATGAAACGTATGTATGATTTCATTTACAACGTAATTGTGCACTTTATCCGCAGTTTCGAGGGATTAAAACAAGCTATGGACCAGGTTCTAATATTCTTTTTTGACGATAAACATCGTCAATGTAAATTATTTATGAGTTGCGTGTTTCAAATAATATCTTTTGTTCCAGGCAAACTTTCTCTGAGATAAACTAATTTATAATGCCGTGGAATCCTAATTCGTGCATAATAAAATATTTTGTGTTACATAAAAGAAAGGAAAACGGAAAGTAGATATCGTTTATAGATTACTTATGTCTAACAATTCCGTTTAACACCCTTGATACCATGTATTAGTGTATCTACTTTTCATTATTCAACTTATAAAGCATTTTAATCTGGTTAATAAAACGAAACGAAATGCGGTTTCAAAGGATTTGCTCACTTTCGATGTATTCACGATGTATTCAAACAAAATACATACAAAAAGTTATGTCCTACAGCCGGTTGGAAAGTTAGGTGGGAAACGTAAACAGAGAATGCGATATCACATAATTAACTACTTCGCCAGATAAAGAACTGGACATTTTCATAATTAAATCCAACCTCATGATTTGGATTTTATTTGATGTGCAGTTACACCGTGCAAAGGTCTATAAGTAACTGATGTTCTTTCTTCATTGTTCATTGCTGTGCCTAATATGTCACCAGTTGAGAGGTGTTTATGCACCCACTAATGGGATCAACCGAAGAGAAGATTCTCACTTCATCTTAGGGTAAACTCCACACTCTACACCTCGCAGTTTGGTGGTTCTTAAAACCTTTCTTCTTAGGGTAAACCCCACACTCCACACCACGCAGTTCGGTGGTCCGTAAACCTTTCCTTTTAGGGTTAAACCCCACACTCCACACCGCGCAGTTCGGTGGTCTGTAAACCTTTCATCTTAGGGTAAACCCCACACTCCACACCTCGAAGTTCGGTGGTCCGTAAACCTTTCCTCTTATGGTAAACCCACACTCCACACCGCGCAGTTCGTTGGTCTGTAAACCTTTCATCTTAGGGTAAACTCCACATTCCACACCGCGCAGTTCGGTGGTCCGTAAACCTTTCCTCTTAGGGTTAAACCCCACACTCCACACCACACAGTTCGGTGGTCTGTAAACCTTTCATCTTAGGGTAAACCCTACATTCCACACCGCGCAGTTCGGTGGTCCGTAAACCTTTTCTCTTATGGTAAACCCACACTCCACACCTCGCAGTTTGGTGGTTCGTATAACCTTTCTTCTTAGGGTAAACCCCACACTCCACACCACGCAGTTCGGTGGTCCGTAAACCTTTCTTCTTAGGGTAAACCCAACACTCCCCACCGCGCAGTTCGGTGGTCCGTAAACCTTTCCTCTTAGGGTTAAACCCCACACTCCACACCGCGCAGTTCAGTGGTCCGTAAATCTTTCCTCTTATGGTAAACCCATACTCCACACCGCGCAGTTCGGTGGTCCGTAAACCTTCTTTCTTAGGAGTGAAAGTCGTAGGGTTGGATTGAAGCCATTCTTCATAGAATAAAAACTGAAATATTTAAACAATGTAACAAATTATATCACGACTTTCATCTCAAGTTTTCTTCGTTCAAAATTCTAAATTTTCACAATTTTGCTTAATGCAAAATGTAAATTATAATGCAAACTCTATGCGAAATCATTGAAATCGTTTTTCTCTCTTTTTTATCACCCAGACCCCTCCGTTTACGCAGTCAAACCCGTGATGTCGCTATTATAAATGCTTTCTAAGATCGTTCCTGGTAAAATGAAAGTTTGTTGAATCTTATTCTTTAAACAAAGCTGCCACCCTCGTTCCCAGGACTACTTTTACTTTTTTATCGGCTTAAGTGTAGACGTGATCGAGTTGTTGGTGTTTAAACCTGCAGGTTTTTTATTTACCACCTCTTTGTATATGTTATTGATAACATAATCCAATTTGGCAGTTTGGAGTAAAGACCGAGTTCGTCAAATAGGTTAAAATACGCAACCATGACATCATACGTAATAGACGCGCGTAGAGAGTCTATATAATCGGGTCAATTCGAGAAAAGCGGCAGCTGATCTAACAATAGGAGACGTTGTTTAGACATGGAAATCTCATTTGTAAACAAAAGGGCGTCACAAAAAAGAACGTATTAAACAATTTACTGGCTCTTTGAGTGAAGATAAACGTGTTGGCTCTACCCTGGAGGGGGTGGTGTGTTGGCTCTACCCTGGAGGGGGTGGTGTGTTGGCTCTACCCTGGAGGGGGTGGTGTGTTGGCTCTACCCTGGAGGGGGTGGTGTGTTGGATTTTTGTTTTGTTGATTCAAAGACTGCGGTCCCTATATTTATGACTTCATAGTGACGAGAGGTTACGTCATAGACACGTCCTAAAGTACATTGGTTTGAAAATCTAAAGATCAGTGACACATTAATTTGATCATTTTAGCTGCAATTTTGTTTATACTAACTAAAAAAAAGTTTTGTTTCATGTGGGATTAATTCCAATTAGCTTAATTCTCATTATAAAAGCACATACTCAAAAGTATTACAAAACTCTAAAAATTTAATAAGTCTCAACAAAAATTACGTCTCCCCATAATGGCAGCATGTACACTGATAGTCTTTTTGATGTTTCAAGAGGAAATAGGCTAATTGGTATTTACTAGATTACTTAATCTACCTTAAAGCGAAGACTATTGCAATAAAAATTAACGTTCTGCTGTAAAATATAAAAGTACAAAATAAGGCAGGTGTTCTTAGGAGATTGTCCACGAATAAATACAATAAAACATTCAATCATTCTTTAGCTTTTTCTTATAGAATGTGTCTGGAACATTTGCCAGGGGAAATTGTTGAAATGAAAGTAGGAAAAAGACCAATTAACTCTCACGTGTGGAAGATTTAAGCATTTGTGATTGGGAGTGAGTCACAAGGACTGGATGCATGTGAGTTACTTCATCTGAAGAGATGGGTTGATTAAGCAGAGACATCCCTTTTTTCGTCTAAGTCTGCGAAACACGACATGGGTGTCGGAGGTGTCCGAAACACGACGTGGGTGCCGAGGGTTATCATTGATTGTAATTACGCTTTATAGATTTTCGATTTAACATCAATCTTTGCAACAAATAGCAAAAGATCATATATTCTAATAAATAAAATATGTTGAATTATGAACCAGGATTCTCAGATACCCAGGGGGTTTCACCAACCGCAGCCAACACAATCATTTCTTCAAACGCGGCGGATGGAAAATAATAATAAACAAAAAGATCTATATCCCAGAACTGTGTGTGAACCTTTTAAGACGGTTATTTCTTTGCAAGTAGTAATGCTTATAACCGTTCGGGTAAACGACTTGGCCGGTTAATTTGGATTTCATGAAACTGACAAGCGCTGACACTCAAGTTTTAATAGCTGAAAGTATAAATCTGAAAGCTAGTTACTTACTTACAGAGATTGTCAGATCGTGAATAATAAGAGCCATTGCCGAAATGTTCATTTCAATCGAAAGTAGATTATCATTCATTGTTTTTGCTGTTGATGAAGCTACAAATTACCATATTGAAGATCTCGTTTACAGTATACTTAAAGAAAAAAAATTGAAAGATATTTGTTGAGAATTATTTTACTATGTATCCATACCACAGAAGACCACACAGGATCTTATCATTGCTACCAATAGTTGCTACCTTATTTTTAAAAAACATTATTTCAGATAACCGGTTAATGTTAATATATTTTAAAAATTGTCAAAACCGACGACCACTATCCGGCGATAGCGCAATGGTAACAAAACGGTTATAAATAAGAAACCGGTTTGTTTTAATTTTTTTTTTGTTCTTTAACGAGGCTTCCTGGACGCTCTTTAAGCATTATCATAAAGCCGTCGGACCCGGTGTTTTGGTGTATATAATTGCTCCCATTTGTGCTACGGTTATTTTTCATGAAATACGGCGTTGTTTATTTATAACTGCTCACTAAACAACTTTGTGATAGCATGGTCTCAAACCCAAAACCTTTCGGTTAAGAGTCGGAAAAAGCCGGATAAAAGAAAAGAACTTCGGCGCTATGTGAGAGCGTGTATAATAGTTCACGTTGTTGGACATTCAGAACGATACCGATCTAAAAATCAATCAAGGAATTACCTCTAGCCATTCATTTAGAGTAATCAATTCTTAAGACGCATTAGCCAACAACGGAAACTTTTTGAAAATTGTGCTTCTGTTCACACCACTCCGACAGACAATGATGGCGGCATATTATTAGCAAAATCGAAACACTTTCGTCTGTTTCTAATTTGGAAAACGTTTCAAACAAGAATCCATTTATAACAAAATAAGGCAGATGGAATTTCTGTCGCGCGTAAAATATAGACTAAATATAAAATAATGAAAACTCTGTTGACCGTGTGGACACTGGAATTTGTTTGAACACTCGAAATATTTTTGAACACTCAATTTGAACACTCGAAATATTTTTGTATTTAATTTTTGAGTTCTGAACATGTTTTTTGTGTTCTTATGCTTATAATTTTCAAAGAAACAACAGTCTTTTCGTCTGTTCTACGTCATTCATTCTTAACTCATTTTATGAATCACTTTCTGTTTTCTTTGGTGTTTTTATTCAAAATGTTTGCTGAATTCTGCGTGCTTTAAAACAATGCCCGCAGAAGTCTTTAATATTGGCGCAAAAAGAACATTCTTGTCAAACACACTTACTGTAACATATTTGTCATAGTGCGTTTAACCTCTCGAGCATATATACATTTAGTAAGTGCGTCCAAGGTACCGGCATTTTATGTAATCAAAAGTAAAAAATCTAGCTACAGAAAATTTATATTTACGTAAAACGTAAGTAGCTACTATCTCTTCTTTTTCTTGTAAATAGTGTGTTAGGGCCAGACATCAGACAAGTAATGACAGCAGGAATCTTTGAAATTGATGATGACTTCCACAAAGAAGTTAGATCGAGCAGTGAAGACGAATATGATGTACCTGATGGCGAAGTAAGATTCTTTGATTTTTTTACCTTCCACCAATTATTAATTGATTTATTTGAAATATATAATTTTTTAAATCTAACATCGAATCTTTTCATTTACCATAAGAGTATTTTTCTATTAAAAGATTTCAGAAGAACACATACCTAATTCGAATAATATTTATTTTAAATCAGCGTTTAAAAGTATTTTCTGTGGCATAAATAAATCTTCACGAAAATCTGTTTCATGAAGTTTCAAATTGCATATGAAACTCATAAAAGATACTTGGTTTACTTTGATTATGTTAAAATGGTAAATATTTTTGTGAACTTTCTTTAATTGCGGTAGTCCATTATTAAACAAAAAATCGTACTATTACAAATTGTGAAATTGTCTAGTTTCCAATCTATTCTTGCTTTTGAGGAATGTGATATCAAAGAGTTTGACTTAATCTTAGAAAAGATTGTTCTAAAAACAGGAACAAATTCATGAATATAAAATGAATGGAAACTGTGTTTCATTTGTTTTTATAAAAAATTCATAAGTAGTTGATTTTTTTTCTATATACCTCTATTAAAAGATTTATACTGAAACAAAAAAAGCTAGTTATCATTCAGTTTCATTTGATATTCTTAATCTATGAGTTATATACTGTTTGTAAGGATGCACTGAGTTTATAAACTTTATAAACCCATATAAACCAATATATAAATATGGCATAATTTGCCATCCTTGCTTTCTAATGAGTGAAACTGGTTTCACTAGCATGTTTATTTGTTTTCGCCGAAATTACCAGGTGAGTATTCAATTTTCAAACACTAAACATAATATATTAATTCACGTTTGTTTTTAAGTTTGATAGTCAA
This sequence comes from Candelabrum cocksii, assembly GCA_963930725.1. NCBI lineage: Eukaryota > Metazoa > Cnidaria > Hydrozoa > Anthoathecata > Candelabridae > Candelabrum > Candelabrum cocksii. The sequence continues at coordinate 14,673,921 of OZ005673.1, forward strand.
GGTCTTATTAAAATGATTATTGTATATAATGCTACAATTTAGTATATATATAAAGACATAGGCAAATATAATCAGATTTAGTTAGAATTGTTTTTACAACATAACCAATTTAAAATTTTGAATTGTTTTCATAACATAACCAATTTAAAAGTATTAAAATTAATTTAAGTTTCTAAAGCAAAAAGTATAAATATCAGTCTACTCATTTCGCGTACCCGCTCCGTGGCACTTATTTTCGCGTACCCGCTCAGTGCGTGGCACTTATTTTATGTGATGCAAAAACAATCTAATACAAACAGTACTTGGTTGCAGTATTAAATTTAGAAATAAAATGTACTTGGATGGTGGTTTAAAAAACGTTATGAAGAAAACACAAAAAAGTTCATGTCTACAAAACCTGCAGATTAATAAAAATCTCACTAATAACTTTTTAGATGTTTAGAAACTGGTCCAACTATATATAACATACAATGAAAAGAAAAAAATGTTGTTTTGCTTTGGAATGTTGCATATGGAAAAAATGGTGAACTTGTAAAACATCCTCAAGAAGATATTTGAATGGACATTTATATGCACAATGCAGAAAATGTGGCTTCTTTCTTACTCTTTTTTCCTGATTTTTTAAAACTTTTTCTTCAATTTCTTACCTTAAGTAAATATCAACTTTTTCTACATATTTATTACATAAAACAAAAAAAATAATATGAAATGTTTACTTTTTTTGTCGTGGCAATAATCTGTCTGTGACTGAGTGTCATGATAAACTACGGGACAGTTACAACGTTATACATATGATATTATCAATCTCATTTGATACAAAAAGAAACAAATAATGACCAGGTTCTTAGCCATTTTCAGTAAAACTTATTTTTATTGTATGCAGAACAAAAATTGCTCTGAAGAATAAAACTTTCTTGGGAAAACAAGATTGGATGATGTATTTTGCACAATAATTAAAAACACAGAATATAACTGCTTTTAAGAAAATCACGATTAATTTTCACAAAAACAATTTTTCTAAACCTTTTTCTCTAGATTGAGAAATATCCACAAGAGGATTTTTGAATGGACAATATCTAAAGACAATGCAGAAATGTGGCTTTTCTCAATGCAGAATGTGTTTTTTTTCTTCAACAAGTTTTTTTGCATTTAAAAATTTTTTCTTCCACCACATGCAGCATGATTTTTAGTCTCTTAAGAGGGGCGGGCGGAATTTTTAACTGGAATTTGTTCTGAGCATGTGCATTTTAAATAATGAGTCATTGCTAGCGAAAAAATATTTTGCGAGCGGAAGATTTTGAAAGTTCAGAATTCTGAACTTTTTCAAGCGGATAGTTGATAGCTATTAATAGCGACCAATTAAATATTTTTATTTTTTAAACAGCCAATCAAATTAAGACAACGATTTGCGATTGTTGCATAGTTTTTAAAATGTAAACATTCAAATTCGAGGTTAAATTTTAAAAGGAGAGACAGCACAGCTAAAAGTTATTCAAAGTTCCTTGTAAAATAATTTTAAATAATGGATAAAAATAGTAATTCATCTTCTGCAAAAAACAAAGGTGTTTGAGTCCAACAGCTTTCCAAAACGTTAGTATGACTCCAGCGACTAGAGCTCTGTTTCTGGGCTTGTTTTCTTTGCATTTGAGAGAGCGCTATAATTAACAGCAAAATCTTCTTTTTGTATAATAACAAATTTAAAGCAGACATTTTTTTTTGTTGTAATTTTTTTCTGATAATCGTGTATGTGTGCACATTTGTACAGCAAGTTCAATGGAAATTAAAAAGCGGACGGAAAATTGCGCTAAAACAGAAAATCCCACGTGGAAAATTTCGTCCGCCCGCTTAATGGAAATTGACCTTAAGTTGAACGGAACTTTTAAAAAACCTGTAGTATCACATGCAAACATGTCTGTTGGTTCTCTTTGAAAGTCTCCATCCTAATTGTAAATGTTACGTAACGCAAAACATGGCGATCATATGCTCGCCTAGAGGCGATACTTTTGGTGATCGCCTGCCTCATTTCATAATGACAACACTGAAGTTACTAATCCCTAAAGGGACCATAAGTGTAGATCCTAGATGATACAAACTACTTTTTCACTGTGGCAGAGGGTGGACCAATACTGGAATGCAATAAAGCAATCAGCACTTCAGAGAGAAGCTCATAGTATAGCATTTATATTGTTAAAGTTAATATTAAATCATGGGAAAATCTCCAAAAATAAATATAAATGGTAACAAAGAACTTAGCTGTGTGATTAACGTTTTAATTACACGATGTACATCATAATAATTTCTCCATTCATGATATGCTGGAGACGAACTCAATTGCATAGAAACCAGTCTACAACACCATCTACTCAATACTTCTTGAATCACATGTGAAACATCTAAGCCAGAATTTGTTAACTTGACTTTCTGAGACCTATTTTCATTTTGCACAAGTTACCTCATCACCATTACTTCTAAGAAAACAAACCATGGATTTGAGTACAGCAATTTTATTTTACGATAACATTTATTGTTGCAGCAGTTATAATTCTTGATGCTGCGAACATTTTCAGAAAGAAATTCTGGATGTTCTATTTTGATTTGTGCTGCTAAATCTTCTCGTTTCTCTTTTTCATCTTTTGATGGTCAAGGAGAAGTTCAACATTTTCACACCTCATTTTCATTTTCTTTATTGGTTTATATTTGGTTTTAAAACTTTGTAAAAAGAATTTTCCTTTGAAAATGTTTTTTTTCAGTTTATATTCTTCTTCAGCACATACCGTAAATGACGGAATAAGCGCCCCCTATCCAATAAGCGCCCCTGCCGAATAAGCGCCTCGGGGTAAGAGTAATTTTTTTTAATAAGCGCCCCTGCCTAAATAAGCACCCCTAGAATAAGTCCCTAGAACAGGAGGGGGCGCTTATTTTGTCACACAGTAATCAAGAAGGGGCGCTTATTTAAAACTTTCGAAAATAACAAACATAGTTATTGCTTAAGTGTATTTGACGATAAGAAACAAAAAAATTCATATTAAAACAGGTTTTTTAACAATTCTTATCTCCTCAATGTTCGAAGTGTGTACATTTTTTGTTGACTTCCAAAATTTCTCTTGACAGAATCGTCGCCACCCGCAAATCGTCTGTATAAGCTGAATATTTCGCTGGGACAACTAGTCCAATTTCTCGTTTTCTTGGACCCACAACCAAAGCTGAAACGAACTTTTCATCTTTGTCTTTCAAGAAGTAGTCTATCAGGCGAGAGAGTTCGATTGGTATATGACAAACGAGAGTTTTGTTGTCATTAAAAACTCCAATTGAATGCTTGTCATGACTCAAAGCTTCTTCTTGGTTGTCTTTTTTGCAGTTAAGCTTTTCATTGAGTACAGGAGTCCAGCTGGTTTTGTAAACATGATGTCTCCTTACAGCGCATGTAAATTTGATCTTGTACAACATTTTAAAGTTCATTATTGTCGTTCGTGACATCTTACTCGTCCTGTCCTGTCTTTGTTTTTATTGTTTATGTTATAGAAACACTGAATCATTCGAACGTTTGTTTGTTTTCTTTTTTGTCTGCATCATGGATGACAAGAAAGTGCTAGTCAAATAATTTCTCATAAAGGGGAAAAGCTTAAGAGCTATCCTCTGAAATTGGAGCTCGAAGCAATTTCATATGCAGAGATACATGGTAACCGCGCCGCTGAAAGAAAGTACAGAATTGATAGAAAAAGAATTCGTGAATGGCGACAGACCAATACAAACATTGAGAAAACTGTAAAAAGTAAAAAAGTAAAAGGAAGCCAAAGAAAACGCATCGAGGGAGCAGGAAGAAAACCTTTCAGCGAGCCATTGGATGAGGCTGTTCTCGAATGGATCCATGACAGACGGAGTAAAAGCCTACGTGTTTCACGAAAACTCATCATGAAAAAAGCTGGCCTTATGTATGACGAGATGATAAAAGAAGGTGAATCCTGTGAAAATTTCAAGGCAAGCACTGGATGGTTAAGAGGCTTTATGAAACGATATGGTCTTTTGTTGCGTCGAAAGACATCCATGGCACAAAAAGATCCAATTCAGCTTATCGATAAATTGGTAGCATTTGTTTTACACGTCTGCCGCCTTACCATGAAAAATTCTTACAAAGCTGCTGATATTATAGCTATGGACGAAACCCCTGTCTGGGCAGATATGGTTTCCGCCACAACTGTGGATGGCACTGGCAAAAAGACTGTGACGGTAAAAACAACTGGTCATGAGAAGTCTTGTGTTTCTGTCTGCCTTGCAGCAAAGGCGGATGGCACAAAAGTGCCACCTTTTATTGTTTTCAAAGGAGCAAAACGCGAGACAGCTGCAATGGATAAGGAGTTAAAAAATTGCCATGTTGCATCATCTCCAAATGCCTGGATGAACACTGATTTAACCCATACTTCGGTTAATAAAGTTCTTGGAGCTTTTTCGTTTACTTGTCGCTATCTTGTGTGGGATTCATATGAATGCCACATTGAAGATAGTGTAAAATCGTCTTTACACGCAAAGAAAATTGATGTGTCAATTGTTCCCGGCGGATGTACTAAGTATATCCAGGCTCCGGACATGAGCTGGAACAAGCCCTTTAAAGCCCATGCGACGGAAAAATACGACCAGTGGTTAGCGAAGGAAGGGATTAACCAGCTTACTGCTGGGGGAAACTTGAAGCCTCCTTCCCGCCGCACAATTGTAAAATGGATTCTGGAAGCCTGGGAACAAATTAGTCCAGAAACAATCAAAACTTTGTTCAAGTCGTGTGCTTTTAACCTTGCGACAGATAGATCGGAAGACGATCGTGTTCACTATTTCAAAGAAAATCAACCCTGTAAAGCTGGAAAAGAAATTTTAAAAAGTCAACTTTCAATCTTGACAGAAGAAGATCCATTTCAGATTGACGAGATTGACATTGCTATAGCAGTTCCTGATTTTCTCGCTGTTGATTCTGATGGCGAAGAAGACGAGGATGTAGACATTTAGTTTATTGTTAAAGCGTGTAACTTATGGTCATTATTTAATAAAAGTTGCTTGTAAAAAACACATTTTCCTTGTAATGTTATGGAGATTTTATAAGCACTTCTGCTTAATTAACCGTCTCTGCCGAATAAGCGCCCACCCCCCGCCCACCCCCCCCCCCCCCTGCCTCCCCCCTAAAAACCGAAATTTTAAATAAGTGCCTTGGGCGCTTATTCCGTCATTTACGGTATTTATAAAATAACATTTGGAAATAACGAGAATACAAAAAGGCAATATAGATTAAATAAACAAAATAATTGAAGGTAAAATTAAAAATAAATATTCTGATTGTAATTAATAAAACACAAATGTATATATTTTAAATTTGCTTTTCTTTACATTCTAGCTTAAAGATTTTGAAATGGATCACGACCATATGTGAGTGTTGTTATCGTTGTTAATTAGCGTATATTTGTTGATAACGGACGATTGAGAATTTCTTTGTGGTCATTTTTGTAAAATGTAATGCCATTCTAAAACAGTGAAATAAAAAAACCATATAACCATAAATAACCATAAAGATTTCAGGAAGCAATATTCAATTAAAAGTCTTTTGTTTAGAATTGAGGAGATGGGTGACGATGTTGAGAAGGTGCCACTCTGTCAAGAAACTGTCAATCCAAAAGAGAAGCTTGGTCCTTCTGACTTTGAGCTAATGAAGGTTTTGGGGAAAGGAGGTTACGGAAAGGTAATGCTTGTTCAAGTTATATATCAATCAATACCATCATAACTACCGCATCTATCAATCGATACCATCATAACTACTGCATCTATCAATCGATACCATCATAACTACTGCATCTATCAATCAATACCATCATAATTACTGCATCTATCAATCAATACCATCATAACTACTGCATCTATCAATCAATACCATCATAACTACTGCATCTATCAATCAATACCATCATAACTACTGCATCTATCAATCAATACCATCATAACTACTGCATCTATCAATCAATACCATCATAACTACTGCATCTATCAATCAATACCATCATAATTACTGCATCTATCAATCAATACCATCATAACTACTGCATCTATCAATCAATACCATCATAACTACTGCATCTATCAATCAATACCATCATAACTACTGCATCTATCAATCAATACCATCATAATTACTGCATCTATCAATCGATACCATCATAACTACTGCATCTATCAATCAATACCATCATAACTACTGCATCTATCAATCAATACCATCATAACTACTGCATCTATCAATCAATACTAATTATATTTAGTTTTTGTATTACAGAACGATTTCTATAACTCAGATATTTTCTGGGTAATGAATGACACCAATGGTTGAATAATGTAACTTTGTTCAGGTCTTTCAAGTTCGCAAGAAAACGGGTAGAGATAGTGGCTCTATATTCGCAATGAAAGTTCTAAAGAAGGTAAATCATGTTTGCTAGAAGCCATTGTATATATTCTCCCATTTAAGTTATGCATTTTAGTCAGAGATAGACAATTGAATTGCAAAGTTATGTAACTGAGTTTCAAAGTTATGCAAGAAGTGTGGAATTTGTTCTTCCAACGGAACTTAATTTGTTCATTTTTCAGGCAACGATTGTGAGGAACCAGAAGGATACCGCTCATACGAAAGCAGAAAGAAACATCTTGGAAGCAATCAAGGTTAATTTACTTTGTAACACATAGTAATACGGTTGTTTAGTGTGGTGAATTTGTGAGATAGCAATTTTAAGATGAAAATGAGGCTTAAATTGACCTTTTTGACCATTTTAAAGCTTTTTTTACCGTCAACTCTTCCCACTAACTCGCTTCAGTGTTGCTTAGTTACTGGGTGCACTATTAGTCGTAAAAGGTCGGTTTAGTTACATCAATTTTTGTGCAGACGTTTTACGAAATAATAAGATTTATTAGTGGAAACCCAAAATGAACTTCACAATACTGTTCACCTCAGTTCCCATTCATCGTTGATCTCCTTTATGCGTTTCAAACTGGTGGCAAACTTTACTTGATTCTGGAGTACTTAATGGGTAAGAAATTCACTTGAAAATGTATGCAATAATAGATAATCAATTCTTTTTCTTAGATTGTATAAATAACAATTCATGTTGTATTTGTTTGAATTATCACCTTGAACATATCATTATCACTAAATATGTTGGTTTTGATGAGACAATGAACTATCTAAAAAGTTTATAGTTAATATTTATAGTTAATTACTAAAAAATTTAATGTTTTCTCTTCTTTTGTTACTTTTTTGGTAATCATTTTTTAAATGTTTATTTTCAAGGTGGAGAGCTGTTCATGCACTTGGAGCGGGAAGGTGTATTCCTTGAAGACACCGCCAGGTATGATATTGATAATTTGATGATTGTGCACAACCAAATGTTTTTATAGTTTCTACCTAGCGGAAATCACTTTGGCACTGGAACATCTCCACAGTGAGGGGATTATTTATCGGTGAGTTAATAATATCGCAATATGACGTGAAAAGTGAGTCCGATGTCAACAGTCAACATTTGTATTTACGCAGTGATGCTGAACTCAAACTGTTTTAACATGTACCCAAAATACTGGAATTTTATCTGATTTTGCGAATGTTTTTATTTTATCATTTTACATTTTTGTGTTAAAAGCTCATTGAAATGGTTGATTCTGTGTTCCCTAAAAGTTCTTGTGGCAAACTGCTGATTTGATGAAAGTCAATGTTTTTCAGTGATTTGAAACCAGAGAACATTTTGCTGGACATCAAAGGTCACATTAAACTCACCGACTTTGGGTTGTGCAAGGAATCCATCTACCACTCCGATATGACACACACATTCTGTGGCACGATTGAGTACATGTAAGTTATTATACACGCATTTTTTATAAGCATAGACTTGATTTGGCCAGGGTCAAGCATTCTTTTACACAATCTATAAACAATACATCTCTTATTTTCTTCTATCAACTTTTGCAATTTCAGCTATATTTTGCAAAATATTCCCCAACACAGTAGAATTCCCACTCTGGGCATATTCTTAGAATATTTTTCAAAAAATGCCCATTTTCACCCTGCTATTCTTATAAAGTGTATTCTTATAAAATGAAAAGCGGGGATTTTGAACGAAAACTATAACAGTTTATCCTGACATTTTGTAAGCAATTTGAGTGAAGAATTAGGTTTGTTTCTTGCACAGGGCCCCAGAGATTCTTACTCGTCATGGCCATGGCAAAGCTGTAGATTGGTGGAGCTTAGGTACCCTTATGTATGACATGCTGACTGGCGCAGTGAGTAATTATAATAGTGTTCATCGTCACAGATTATTGCATTGAATGTTTTGTTTTCAGCCACCATTTTTAGCGGACAATCGTAAAAAGACAATCGATAAGGTAAGATGTTGGATCGTTATATAACCCACGTTGACTACATCCAAAAAGTTTTTTCCGATTAAACAACGTTTATTAAATATACAATTTAATTTATTTTATATTTATTTTCAAACTATTTATTTATTACATTTATATTTGTTCATTATATTTCAACAAAGAACAATTATAATAAGATTCAATCCATTTCATTTTATGTAGATGTTTTATTTTAAACTATCATTCCTCTATGATACAAATTTCTCTCAGATACTCAAAGGAAAACTGATTTTGCCGCCATATCTGACATCAGAATCTCGAGATCTCTTGAGAAAGGTGGGTACAGATTTTGTTGAACAATTAAGGATAGGATCCGTGGTGAAGCTCTGCAAAGGGAGCTCTGTTACAAATTCTTGTTCCGTCGTGATTGCTTGTTGTGAACCTGGCTAAGTGATTGTTCACTTGTTATTTATTCATTTATTTTGTCAACTACAGTAATATAAACCATATAAAATATAATTGGTATAAATTGACAAGTTGTTGATATTTCAGTTGTTGAAACGTCACCCGCAGAGTCGTTTGGGAGGGGGCAGTGAAGATGCAGTCCCATTAAAAGTAACTTTACTTGTTTTCTTTCAGTTCTGCAAGCTTATTATATTTAATATCTACTCTCTCCCTCTGTTTGATATCTTCGAATGAGAATTTCGTTCTTTTAGTAAACAATAAGCAACATTTCTGTTCATTAAATCCACCGAAATAATTTTGTTTCATCAAATTGTTCCATCAAATTTCACCATTCATCGAAATAATTTTGTTTGACGTAGGCTCACCCTTTCTTCCGCCATATCAATTGGGTGGAGCTTCATGACAGGAAGGTGGAACCTCCCTTCAAACCATCAGTGGTGAGTAGTCACTTGTGTAGGTTCTTTCCATATTCTATCTCTCTCATACTTCAGACAGGTGAGGAAGACACGAGTCAGTTTGACCAGCGCTTCACGAAAGAAACGCCCGTGGACTCACCCTGTGACCACATGTTAAGTGAAAGTATGGATAGAATATTTCAGGTGAGTGAAAATATCTATTTGACTGTTTCTGACAACATACGTGAACGTTATTTTGATGCAGGGTTTTACGTACGTTGCTCCTTCGATGATGGAATCCTTACAACGAAATCTCTCCGAATCACATAATTCCAAATCATTCAGGTGAGGCCACGTGTGTAAGAGTCGGATAATAGAACGTATATAGATAGGGGATTATCTTATCCTTGTTTGCTCGATTGTTCAATTGTTTAGGTTATGACTAAAACGTTAAGGTGGAAAAGCAAGCCTCAACCCCAATTAAACTGGTTCTGATAAAAAGAAAAGCGTGTATGTGATAATGAAATTAACTGAGTACTGTTAAAAATGGTGCATTATGTCATAGCAACCTGGTTTGTTGCTATAGTAACCTAAGGACCTCAAGTAACATGGTTTCGCTCAGATCAGTCTTCGTCTATTTCATTATCATATCAACTTAAAGGAGTTCACGTATATTGGGTGCCAGCAGTTTCTTGATTGCGGCTCGTTTATATCTTTGCTTATAATTTAGGTGGGTGTCATGATAAGCAAGGATTCTTCAATTTATCATTGCTTGTATTATGAAATGAACTTTTTTTGCAAATTAGTAACTTGTACAACACTTAAGAAAGTAAGTTCACTAGCGAAATGGAAATTCTTTCTCATTTCAGATCACCAAGAAGACTACGTGCTCCTTCCAGTCCGACCAGGTTAGCGTAATTTTTTTCGTCGCATGTTAAGCATTCTTTATTGTGAATTTTTTTATTTATTTCGTTGGATATAGATTATGCACCGATTTATTTTCGTTAGTTTGACCTTTGATCGTGTAGTGCTGGCAACGTTGCAACCTTGGTTGGACGATTTAAACTTTTAAAGTTAAATTATTATGTGAAGCTGGTGACTTGATGTTTTGGGTCACGTGACGACATCTTTGACCTCATGGATCAAGCATCCATGTTTTTTATGCTTATCTGCCAAAAGGTTTAAATACAACTAACGGGCTAACTGACCACTGTTTTTCCCGTAGGAAGGACATCTAAGGTGTAAAACATTAGCTTCTATAAACCAACCGATGATTAAACGTACACAGGTGGTCGGAAACGACCTGATTTAACAGGGTGATGAGGATTGGATTAATTTCTTAATATACTAACATAAAACTAAATTTTAAAAGTTTAATCTTTCGTCCAACCTTGGTGTAAAGTTGTTTACAGGACGTTTGAGAAATGAAATAAACTAAGTAAAGATTAAACTTTAAACTTTTTTAATTTCTCTTTTCAGTCCGGCTAAGGTTAAGCGTACTGGCCAGACACACATAGGTTTTACCGTACCTACCACGAAAGACAACGTTAGCTCGAATAGTTACCATGATAACTTCGTTGCTAAGATACCGATGCAGTCATGGCAAAACGATTACTTGATAAACAATAGCAACCCGAGTGAACTTCAGAGTTTCGCAACATTTCCTGCGGCCTTCCCACAAAACGGTCGCTATAGAAACGGCGGTGCGTATGACGACGGCACGAGTTACTTTGAGAACGTCAACTACGCCCAGTTGCACATGGAGCAGTCGCTTGGCAACACAACGCAACTCCATGGTAACGAGAGCAACAGCATGGAGTTCACTAACAACTTCTACGGTCTCACCATGCCAACCGCCGATTCCACCAGCTTCGAGGCTGACTCCATCGACGAACCGTACGAAGTTCGATCGCACGCTGACGTCATTAACAACGACTTTCTCTCGCGTTACAGGTTGCCGTTGGTGTGACGTCATTGTGGGATGTGATCTTTTTATTCTTCGTCTATAGTTCATATATAGGAGATACCATTGTGTGCGATTCTTATTGACGGTATTCATTTGACCACGGATGTGTGGTGTTCTTAGAATTGATGGCGGTACTTGGACTCACCACTGGAGTTACTACTCCAGAGACATGTGCATTTGTAAACACGTTCTTACAGACATGATTACATATAATTATATATTTAAAATGTAATTTATAGTGTGCGATAATATAGTTGTTATTTATTGGCTTGAAACCTTGTTGTCTTACATCTTTCATAATGTCTGCCATGGAATTGCCCCACAGTTGCTTTCATCGACTGATTGATCGCACGTGAAATTTTGCTTTGTTTACAGAATGCAATGGAGCGTCGTGGACAACCCATGAATCTATGCTTGGTCACACGCGGGAAGCTGTTTATTACCATACGTAGATTTAGGTTATATTTATATTCGATTTTAAGTATTATTTTTAAATAATATTTAATTATTTTGCAGTAACTCGATTAAAACTCAAACGTAGATTTATTGTTAACAGTAGTATAATGTCTAAATTCCATCACACTTTCAAACGAAGAAGAAATTTATGTATTTTTAACTCTACATTTTCACGCTTTTCTTTGTTTTATGGTGCTATTTTTGTGCAATCTATTTAAGGAAAGTGCATCTCCTTAATAGTTTCTCCTTAGTGTCGTGTTAACTGAACACCAAAAACGAAAGTAGTGAATGCGTTTTTTAATGACGTCATAATTTAGAACAGTGATTAATTAATTCCGTTTTTTTTCAATGGACGTTGATTCTTTTATTTTTAAGTTTTAATTTTCAGTAATACCATCTTGCAATTCCATTTTTTAAAATTTTTATTAATATATATTTCTCTTCAGTGTAGTATAAAATACAAAAATATAAACCATATTGTCTAATATGTCTACAAACTTAGGATGCTGTGTACTTATTAACGGCAAATACACGCGTGTGATGAATATAAAACAGGCTTTTCTGTCTCTCTTTTGGATTCCACATTTTCTCGGATTCCATTTGACGCGAAGCATTGAAACCAACTAAAATGGATACCTTCTGGCTGGTGACAATATAGTAACTGACCACGATTTACTTACTTGAATTTTTGTTTTCTACTTGCCAGTTGTTAGTGGCTAAGATGAGAAGTTTGTGCCCAAAAAAACCTGATAATTGTCGAAAAGACGGCCATTTTCAGTTAAGATTCGATATTTTTCATCAACCGTGAGAAACCAGAAAGGTTTTACATCCTGCACTTATTGATCAAGAAACATTTGAAAGTGTTTATTAAAATCTAGTTTTATTATACAAATTAATGTACTTGTTAATGGTGAATTAGTCTGTAATATTCTTTTAAATTAGCATTACAATATATTCTATTAACATTTTCTAAACCATACTAGAATGTTTTAGCCTGTTTCTATAGCAAAAGGCTGCCGCTTCACAAATGTACTTGTTAATATGAATTTTTGGCGGAATACTTTGGAACCTAAGGCACCAGCACACCCTACATTACCCACCTCCCCTCCCAAAAATAAATATATATATATATCAAAGGACCACAACCGACTCTGTGAACGAAATCTTAAGCGTTATACGAAGGTTTAGAAAATTGTTTTTAATTAAAATGATTATTAACATTAGTAATTATTATAATGTGATAAAATAAACAAAAAATTAAATTAATTATTTTCCTTTATGGGTTTGTTCAATGGAGTTTTTTGGGATATTTAGGGTCAGCTGACAATCATGGTTTTCTTTGTCGTATTTTGGTAAGACTTAAGACAGTTGTCTTTAAAATTGTTGATCATTTTCGGAATGGTTCATACATAATACACAGTTTCATCATCAGATATTACCGTAGCACAAATGGGAGCAAATGCTTAATTAGCTTCTGGGAGCCTCGTTACACATTCTGAAACTGACAGCTGAGCATAATGCCGTTAAAGCAATTGGTACTTTCCTGTTAGTCCCCCCCCAGATTAATATTCGAAAAGACACAATTTTCTGCGTGCTTCACAACATATTTTTCAGACTTCTTTTTCATAATCTTCAGACTCCATTGTCTGCATCGTATATCCAGACTTGTCTGTGTATATTTCGTTTTCATATTTTCCAGACTCCATTGTCTGGAAAATTTATATCTCTGTCCATATTCCAAAAATCATTCATTGTTGTCACATACTTGTTTTGAATAAGATGAACTTTTTAACGCTGTCAAGTCAAATCCCTGACAAACAAGCAAGTGTACTGTTTTTACAGCAAAGGGGAGTGCTTCACAATCCCAAGATTTGCGCAAATGGGCATCAAATGACATTGCAGCTACGCGACAATAGAGACCGTTGGAGGTGCAGATCGAGGCAGTGCAGAACTGAATCTGGCTTACGCATTGATACATGGCTTGGGCGCTCTCGGTTACCCTATAGGGATATAATCCTCTTCATTTATTGCTGGGCATACGAAATGACCAGCATCAAATTTTGTGAACGAGAACTACTTATGGATAAAAATACAGTTGTTGACTGGAACAATTACTTACGGGAAGTTTGTGCAGCAGATTTATTGCGAAACCCCATTGCAATTGGTGGGCCGAATACAACAGTTGAGGTCGACGAAAGCCTGTTTAGTCGGCGTAAAAATCACCAGGGTAGGGTTCTACCACAGCAATGGGTTTTTGGTGGAATCTGCCGGGAGACGAGGGAATGCTTCATGTATGCCGTTCCAAATCGAAATGCAGCTACTCTTATGCCAATCATTCAAAATTCAATATTGCCTGGAACAACTGTAATGTCTGTGGAGAGCGTATGGTGGTATTAATGTTATGGGCTTCAATCATTTTACTGTTAACCATTCCATAAACTTTGTGGATCCGGTAACCGGAGCTCCCACACAAAATGTCGAAAACTCCTGGAAGCTAGCGAAATCAAGAAATAAAAGACAACATGGAACCAACAGACGAATGCTGGATTCTTATCTTTGTGAATGGATGTGGAGACAGAAGAACAGGAACAACTTGTTGTTTGACACAATAATCCAGGATATAGTCACATATATGCCACCTGTTTAGAATTTGTCTGTGTAGATAAATCCTGTATGGAAATATTTGTGTTGAAATATTGTCTTTATCAATCACTGTCTATTTCCCTTCTATATAACTGTGCCTTTATAATTTTTTTTTTTTGGGGGGGGACTAACAGGAAAGTACCAAGCAATTAAAGCAGCAAAACGTATTTACCTTATGGGTTTGATAAATATGTGCTCTTGGACTATATGTTCAATTCGTTCTGCCGCTTTATTAAAGAACATGGCGATGTTATACATGAAACATTTATCAAATGTTATCGATGAATAAATTAACACCCGTTAATTCATGCATGACTGAGCACAATGTTCTATCTGTTTTGATGCGTAGATGACTTTGTGGTGTAGGTTTTGTTTATATTTTTTGACGTAGTTTAGTCGGCGCCACGAATTCTACGCTTTTTTAGTAAGCCATGATTTCATACAGATCAGTGTTGAGTACTTTGTTCATATTTTAGCCTCAGTGATGTTTACAACATTGTTCGGCCTAGTGTGCTGCTTTTTCGTGTAAATGTTTTGCGAACGAAGATTAAAAAAATTAATTTCTATAATTCATATTTCGCATACTTCTAAATGACAACTTTTTGCAAAATCCCGTATTTTGCTTCATAGTTGGTTAAAAGTTCGATTATTTCCTCATACTATTGGTTTAAAACATGGCCTACTATGTAGTATAGTGTATTAATTGCACATAAAAGCGCCAATGTAATTCGTTGGAACGCGGCAATTAATAAAAGAAAATTATTTCTTACGTCGTAAGGCATGTTATTTCAGAATGTCGGTATCCTCAGCAAACAGACTGGTCTGAATAACCATTTTCTTTACTATTGTTATTTGCATAAATAAAATAAACATTTTTCAAAATGACGTTTTAAATTCAACTACACTTTTTGGTTTATATTTCTTTATTGCCAGGTTTTCCCTGATTTTTCTACATATTTTTCTGGTTAATTTAAATCCTAACCTAACCCCAATCCTAACAATAAAATCTTATTTTTATGTTCACACTTTATAATTGGGTGCATAATACTGATGGGCGGTTGTAAAGATTTGTTGCCATCTTATTGTAGACGGGGGTGAAGTTAGAGTATATTTCTTACCAGAGAATTTAAATAATGCAGTTAAATAGATACTTAAAACGATACATCATTATCTACTTATCTTTCTATCGAAATCTGTTTTAAAAACATTAAATTATTATTTGGTTGGAGAATTCAGTTTATAATTTTTGTCAGTTTAACCCCCGATTATTTCACCATTTTTACTTGAAATGTATTAATCGAGTCAACTTAAAAACATTTTATACGTTCCGGTGTATTTATTTGCGACAACATCCGCAACATATTAAAATTATATATAAACAAAGGAAATTTGCTTTAATGCAGCATTGGAATTAGACATTTTAATTAAAAGCAGATGCAATGGAAGATTTAGGTATGTAAGGATTTAATCTAAAACCTTGATCTAGTCATTAATCATTTTCACCTTTCCTGCTGTTTAGCCGATCTATATTTCGTCTGCGAAAAAAGGCGCCCTCAGGAATTCATTAACTTCTATTAAACAGACAATGACAAATTATTGGAACAATTTGTTAGGAACTCTTGTACTAAATATATACGTGATTTTTGTTGAAATCTTTCAGACAGCAAGGGGATGAACTAAAATTAGGGTTTGTTCAGAAGCGATTTGAATTAAGAGCTATATAACATTTTTAAACGTTTTTTAAAAGAATTGGTCATTATTAATACAAATTTCTGTCTATTTAGTCTGTATATATTTATGGCTGGCAACACCCATTTATTTTGTTTATGTTTTTTCTTTTTGAATAATCAAGTTAAATAATTTTTTCAATATGGCGGACTTTTATCTGAGAAGAATAAACATTTTCAACAATTTTATAAAATCTTTGTTTATATGCTACTCACTATTTGCTACTTTTTCTTCATTGATTTCTTACCTATTTAAAAATATATAATTTTCAACATTTTGTTTCAAAATTTGATCAAACATTAATTAAATAAATTGTAAATTGTTGTTTTACTGAAAATCCTTTTTAAACAGTACACAGCAGGTAGCTTTTTATTGGATAAAGAGGCTTTAGTTTTAAAAATAAGTGTTTTTAAAACATATCTTTCTCAAATGCTGCCTCAAGTCAAGTCAATTTTTAATGAGATCTTGTATGCATCACCGAGGATAGGGTCTTTATGATGAAACATCGGAAAGGGTTGTCCTATTAAATTAATTCAAGATCTTATTTTTATTAAATTTAGGTAAAATGTATAGACATACTTTGTCTCTCAACCTTTGCTGTAAATATATAAATTCATTCAAAGAGAATTACAAAAAGAAAGAAATCAGTTTGTTGAAAAACGTTAAATTTAAACTTTTAATAACAGAATGAATCCAAAATAAAGAAAGGAAATATTTGCGTCATATCATGAATATAAATAAAATTTGTTGTGTAAAAATTTGTCCAGGTAGTGTTTAATAATATTTAATGATGGTGCATACAACTTCAGCTGGGAGGCTGTTCCATTTGTCAACAACACGCATTGGTGATTCCAACTTGGAATAGATTAATATTGTATATATAGGGACTGTTATATGGCCTGTGCCAATCTATCTATCTTTTGGCTCGTTCTTTTTCCATGCTAGCATGGGTTGTGCGGTATATTGGCCGTATATTTGGTCTACAATGATGGGTGGTATAACATTCTGTGTTAGCGTGAAGCTAATAAACTGATTAAAACATTCATTTTTGCCCCTGCACAATACTGCAGATATTTTGTTACTTTCTTGGAGTTTATCCTTTTATGGGTGTTTAGGTTTTGTTGACTGTATATCGTTTTAATGGGGTTCTTATACTTGAATCTCATGGTAAGGCTCTCATTGAAATATATTTTCACAATTTCAAAAACTTGAATTGATCTTTAACCATTATCACGCTGCCCGTTGTTGGGAGCTTTCTCAACCTGATTTATTGGTTCATCACCTTTAGTATGTACCAAAAGGAGGAATTTGAATTTATTGGATTCAAATTGTATTACTAAAGTTTCGGTTTATGTTAAAAACTGTGCAGAAACATTTCACTATTGCTTGATTGATTGATAGTTGAGATGTGCATTTCTTCGGTATGTATTAAAAATATTATAAACAAATATAACCAATAAAAACAAAAATAACGAAGACAATACATTATCCATTCAGGCCCTGAAATTCAAACTTGTTCACGGACGGAAAAAAGTGCTGCCATAAATGACCATTTTTTTTAAAAACACTCAAATTACAGCGTTGCATTTATTTCATTGATGTTTAAAAATAACAATAAAAAATAATAGAGGGCGTGGTAAGGATAACCTTTGCTCATAATTTGTGGACTTGATGATCCTTCAAACAAACAATATATCTACATATCAGTGTTTAGTGGAATTATTTTTCTTCAAGTAACCATTATTTATGAGATGTTTTTTCAGTTAACACAATCTCTAGGCGAACAAGAGTGTTTTGATTTTGACAGTAAAAATGTCTTTTAAATGCATTAAGGGTGTGGATGCTTGTGTCCATGAGGTCAAAGATGTCACATGACCTGCATACCCCCAACAAGAAAATTTAAGAGCTATATAATATGATGTTTTTCTTTGCTTCAGAATTTTGCTTATGTCAGCATTGTGAAATATACACAAGAGCATATTTCAATGGCATCTTCAAAAACCAGAATGTTGTTTATGTCAGGATTGTGAAATATACACAAGAGCATATTTCAATGGCATCTTCAAAAACACTTCCACCTTTCGTGATTTTTAAAACCTTTTCTGTCATTCTTTTAAAACCTTTTTGAAATGTTGGCATCCGGAACAAGAAAACTATAAATTAAATTTATCCATCACACGAAAAGCTGTGAAAGTCAAAGATGTATCTTTAGTTATTTTAATGCTATTTGTAAACTTTGTTTTAATTAATTTTGGGATAATTCCCTCTAAACCACCCCATCATCATAGAAATACATTATTTTTATTATTAAACAGTTAACTTTATATTAAAACTTATTGTGGCACAACATGGTTGAACAACTTAACGAAAGTTTGTCTTACTTAGGTGAGTTAGAGAGAAAATTTATTTTCATCGACAGGGAAACGGGACCGGTCAACGGGAGTTTATCGAGACAGCAAGATTACACTACTTAGAGCAACGCTACGTTTTTATGAAAATCTTGTTTAGATGCATTGCTGGCTGATCTACAGAACACATCAAAACGAACCACGCAACCACAACCAGCTCCCTCTTATGAAGACTTCCCACCCCCGCCTCCGCCCCCATCACAAAGCTCCAATGCTACCGGTGAGAAAATATATTGCTCATTGATGAATTGATATTTCAATGATTTCAATCATTTCAAAATTAAAATAAGACTGGATAAATTACCTTTTATTCTGTGCGTTATAACTTTGAAGAATTAATCTGGGGGGTGTTTGGATTGGGCAGGTGAACACCAATCACAAGTATAGTAGTGGCATACCTCAGCTTTGATGCATTGATGAAACACAGATTTTGTATTTTTTGTGATTTTTGCGGCCCGATGAGCTTAAATAACTTTTAACTTATTTTCATTGAGGATTTATCACCAGTTCTTTTTGTTAATTGTAGCTTTACTCAATTACGTTAATTTTCTGTTGTAGTGTCAGCCTCGTCATCAAGTGGAGCAAGCAGTGGTAGGTTTTCAGACTTAGTTGGAAGTTAATCAAGTAGTATACAGGACTGATATTGAAAACAGAATTTAAGAATTTTAAAATGACTATCTGTAATGAATAAATATTTGTTATAAATACATAAATAAATATACATATATAGTTGGAAAATTCACTAATGATCCCAAAAAATGAACTTCTACCTTTGTAACGAAACAACAATGTGGAGTATGATAACATTGCATACACTTTACTTTACAGTTGAGGCGTTACTAGAAGAACTTGACAGCACAGTGTCCCATTCAAAAACAACACGTCCTGTGGTCGGCAAAGCAACCATCTCCGAGCAACCAGTGCCCAAGTCTGGTGTGTTTTTTTTTAAAATCTAGTATAAAAATGGTAAACCAGGTCTAATTGACCACCCATTTTAGACCCTACGAAACCATAATTTTCCTAATCAGCATCAATACGCGAAGGTTTTAAAACTATTTATTTATGTTCACTGGGATTTGTTTTGTATATACATATTAGTGAAGTAAATATATAACTTCTATTTTTTCTCCAGCATCCAGTGCAACGAAAGAACTCGATGATTTGATGGCGTCATTGTCGGACTTCAAGGTGAACATGCCGGCTGCAGGTGCCACCAGAGTGGATGTCACTCCTCCACCGAGCGAGGTGGATGGGCCACCAAGACCACCACCCCCTTCAGAAAGTGATTACGCTTGCATCGATAAGAAACCAGTAAAAAAGTCGTGTGAGTTCATTTCGATAGTGTTACAATTACCTAGCTAAGATTCATGTTGGTTTTTGAGTAAAATAGCAAATGGATGTTGAACTTTGCATAACCCTGACTCCCTAACTCTCTAATAAAACTACCGAAAGATAAACTTGAGTATGATGTACCAAAATTTTTCTACTTTATGGGTGCACACATTTATAACAAACTCCCCATTGATACAAGGAGGGAAGAGTCGTTAAGACAGTTTATATCAACAAACTCCCCGTTGATACAAGGAGGGAAGAGTCGTTAAGGCAGTTTATATCAAAATTAGATTTATTTTATTTTAACTCCTAATTACTTCTTTTAAATAGTATATATAAATAAATAAATAACTTTTAGCTTTTATATTTTTATTTTGTATTATATTATTAACAGGACATGTATTATAGCAGCATTTAGTACTGAACAGTTTATCCTGTATAATATTCACTTTAATAATTAATAATAATAATAATGGTTAACCTGCACAAAGCTTTCGTGCATGGTGTATTTGAAAACATGAAGACGTAAATGAAACGAAATATAGAAACAGTTTGTAGTATTTGAACACATTTTCTTGTTCAGCTGTTCCAGCTCCAGTACAACAAGCAAACAATTTGGATTCTATGCTTGGCAGTCTCCAAACGAACATGAGCAAACAAGGCGTCACTACCGTCACCAAAGGTATATGTGCAGCGTGCAATAAACAGATCATCGGGCAGGTGTGCACGGCCCTCGGTAAAACATGGCATCCGGAACATTTCACCTGCCATATCTGTGACACTCCTCTCGGTACGAAGACATTTTTCGAGAGAGACGGGAAACCGTTTTGTGAGGATGACTACCACGAGAAGTTTGCACCGAAATGCTTTGCTTGTCACGGCCCCATATTAGATGTGAGTAGGATCATCTCTCCGTTAGTGCAACTGCTATTGAAGGCAGTCTTTTGAATTCTATCCATGCTCTCGTCTAGTCCTATACCAACTCATAACAGTGCAATTTTGTCTTTCAAATCATTATATTCAACCGCATTATTTGGTAGTCTTCCTACATATTTAGTCGTGCGTTACTTCCATGGAACGTACGTGGCACCCTGAGCATTTTGTGTGCGCTGAATGCAACCGACCGTTTGGAGATACTGGCTTCCATGAGAAAGATGGCAAAGCGTATTGCAGGGATGATTACTTTCGTATGTTTGCGCCAAAGTGCTCTGGATGTAACCAAGCTATCATTGACAACTACATTTCTGCATTGAATGGCCATTGGCATCCACAATGCTTTGTGTGTATGGTAAGTTACCCATAATGCTGTAGGCATGTTATATCACCAATTTTCAACATTAAAACTTAAAATAACGAAGATTTGTCTTCGAATGGTGTTGTTTCACGTTTCATCGTTTAGGAATGCCACCAGCCATTTCAGGGCGGGAGTTTCTTCGAGCATGAAGGAATGCCGTACTGTGAAATGCATTATCACGCGCGCCGTGGCTCGCTTTGTTCCAGCTGTCAAAAACCCATCACTGGCCGATGCATTACCGCAATGCACAGGAAGTTTCACCCAGAGCACTTCATTTGCGCTTTTTGTTTGAAGCAGTTGAACAAGGGCACATTTAAAGAGCAGAACGACAAACCGTACTGTCACGCGTGCTTTGTGAAGTTGTTCGGATAGTTTGGCATAGTCATATAAGAGAGAGTGTCTTGCGTTTCGTTTATTATTTAGTTAATTTGAGTATTCCTTGTTGTTTTTTATAGAAATTTGAACTTTTCGCTGACAGTCTTTTGCCTCTTTTCGTTTAACTTTTTAACTTTTTTACCGCAATCTCGCCAAACCGTAGAATGTATAATCGAGAATTTTTTTACGTCAGATTTATTTTGTACCGTTGTTTTTAACATAAGCCTTTTTCGAATTGTTATATTAAAAAAAGATTTTGCGATCTGAATTGTCCTTCTTTTTTGCGTCAACTATGAGAGGCATGGAACCGAGTGATGTCATAAATGTCTTTGACAGATGAATTTCCTTTCTGCTGGTTTTCGTAAGGTTAACCTTCTAACGCTTTTCGCTGGCTGACATTTTTCAACGTACACGTGTTACATCTCACTAGTAGTGACCTTTGAATCTCTGACGTCCCTTTTCTTTTCTGAAATTTAGCAGCCTTGTGTTGTTCCCTCTGATAAAGAAATCACTACACCTTCGATAACGAATACTCAAGGAGGTGGAGCGTAACAGTTCCAAACGAATATTGCAATCTCAGGGCATAGGACTTTGACGTCATGCAAGAAAACGTTTCTATTCACAGTTGAAAAGCTGCGTCGATCAGGAGAAACGCTTTTGTATCTTCCTCCACAAAAATGCCTTTCATCGACAGAATGGCTGCTTCATCACCCAACATACAGATTTGGCGATGCTCTCGGGTCCACTGATGCAACGGCCTTGCCCATGATTCGAGAAGGAATGTCACCTGCTACGCTAATAGGATGTTGCTCATGGTTTTTGTCAAAGGGTGAGGTTCCATAGCCGTAACAACCAGGGGGGCCATGACCTCCCCAAAAATATTTTCGATTATACTTTACATATTATTAAGTTTCGTGGAAGTTTCATTTCACAATTAATTCAAGACATTTCACAATTAATTTTCTTCTCAAGGGATGAAAATAGCCTTGTAATGTGTTTTAGAGCTTTCTCAGATTAGAAAATTTCCTTCGTCGGCCAACCATGGTGGTCGACAATTTTTCCACTCCCTTATCCTAAAGATTTTTCCTAAGTTTGGCCCCCCAATAAATTTTCAAGTTGTTACGGCCCTGGGTTTTTGAGTCGACAAGCAAAAAACACTTCAAGTGGTAGACTCAGGTCATCGCACTAACAATTTTTTCGAGTCGCCATGGCAATTTATTTGGCTGCTCGTGGAAGATGAGATGTGGTGGTTCGTGCAAATAACCGTTATTGTTATTGTTGTGGTCTAATTCTTTTGCGCATTCACATGATCTTTCTTACAACGTCTCCGATAAAGTTGCAGAGCAGTTCGATTTTTAAATTTTCGATTACAATGCAGACATTATTGATGTGCAGTAGGAATACTAACTTCATTGTATATATAGTTTTTTGTTCATTGTATATATAGCTTTTTTGTTCATTTTATATATAGCTTTTTTGTTCATTGCATATATAGTTTTTTGTTCATTGTATATATAGCTTTTTTGTTCATTTTATATATAGCTTTTTTGTTCATTGCATATATAGTTTTTTTGTTCATTGTATATATAGCTTTTTTGTTCATTGTATATATAGCTTTTTTGTTCATTGTATATATAGTTTTTTTGTTCATTGTATATATAGCTTTTTTGTTCATTGTATATATAGCTTTTTTGTTCATTGTATATATAGTTTTTTTGTTCATTGTATATATAGCTTTTTTGTTCATTGTATATATAGTTTTTTTGTTCATTGTATATATAGTTTTTTTGTTCATTGTATATATAGCTTTTTTGTTCATTGTATATATAGCTTTTTTGTTCATTTTATATATAGTTTTTTTGTTCATTGTATATATAGTTTTTTTGTTCATTGTATATATAGCTTTTTGTTCATTGTATATATAGCTTTTTTGTTCATTGTATATATAGTTTTTTTGTTCATTACACACGACTTTTTCATAACTTGGAATTTTAAGCACTCAAGTTGCTTATTTCTTACCCCATGTTTGGAACTGAAGTTGCTTGCTTTTTCTCGATTAATTTTAAATATAGTACAAGAATGGACAATAAGAAAAGAAAAAATCATTTTTTCGGCACTACAGGAATAATAACAAATATCTTAAAATAAAACATAAAAAATGTTTCTTCTATTTCTTTATCTAATCCCCGAATATATATTTTATTGAAATAATCATATTAATATAGTTTCTTATAGTCATATATGTACAGTACTGAAGTTGCTTCCGGTCACATCTGCTCAGTACTGAAGTTGCTTAATAATTTAGTTTTTTTAAATTGTTTATTTGTTGTAAACAGAATTTATGGAACATTCCAGGCTCGTAATTTTCTTTGAGTTTTAAAGTATTTGATAGTACAGTAAAAATGGCTAACAAAATGGCAAAACCCAAAAAAAAACAGACCTTCGAATATATTTTTTGATATTTAAATATTTTGATAAGGACTGCCAGTTTTACCGAATTTAAGACCCTTGTTCGAACCTGTTTTTGCTAGCTCACTAAGAACTTTTATTTTATTTTATCATATTCTATTTTAGTGTATCATTTTATAGTAGTATTAAATGTGTAAGTACTTGTAATTATTCGTAATTTTGGTAATTTATTTGACAGGGTCGCCATTAATAGCAATTTATTTTATAAGTTGAAGGGGCCACCCTGTATAAATATGTTTTAAATAAATAAATACCTTCGGAACCACCAAAAAAATCCCGATTATTTTGACCAATTTTACTACCTTTTTTGCCCATTTCCAATTTGGTCCAATTGACCTTCAAAAAAGTACTGGTAAGGAGATATTTGTGCTCAAAGTGAGTATGATAACGTCATAATTTTATTAAATTTTCAACCTTGCTGCTACCAAAGTCACAAGAAATCGAATATTCAACCTCCAACTGCACTAAAATTTCCGCAATTTTGTTTGTTATTGCAGGTTCGCATGCCTGGGCCCGAGTAAAACCGGGAACAATAACATAAAACAATACTTCTATTATTCTCCTCCAGACTATGCTTTGTCTCTGCTGCTACTTAATGATTTATATGCCGTTGAAAAGATAGATTCAAACTGAACAAAATGCTTGCTTACCTTCAAAGATGTGCACTGTTTAGTAGATATTTCTGCTCAAAGTGAATGACTTCAGAATTTTTACATATTTTCAACCTTTTCACCAATGCACTTAATTAATCTTTTTTCCTTACCAGTGCACTTTTGAAGGTTGCTGTAAGCAAATTTTTTGTTCAGTTTGAAATTATCTTTCCAACGATGTACAATACTTACTATTTAAAAAATGTTAAAGTTGGAGCTATTTTTTTGAGGCTCAGAAGATATATTCGAAGGTCTGTGCAAAATTTCAGATTAATTATATTTTTTTCGGGTACTAACCCGAGAACATGCACTTATCTTCGAATGCACTTAAATGTTGAAGAAGAACAACAGTTAAGTTGTAGAAACAGTTTTACGGACAATATAAAAATACATATAAATATATATATTAACTATTCAAATATATATATACTCTCCGGTCTCAAATAAAAATTATCCAACTATGACATCATGTTATGTATTGTTTTTTTCACGATTGAGATTTTTACAAATAAGATGATTCGAATATGTGAAGTCGTTGCATTGTAGTTTCGCAAAGAAAGATGTTTAAGATTTGATCGACAAAACCAAAATAAGTAATGTACGAAACAACGTGTGTAAGTGAGAGAACTTTAGGGAGGAATTTGAATGAGCTTTTTTCTTTTTGTTTTCTTAGCTTTATATATACTAAATAATGTATATATTATATATTGTTATCATTATAAACTGAAATGTTAAATAACAACTCAACTGAACAAAATGAAAAATACATGTTTACCAGCATGATAAGGTGCTCCCGCTAAAAATATTAAACGGGCTCTGCATTCCTTAATTTTCCACAACTGCGTAAACTAGACCGGAACTCCATGTCAAGGTGTTGTGCAAGGTAGTGATGGTGTAAGGTGTAAGCATCAAGCATTAAGCAACAAGTTATTGCATCAAAATCGTAATAGTTTAGATGAGAGAGTCATTATATTTTATTTAACTGTTGTTATATAAAGCATAATATAAAATATATAAAACATGTTCTAAGAAGCTTCTATTAAAAAAGAAAATCGAAAGAAAATCACTATATACATAATTTTCCACAACATTTTAAGCAAACACAACCGGCCCGTTTGGCAATTCGTTTTGTACTGGCAGCAATGAAGGCGAAGGTCGCTGTCGGTCAGAAAGCGCTGGAGGTTTTGAAAAAGATAAACATTATTAGTATTGGCAGAGATAAATTGCCCAAATCAGTTTGAAACAGTTTTAAAAGGTTAATTTGATAGTTGTTCTGCTCATTGTTGTTATATAAAGTAAACACTCACTTCGAGCTCTTACATTTCTTTGAAAGCAAAAAATAGCGCTCACAAGCAAAACTACAGCAGAAATAGCAATGCAAGCGATCAAAATCCAATTCGGAACACCTCTTGAATTTGTTGAAATGGTGCTGAAAGTCCCTTCGGTGGGCGGTTGAATGAAACAACATTGCTTACATCCATCATATGACTTTGTTGCACATGATTTGATGCAAGATAACTTATGTCCCGTTTTCGTAAAGAAGAAACCATCTTGACATATGATTTCAGCTAAACAAACAAACTGATAGAAAATCAAAAACCTTTTTTCACTTCACCCAAAATTAACCAAACTATTAAGCACTTAAAAGAGGTTTTCGATGTACATTCATTTCGCCATGAATCAGTGATATAAATAATATATATAATATAAAATCCAGTGAGAGCGAAAGATAAAACTGATGGTTTTATGTATATGTACATTACATTTTTATGTATATATACATACAAACTACTAACCTGACATGGCCACAGAGACCGTAACATCCAAGAACAACAGCAACAGTGGAGCCCCTGGCAATGTTTTCATATTTGTTCAATTTTTTTTTACTGCAAAAAATTAGCCTTGTGCTGATTATTATCTTTTTTAATGGCAACAAGACCTTTTATTTTAACAGAAGAAGCTAATGGAATGAGAGACACTTACTCAATCACTCACTTACTTTGTGGTAAATAACATATATATATATATATGTATATCCCTTTCAAAGATTCAATCATTCTCTCTTAAATGCTTTACAATAAGTACTGAGGCGTGAACCTGTTGCCGTATGTAGCTCCTCCACCGTCTTTGTTATGTATATGTCGTCCCAACAATGGAGGATGGTTTTATGAAACTTAGATTAAAGATGACGCACATCTAAATGCACATGCTCTCTCTCTACTGTTATTCCAACGTAACTTGGTGTCAGATGTAATACACGTTGACGATGTCGGCCAACAAACGACCAGAACTGAAGTTAACTGGAAATGTATCAGAGAACTTTAAAAACTTTGAACTTCGATTTAATGACTATTGCATACAGTCTGACTACAGGGACTTAGACAAGGACCCAGATACTGATAAAACAGACCACTACAAGAAGCCACTTCTCGAGATATCAGCCCTTCGTTCAGCTATGCCTGATGAGGCATTACAAGTAATACGATATACCATTGAGCCGCAGATCCCAGCTGCAGATAAAAGGAGGCCTTGGATATGGATGGACAAACTCCGAGCACATTACACTGGAACTGTTGGCAGCACTCTCATGACTGATCGGTTCAAATTCTGGCATGACTCTCAGTCTGCTAACGAAACTGCCCAGGACTGGGAGGTAAAAGTTCGTCAAGGAGGAAACTTGTGTGAATATGGCCCAGCTACCGATCATATGTGTAAAGATAAGTTTGTTTTTGGACTGCATAATAATGGTATACGTACAGAACTTCTGAAAACCCACATAAAGGCAGATGGAACAGCGAAAGCCATGTCAGACGTGGAAGAAGCTGAAGCTAAAACATTAGAATCTGCTCAACGTACCAACCAACTGATTGCAGATACTTCCAGAGCTATCGAGGAACAAGTTCACTGGACCCAACCAAAAAAGAGACACAACCAAATGCAACTAAAAAGGGAAACAAACACTTGTCATTGGTGTGGCAGTAGCCAAGGTCCACACTCTTGGTCTGCGTGTCCAGCCAATGGCCGTCAATGCACCAGGTGTAAGGGGTTTGACCACTTTGCTAAAGTATGTTTGGAGCCCGTTCCCACAAAAGGTTCAGCCCCTGGCCTGTCACCAAGGGGTAGGGGTACCTATGGAAGAAGCAGAGGAAGGGGCTATTGGCGCAATGATCGAAACCAAGTCCATGCTATGGAGAGTAATGATGATCACACTCAACATAACCAATTACCGTCTGCACACAATCAGGAGACAGAGGAATGTTACACAGATGACTATGGATACCTACCAGCCCCAGTATTCAGAGTAGGAGCCTCAACGACAGACCAGAGGAGAAGGGGATATTATGCAACCGTACCATGTTCAGCCACCGGTCAAACTTTCTATCCGCTAGAATTTCAGATTGACACAGGATGTGACAATAACACTGTATCTGAGAAAACTGTTGCTGAATTGTTTCCAGAACTAAAACTTAGTAAGTCACGTGTTCACCAACGTGACCAACGTCCTCTGTCGAGAGTCGTCTACAAAGTTTCGTGTCTGCATAGACCAAGTCAAACTATCAATAAAGCCATAGAACGACCCATATGGCAAATGCCTACACTAAATGAACAGTTACACAAACTGGAAAAGGCAAAATGTTTTTCAATCATTGATGTGCGGGAAGGTTTCCTACACATCCCTCTTGATGAGAAGTCATCATATATGACTACAATGCATACATCGTATGGCCGATACAGATGGACACGCTTACCGTTCGGGATCAACAGCACTCCAGAGGAGTTCCAGAACCGCCTAATGACAGCATTAGAAGGACTTGAAGGTACTGTCACGATTGCAGACGACATACTTGTGTTCGGCAAAGGTGATTCATACGAGGAAGCTGAAAAGGACCATGACAAGAACTTTATTGCTCTACTAGAACGAGCTCGAAATAAGGACATCCGCTTCAATCCAAAGAAACTGCAATTCAAACAGAAAACCGTCAAATTTGTAGGACACATCATCACACCACAAGGAATACAAGCTGATCCAGACAAAGTAGGTGCAATCACAAACATGGACGCACCACATGACAAAGCAAGTCTCATGCGATTCATCGGTCACGATGATTAACACGATCACGATGAAGCAACACGTATTTTTAATCGCTCTCTTTTTAATGTTACTTTTTGGTTTTAAAAAGAAATGTTTCATAACATCAGATGGAATTAGTTTAACTTTGGGTTATGATAAACTGATTAATGAGAAGGAGACATTTATTTCATCATCTTTGTGGGATTATAAGAAGAGTTGTTCAATTATATCGATATCGCTTAACAACGTTCTTGTTTTGTTAATTCTTGCTTGTGGTGACGTTGAAATAAACCCTGGTCCAGACCAACCGAGAACAGTACCTGAATTACAACGATTGCAAAAACTTAAAGGTATAAAATTATTTCACCAAAACATTCGAGGGATTAATTCTAATATATTGGCTTTAAAAGAACTATTTTCGAGCTTTTCAAAGTTTGACATTTTGACATTGTCAGAAACACATATACAAAATCACAACGATTTAAACGCCCTGTATGAAATTCCGGGTTACACCTTCATTAGTAAATATAGACAAATCGGTAAAGGAGGAGGAGTAGGGATGTACATTTCTGAAAGATTTAAATGGATTCGAAGAAGCGATCTTGAGGGAAAAGGAATAGAGTGTATTTGGATTGAGGTATTAATTGAGAAATCGAGCAATTTACTTATATCTTTCATTTAGATACATCTCAATATCTACTTCCGAGCTTTAACTTCGTTCTTAATGACATGCTAACAAATGTCAACAGAGAATCAAAAGAATCGATAATAACAGGCGATGTCAATGTTAATTACCTTGAAAAAAGCAGTAACATTGATTTTAAAAACATTTTAATCATGAATGGTTATAAACAAATTATAAATAAACCTACTCGAACTACGCGTGACGCTAAAACATTAATTGATATAATTGCTTCAAACAAACCAAACAATATTAGAGATAGCGATGTTATACCGAGTTCGATATCTGACCATGACATGATTGGATGCGTTCGTAAAATAAACCACACCAAATACGAGCCAAAAACTATACGTTGTCGAAATTATTCAAGATACCAGGCTAATTTAATGTGTAACGATCTTGCCAAGTACGACTGGGCAATCCTGTTTGAAAGTTCTGATGTTAACTTTGCTTGGAATTACCTGAAATCTGCTCTAATAACAACATTTAACCTCCATGCACCTTTCATGAACAAAAGAATTAAAGGAAAATTATGTCCATGGCTTACAGTTGAAATAAAGGCTTGTATGAATGAACGGGACAAAGTGTTAAGAATTGCAAGGAGAACCAATACTGAGCAAATTTGGAATCTGTACAAGAACTTACGTAATAGATGTACAAATCTAGTTAAGAAAGCAAAACAAGACCATTGCAATGACCTTTTGGCATCTAACGTTAACAATCCTTGCAGTTTTTGGAAAACAATAAAGTCTATAATTCCAATGAAAGACTCCACCAAACATCGTGTAACACCATTCATTCAAGATGACAATGTTCCAATAAAGTCTAATGACCCAATAATTAAAGCTGGTATATTTTGTAATTTTTTCTCGACGTGTGCGCATATACTAAAATCAAAGTCGATGCCATTGATTAATTTTGTTTGGAAGTTCAACAAACCGTACCCAATTAAAACAACAGCAACATTTCATTTCACTTCTGTTTCAACAGAAAACATCGAAAACAAACTTAAAAAAATCAAACTAAATAAAGCTACGGGCAACGATGATCTTCCAGCGAAACTCCTAAAAGATTGTGCATCCATTATAGCATCACCATTATGTCACATAATCAACACTTCGTTAAAAACCTCAACTGTACCTACTGAGTGGAAAGTTGCTAGAGTTACCCCTCTACACAAATCCGGTTCATCTTCCAAAGTCAATAACTACTGTCCGATTTCGATACTACCAGTTGTATAAAAAATAATGGAGAAAGTCGTTCACGAAGAGCTGTCGCACTATTTGGAAAAAAACATTCTACTCACTAACAGACAATTCGGTTACCGAAAAGGTCGATCAACAGAGCTAGCAGCCACATTATTTCTCGACAACATTCGAAAAGAAGTAGATAAGGGCAGATTAGTCGGCACTGTATTTCTGGACTTGTCCAAGGCATTTGATACGCTGAGCCATAGTCGACTGCTTAGTAAATTGCCATCTTATGGTATACAAAACACTGAACTTCAGTGGATGACAGATTACCTTTTCAACCGATCTCAATTAGTAGTATACGATAACGTTTCATCAAGTTACATGCCAATAACCTGTGGCGTTCCTCAAAGTTCGATCTTGGGACCCTTACTTTTCCTACTATACTTCAACGATTTTGTAAGTTGTTTGAGACATTCAGAAGTTATTATGTTTGCAGATGACACTGTAATTTATTTCTCAAATGAAGATTTTGATATTATTGAAGACAAGTTGAACCAAGACATTGATAATATTTCAAAATTTCTTGAAGAAAATGAATTAGTTGCGAACATGAAGAAAAGTAAAACAGAATCAATAATATTTGGTACTGCCAAAAGACTCAAGAACTATCCAACAGAACTGAACTTAAATTTGCGCCACGAAAAGATTCTTCCAGCTAATCGATACAAGTACCTTGGCACAACCGTTGATCCAACTCTTTCTTTAAATGATAATTTCAATGACACATACAAGAGGGCTTCATCGAGATTACGTTTACTACACAATCTAAGATGTAATCTTAACTCTCATGCAGCAAAAGAAGTTTATGAAAAGATGATCATTCCGTTGATAACTTTCAACACCACTACAAATCTACTAATTACGTCTACCCAGCGGAAACGCTTGACTTCTCTCCATTCACGTGCGATCAACATTATAAACGGCAAAAACCTTAAAATACCATCAATAACAAACCTTATAAACATCCATGCTTGTTCACTTGTGCGCAAATGTATCGATAATCATGTATGCAGTAATTTTAAAAACTACTTCATATTGAGAAATCACAGCATCAATACTCGTAACAACAACATCCAATTGCAAATTCCAAAAGTCAAATTAGAATTTGCAAAAAAATCATTTTATTTTATGGGGAGCAAACTTTATAATGAGCTACCATTTCATATAAGGGAGGAAAAGGATTTTAATTGTTTTAAAAATAAGTTGAAACTTCATTTTTTGTGAATTGTTTTATAGTGTTGAATATCAGTTTTTGTTTTTATCTATTCAAAATTTTTTTCCTTCCTTCTAACTTTTATCCTATTTGCTTTCATACACGTTTTATTGCATTCAAAATTGTTTATATAACATTTCATTTTTATTAGATATAACATATTTTAAATTGTTACTAACATTTTTATACCAGGACACATATTTATAACAGTTTTTTATGCTGACATGTATATCCTGTGGAAATATTCGCTTAATAAATAAATAAATAAAGGTATGATCAATTTCCTCACACCATTTTGTGAAAATTTGAGTTTTGTCATTCGACCACTCACTGAATTGACCAAGAACGATATGAAATTCCAGTGGTCACGGACGCAAGGTGATGCATTTCAGAAAGCAAAAAGGCTCATTGCAGAAGCACCAACTCTACAGTACTTCAGCCTAGACAATCCGGTGACTTTACAAGTAGATGCTAGCGACAGCGAACTAGGCGGTGTTCTTCTACAACCAAACCAGTCAGGTCAGCTGCAACCAGTAGCGTACACATCCTGCAGTCTTACAGACACAGAAAAACAATATTTGCAAATGGAGAAAGAATGTCTGGCAATATGCAATGCGTTTAAGAAATTTGACCACTGGCTCTTTGGGCACTCATCGATTGAGGCACACACTGATCACAAACCGTTGGAGACTATCTTTAGAAAACCGTTAAACAAAGCACCTGCTAGACTGCAGCGGATGATGGCCAGACTTCAACGAAACCAGTTCAAACTTGTATACAAGAGGGGATCGTCCCTTCACATTGCTGATACCCTTTCACGTGCACCACTGCAAGATCTATCTGAAAACAACATTACTGAATTTGACGTATTCCGGATAGAGAATGAGCAAGAGTACCCAGAACACCACGTTAATTTAAACACGGACACGGAAATCAAACTCCGCACCGCAACCCAAAAAGACGAATCTCTGAGTCAGCTGTACAGCACCATACAACAAGGCTGGCCGGACCGTAGACAACAGCTTCACAAAACCTTGCTACTGTATTGGACGTTTAGAGATGAACTTTCCATAAACAACGGACTTATCTATAAAGGACACCAAATTGTTGTCCCATTTTCAATGCAGAGTGAACTTTTGAGCAAAATTCACAATAACCACTTTGGAGCAGCATCCAACACGAGAATGGCAAAAGAAGTACTGTTTTGGCCAGGTATGTCAAGTGCTATTAACAATATGTGCAGTTCCTGTCCCCAATGCGCGAAATACCAGTGTACCACCCCAAAAGAACCAATGAAGTCGCTACCAATACCCACATTACCATGGCAAATTGTAAGCCAGGACTTATTCGAGTATGAACAAAACCCATACCTTGTAACTGTTTGTCATTTTTCGGACTGGATAGAGGTCGACCAATTACCAAACACACTGTCATCAACCGTTATCTCCCGCACGAAGGCACACTTTGCTCGATATGGCGTTCCGCAAATATGCCACACTGACAATGGCAGTCAATTCACCAGTAATGAGTACAAAAACTTTTCTTCTGAGTACGACTTCAAGCACACTCGTTCTTCTCCATACCACCCTCGAGGCAATGGGAGAGCTGAGGCAGCAGTCAAGGTATCAAAGAGCATGCTCAAGAAAACCAGAGACTTTCACGTTGCAATGCTGAACTATCGGAATACCCCCCAGGAAGGACACTCATACTCACCTGTTCAAAGGATGATGAACCACCGTACCAAAACATTGCTACCTACAGCAAATGAGCTCCTCCAATCCAAACTTGTCAATCCTAAAGTCGTAGTCAAGGAGATAAACCAGAAACGTGTCAAAGCAAAAATTGCCTTTGATCGCAAGGCAGGAGTCGAACATTCGTCACCTCCAGTAGGAACTTACGCCTATGTAAAACCGTCACCGCACCACAAGGGACAACCATGGACATTCGGCAAAATAACTGAAAGGCAAAAGAGATCATACACCGTCCAGTCAGGTCACAAAATTATCAGGCGGAACAGAGTTCATGTACGTCCTGCATCAGCTCCAACATCCATCCAAACCCCCGTAACAATTATCCAAGCTCCACTGAGAACACCACCTCAACACCACTGTCAGTCACCCGCAACGAATACCAATGCACCCCCTGTTGAAATCGTGCCTGACAAGCAACCAACCCAATCTAAACGGACCACAAACGAGGAACTAAACGAGCATTTCAAACCTCAGACACCTGAAGAAACTCCTCCACGTGATTATCCAGTCGAGCAACAAAGGTCGAGGCGTAACGTTAAGCTCCCTGACAGATTCAAAGACTATGTGATGTCGTAACAGTACATTGCGACAAAACTACTACAGATTTTTATTCAGATTCTTGTTATATTTTTTTAGGGTGTTCTTGTGTTTTTTATTTTGGTAGGGAGGTGTTACCGTATGTAGCTCCTCCACCGTCTTTGTTATGTATATGTCGTCCCAACAATGGAGAATGGTTTTATGAAACTTAGATTAAAGATGGCGCACATCTAAACGCACATGCTCTCTCTACTGTTATTCCAACGTAACTAACTTAAGTCAAATAGATTCATTCAGTTTAATAGACCTTTCCTGAATTGAATAATTATGACGTCATGAATTTATGAATCTTATTGGTTACTAGAAAGGCAGTAACAATTGGTGCCAAAAATGCCATGTTCTATTAATTGTGCGAAAGTCAAATTTGATTTCTATATATAATTTTTAGCTGCAAATGCGAAATCAGATGTCCACATAAACAATTCTTTTTTTTCATAATAAAGCTTCTCGGGAAAAGTCTATTCTAGCTAAAATTTATACCTGTAACATTTCGTATATATCATGAGATTACATCAGACCATTTCAAATATCCAGTCATGAAAATATACTGTAGTTGATACAGCTCCACAGACTAGACAAGAAAAACAGAATAATTTGAATGATGACTATGTCTTATACTTTTGCACTGTAATTTGTTTATCATTTTATATAAAAGATTGCAAAAAAAATACACAACAAAATGAACAGCTACCAACTCTCTGTGTGATAAATCTGGTGTTAAGAATCACGTTACAAAACCGAACAGAAACATTTCACGGAAAGAAAATGCTGTATTCTCACAATTAAAGATCGCTTACAAATTTCAAATTGTAGCCATAACCACATCAATAAAACAACAACCCAGTCATGGTAAAAAGTTCCAATACAAAAGTATAGTTAACGAGTCTAATACTTGACTTATGACTTGACTTATTTCGAGCGAACTCGAGCACCATAACTAATTCTTTTCCATTCTATTCTATCTTCCATCACCACCTTCAGACTGTCAGTTGATAAGCCAGTATCATTGTGCAGTTGGTCGACATGTCTTAGGCGGCGTTTACACGAGAGTTTCACTTCGCCCGAAATGAAAGTTTAGCACTTCGGTGTTCGTAGAAAACCCTTACAACGTTTACATGATCTACCCGAAATGAAACTCATTTCGGTTGGGAATTCATTTCGGTCAAACAGACAGAAATGAAATTTCATTTCGACCTCGAAAAATTCATGTAAACAGACCGAAACGGCATTCCTCCGAAATGTACACTTCTGCGCATGTCTGTGCATCAGCACATGCAGCAAAAATTGTGAAAATTCAAAATTGCAACCACCGTAAAGGCATGAAACATATTTCCAATAATAAAATGGCAGAATATTCAGATGAAGAATATCAAACGAGCATCTCTACTCTGGACCGTTTTCAGCAGAGAAAGAAACGAATGGGAATGAGGTGAATATGATTATATATGTACCATATAACATATTTTGTAATGTATGTCAGAATTGTAGCTATAAACCTGCCGTATGTAGCTAGTTAAACAAAAACGGTCATGCATAGCTTTAGCTAGCTAATTAGTTTGTAGAGTACTGGTATAATTTTTATATTTATATTTTAGTTCATATTCAACATCATTGGCCTCAAAAATAGTTTTGGAGGAAGACTCACCAAGTAGTAGTAATAAACGACACCAAGTTAGCTATTATGACAGTGAAGAGCTAACAACTATTAACATTAATGACTTGAGAGATGACAGTCAAATTTCAAATCCAGGGCGAAGTATTAAACGAACAGCAGGAAAAGGTAAACATGACAAACGATGGAAATGGGATGAATCGATGATCCAAAGTTTGTTGGATAGCATAATCGAATGCAAACATCAAATGACGTTCAAAGGTTTGGACTTCCAATCTGACCTTGTTGACTTTTATGTCAACATTCGAACGATGATGGCATGTCTGTTTGAACCTTCAGACTTTGGTCCAGCAAAAATAGCTATAGAAGAGACAGAAGATATGGAGCCGGAGGAACTTCTGCAATATAAACGCAAAGTTGATAAATTAATAAGTTTGAAGAAGGAAGGGTATAGTAGAATCAAGAGCAAAATTAAGGGGATGAGAACTGGATATAAAACAGCTGTTGACAAAGGAACACGGTCTGGCTCAGGAAGACTTATAATGGAAAATTTTGAAAAACTACGAGAAATCTGGGGTGGATCACCCTCAGTGAGCACCATAAGCAACGCTCATTGTAGCTTAGGGTCTCCTGTCGAAACTGGTGATGATTCAGACAGAGAAGTTGAAGATGCCCCCAACTCTGCAGAAGCAACCTCTGGTGCTGGCATTCAAATACGAGATAAAAAGCGAGACAAAATGAAAAAGGAAATGTCCGCACACGAGAGAGACATGCTACAGGTTGATCTGACAAAAAAAGAACTAACTTTAAAGAAAGAAGCAATTGAAATGATGAAAGAAAATGCCAGAGCAACAACAAGCTATAAAGGTAATGTCAACTTCCATTATGGAAATTGGGAATAGGATCAAAGATGGTCTGGCAATACTGGCTAATGCCATGGTGCAATGCCAACAAAATCAGATGCCTACTATGTACATGCCAGCTCCTAACTACATGAACTCTAATTTTTCCCCGCCACCAACACCGTCTAACACAAAACAACAATAAGATGTTATATTTTTTCTGTTAGTATTTACAAAATACTAAACTATATTAAAGTATATATATAGTTTGTGTTGTTATTTATTTATCCTTTATTTAAAGCTTGGTTGTTACAATTTTAAACTGTAAAAAATTCTAAAACAAGAAAAAAATATATAAATAGCATATCTTAGCTATATTTACATGTATATGTCCGACACAAACACTTAATGGTACAACTCTGAAAACAGGTAGATGATTATAAGTATTTAGGATCATACATCACATCCTCTCAGAAAGATTTCTTTACGAGAAAAGGTATGGCTTGGTCTGCTTGTAATGACATGCATAAGATCTGGTCATCTGACCTCAGTAAGAAGCTCAAACTCAAGATCTTTAAGGCAATATTAGAGCCTATCTTGCTCTATGGCTCTGAAACCTGGACTCTATCTAAACGCCTTGAGAGAAGACTGGATGGAACATACACCCGTCTTCTTATGAGAGCTCAAAACCTCTCATGGACACGCCATCCCACCATTCCACAAATATATGGAGGTCTTCCTCGCATATCCACTATTGTACAGGCTCGTAGAGTCCAGTTTGCCGGCCATTGTTGCAGAGCCAAGAACGAGGTTATCTCTTCCCTCTTCTTTGGAATCTTGCTCATGGGAGGACAAAGAGTCGGAGGCTGTCATCTGCCGGGATACAGAATTAGGAGAACCTCAGTAATGCAATAATGGACTGGGAAGTCTGGCGTAAGGTTGTGAATTCTGTCATCTCGACCGCGGTCAAACAATGATGATGATATGTCCGACAGCAAGCAGAACTCAATTGCAAGATTTGCAGGCACAATGTATACTGGCATTTTGTGTAAAATAAACTCAGAGAATTTGCCTCTTTGATTTTACCTCAAATGACCAAAAAAATTAAGAAACATTGAGTCTGCCTGGTCTGACATGTTTTTTAAAAAGAAAGACGTAAATTTCTACAATCAATTATATTTACCTTAAGTGAATTAATTTTCGCCAGGTCAAAAAAATCCCATTTCGCGAGTACTAATTTTCGCGAATCAGCCTTTTTGCAAATATTTCGAGTGTACTAATTTTTGCGAATCATAAATTTTTAGAATTCAAAAATTTTTTTTTTTTCAAATGAGGGGTTATCATAATAAACAAGAAGCCGGTGGCTTAAAGATTTTCCTACTTGTTACGGTTATAAAGCTCAAATTTAATTTTATGAGACCAAGAGATCTTCTTCATCATCAAAAAACATAAATCAAAAATATTTTTATCATTTTGTTCATCTATCCACTCTTCATCGTCATCATCTTCACTTTCTATCTCATGATCGCTTGGTATATATGTAACAGCTTGAAGTATCACTGCCCGGTACATCATTACAATCTTCTTCTAACATTGGATCAATATCGTCAAATGGGTCAAGGTTTGGTAATTTTGATACACCAAGCTCAACTGCACCTTTTATACTGGAGACCTTCCATCCTTTTAAGCACGTCAACTTCAACGTCGATTTTGATGTACAACCGAAGCAAAAAAGACACTGAAAAAACTGTTCATAAACCCAAAGGGTTGCACCCAGACATTCATTCAAGACATCTTTCTTCCAAAAAAGTTAATAATGAAAAAAACGTTTTTTCTTAAAAATTTCACGAGTACTTATTTTCGCGAATCAGCCCTGTTCAATTTTTTCGCGAGTATTAATTTTCGCGAATCGGCCTTCTTTGAAATTTTCGCAAGGACATATTTTCGCGAATTTGGCCAAAATTAGCGAAAATCGCAAAAATTAATCCACTTAAGGCAGTTGTATGCAGCATAAAACAATGAATAAGGGAA
Organism: Candelabrum cocksii; assembly: GCA_963930725.1. NCBI lineage: Eukaryota > Metazoa > Cnidaria > Hydrozoa > Anthoathecata > Candelabridae > Candelabrum > Candelabrum cocksii. The sequence goes on from OZ005673.1 coordinate 14,712,528, forward strand.
ACAATTAAAATATGGTATGTCCAAAAATAACTAGGAAAATTTTTTAGATCGAATATGTATCTGCTTAAACAATATTGTGTTGATTCGTCTAATAATGCTTCTGATACAAATACTCAGCTACAGCATCTCTTATACGTTTTCCAAGCGCTGAGGTATATGAATAAAGTTTATCAATCTTCTCATGATGTTCACAACATTGAGTACGTTTTTCAATAAACAATTGACTTTGTACAGCTTCAGGGTTTATTTCAACACTATTCATCTCACAGAAATTATGAAGGATAAAACACGAATATATCAAGGTTGTCGCAAAGCCAGTATCAACATCCACCACTCTATTAAGGATTCTCCAGCGTGCTTTCAAACAACCAAATGCACATTCAATCTGATTCCTTCCACTCCGTAAACGATTATTGAATAGTGTCTCTTTATCATTTTGGGGTGATGAATATCCCTTGATAACATTTGGCAACAATGGATAAGCTGGATCTCCCAAAAGCAATGGTGGTACTGGTGCATAACCAGGGATTAATTCCTGGTACGTGATTGGCAATTCCTTTAATTGAAACATTTTGTTAACATAACAATTTGAATACACTCTTGCATCATGAACACTACCAGGCCAGCGTACTTCTACATTTATAAAGAGTCCTTTTTCATCACAAATTGCTTGACAATTCAATGAATACTTCATTTTGTAGCAAAAATAATCGTGGGGGCTTTCTGATGGCATTTTGATAGCAATATGGGTACCATCGACCCAACCGATAACCTGTGGTATTCCAAATTTTGTTTCGAATCTACCAGCAGCTGCTTTCATTTCATATTTGGAAGATGGGAATTTGATATAAAGTGGTGCCAGGTGCTCACAAATACTTTCACAAACCTTACGCAATGAAAGTGAAACAGTTGCAGTTGAAACTCCAAAAGAATTTGCTGTCATTCGTGATGATCCTTGGTCTTTTAGGTAATACAATACTAGCGCAAGTCGCTTTTCAACATTGATTGTATCTCCTCTGAATGAATTATGACTTGGAGTAATATGTAGTCTAAGCAGGTCCACCAATTTCATAAACGAGGAATAGTCCATTCTCAGGTTATAGCACCACTCTTCCTCAAACATTTGGCCAGTTAACAGATTGGTCCACCAGAGATCAGTGCGTCCTGGACTTTTTCAAAATCTTCTCTCCAGCCTAGAAAATTTAAAACATATATTTTTATCATCTTGGTTTAGCTAGCTACAATATGTATACAATATGTTAGCTAGCCAGTTGCCAGTATACATAGAATAGCCCTAATATCCTAGCTATAATCAAATAAAAGTGCAGGCTTGATATTGCCTTACCTTTCCAGTTGCTTTCTTTGCTTTTTCTTCAATGTTTTATGCTCCAATATCAGAACAACCAACTCATTTTCTTCCTGCTGTTGTCGATGCAGTAAAGTAGGCAATATATTTGTTTGTAGTTGCATTAAATAACTCATTGAAGAGCATATAAATCCTGCAATCATTTGCAAGCCATTAAATTTTGCGTATTGTTGTTGTTGTTAGGCACCATCTTGAAAATGAGATCTTCAAAATCTGACAGTTCGATGGTCGGAGAAAAATGAGGGCCGCACCCCGAAATGAAATATTCTTTCACTTCGGGCGAAATGAAACCCCATGTAAACATAACTGTATTCCGCACCGGTTTGAGTTTTATTTTCATTTCGGGCGAAGTGAAACTTCATGTAAACGCCGCCTTATAGTCCGAGTGCACAACACTAAAAATCGTGGTTTGTGGGAAAAAAATATACTAAAGCTGATACTTTGTCTATAAGTTCTCAAGGGTGTCTAGATCTCGCACAAAAAATTCCCCATCATTCCCATGTGGGGAAACCTCGTTTTCACGCCCTTTTCATAATGACGCAAGAGCAAAATAAGGGCAAATTCAACTTAATGAAATATAGGCATATTATATATCATTTTTTAGCATTTTTTATGCTGATCAACTTTGCCTTTAGAACCATAGTCTAAAAATTTACAGGCATCAACACAAAGCACATATCATTCAGCGTAGTAGAAATAATTATATTAAAAATTCAAATTTTATAAATCACAAATAATGTCAAATATATTATCATGATCAGCAGTCATCGATTCGTGAAGACCGTCTATGTTGTCTTCTTCTGCATCAACAGCGAATTCCTGAGAAAAAATACAATATATAAAATAAAAATAACAGAACATCGTTCTTTTAATTTTATTGTAAAATATACAACATTTTACGCTTATCGGAACCTTTTTAATAAGTTACAGACTACACCATCACTATCTTTAACCATCCTGTCATGTAGCTCCTGTATAGATTGAATCTCAATTGTTGTTTCCAACCAGTCGCATAGATTTTCAAAGGCTTCTGTCATGATGACGTCTCTTGGTCTGCCTCTCGTGACACTACCTTCACCTTTGTTGAATTTGAAGCTAATCAAGCATGGTGAATGGTATAATGTTTCAGCAGCTACAAGATCATTGCATGTTTCTAATCTAGCGAGAACTGCTTGACCCCAGGTATCGTTTCTCTCCCTAGCACATTGAATCAATGACGCATGAATTGGTAAAGTAGAGACTTGATAAACTTGATCTCGTTTTTTGTGACGCAAATCGATTGATCTTGCACATAGAAAGCAGCTTGTTTTCCAGTTGAATACGGTATCTGTTGACGACCTTAGCTTTTTAGGTTGTGGTTGGTACTGTGTATTTGTCTTCTTACGTAAGTCTACGAATTTTCTTCGACAGTCATTGTGAATATATGCTGGGTGCTGAGATTGTAGGTGTTTAGTAAGAGATTCGTGTATAACATCCTCTTCTTTTGCAATACTAGCACGGATCATGGTGTTCAAACCCTTCTCGCCAACTATGTTTAACTGATCCTCGTTCTTACCGCATAACACACAAGCTGGTTGGTTGAGCTCCATCCTAAGTGAAAAAGTGTGGTTTACATACGCATGTGAATTAACATAAAAAATACATTCATGTCAGTAAAAGTATAAGGATTAGTCAAATAAGGTAATACTCGATTTTATAAGAAACGAGACTATAAGTAACCAGTAGTGTACTTTGTACAAAAACTACACAAACTACAAAAGGTCCAGTACTGAAGTTTTTTCACCAAACAGCTCACATGTAACCTAACAAAAGAGATTAACTATGTGTTCTTTAATAACTACAATATCAAGTCTGCGCCATATATGAAGAGCATGACGGTGTGCATATAAATGTGAGGATTAATCTTCGCGAATTTAGGTGCGATTTGCGAAAATAAGTATACTCCATAAGTAAATAATGGAAACTGATAGCCACAATTTATTTTTTAAAGTTATAACACAAATAACACACATAAATACCGATTCAATTCAAATTAAAAATAATCATAAATCTTACTTGAGTAATCGGCACTTGAGAACTTCCAAACTTGTCCAACAACGGGTCTTTTTTCATTTAAACTGTTAAACTATATGTACTTTTTCTAAAGGAAATGATTGTTTATTAAAATACTGACTTGGAATAAGGCAAATAAACCAAGTAATTAGCGTATCACGAGTTTTTACGGAAACGGTGTCTCATTTGACTGCACAAGGTAATTGTACATTTCCAACGGCTATATAATCGCAACGGCTACTCATACAATTAAGAAGTAATTTTAATTCGTTGTTTCTGACTCATAAAATTATTTCTTAATTGTACTCGCGACCGTGCGATTACAGAATCTCCTGAGAGAGAGAGAGGCTGAGGAGATTCTTATGTTTATGTATATACATAACTTATATTGAGTCACATACAATTGATGCCAATACAAAAGAATAACGCTTTTTTAGCTACGTACAGTTATAAAAATAAACATTCGAACATCAGATTGCATAATTTAAATTCGAATTTTGTGACCTTCTTTCGGTTGATCAAAGTTGATCAGCATAAGAAATGCTAGAAAATGATATATAATATGTCTATATTTCATTAAGTTGAATTTGCCCATATTTTCCGCATGCGTCACTATGAAAAAGGGCCTGAAAACGAGGTTTCCCCACATGGGAATGATGGGGAATTTTTTGCGCGAGATCTAGACACCCTAGAGGATCTCTAGACAAAGTATCAGCTTTAGTATATTTTTTTCCCACAAAATATCTTATACACCTGGACTATTAGCTGGTCTCCCTTGTCTGCGTTTGCCATGCCTAGGGTCCCATAATAAAACCTTACTGATGATCTCATTCTTCCTTCGCCAGCTGTGCCCTACAAATCTCAATCTTCTGGTACGCAATGAATCGGATATTTTTGGTAGTTTTCCATACAGCTCCTTATTGGTTTTATGATCCTGCCAGGATACCCCAAGAACAGCTCTGAGCATCCTTGTGTAGGTACCATCCAACCTGATTGTCATTTTCTTTGTCATAGTCCAGCTTTCTGCTCCGTATAAAAGAACACTTTCTACTGTAGCTCTGAAGAATGATATCTTGTGATAATCCTTTAGGTTCGATTTCCAGATTTATTCATCTTATTTAGTACACTCCAGGCTTGGCTTATTCTAATCCCCATGTCATCTTCACTAGATTGTATCCAGGATCCAAGATATTTGAACTTGTGTACTTGTTTCAGTGTGTTTCCTTCTAACGTGACTAAATCACCATCTGCCTGATTGTACAGCATGTATTCGGTTTTCTTGGCATACACATGCAAACCAATTGCTTGTGCAGCTTCCTCCAATCTCAATAAAAGTAACTGTGCTTGCTCTAGGTGGTGAGTAGAGCAAGGTCATCTGCAAAATCTGCATCGGTGATGTGCATAGCTGGGTAGCGTGAGCTCTGTCGAGTTATTAAGGTGAATCCAATTTGTGTGTTACTAGTAGCTTCACGAAGTGCATAGTCCAATGCAATAATGAACAAGAATGGAGCTAATGTATCCCCTTGTTGAACACCTAAAAGTATCTTGAAAAAGGGAGTATCACCATCCTGTGTTATTACCTGTGCTACGGTGTCTTGGTAGAGTATCCATATAGCGTTCACTATCTTTTCTGGTATTCCATATGCTTTCAGGGTCTCCATCAGTTTCCCTCTATGTATAGAATCAAATGCCTTACTAAAATCTACAAAAGTAAGAACCGCAGGAAGTTGCTTTGTTTTTATTCCTTCAATCAACCTCCTCAGAGTTAGTATTTGTGACAAAGTTGATCTGCCAGTACGAAAGCCATTTTGGTTATCTCTGAGTATAGGATCAATGTGTGGTCGTATTCTATCAAGTAGTTCTTGTTGAAAATTTTCGCTGCTGTAACAGTTACAGAGATTCCACGATAATTATCTGTTATCCCAAATCACCTTTCTTTGGCACAGGTACTATTCCACTCTTACTCCAGATGTTAGGTTTATCTCCATTGAGAGTCATGTTACACACCAATAACAATTCATTATTCATGGCACTACTTTTCCGCTCCTTGATTGGAATATTATCAAGGCCTGCTGTTTTCCCATTTTTACAACTTTGCACACACTTAAGCATCTCCTCCATGGATATATTCTCTGTATTGATAGGTAGTGTTTCCTCTACTATTGGCATTGTCAGTTTTGATGTTATTAGTGGTGACTGGCCTAGGAACTTTTTGAAATGATCTTGCCATTTATGCAATTGTTCTGCTGGATGTTTGGCTTTTATGCAACCCTTGTTTAAACCCTTTCTACCAGTGAGCTCATTTACAGTTTTCCATGCCAGACCGGATTTACAGTGTCCCATAGATTTAGTGATAGTATCGACCTTTTCTAGAACATACTTCTCTTGTTCTGAGTCATATGCATTCTGGAATTCAACTTTGGCCAAGGCTAGTTTTGCCACACTGCTCCTGGTTTTTCTTCGCATATTGTCTTCAAATGCATTCTTCAATTTCTCTCTTTTCATGCCGATTTCCTCGTTTTCCTAAGGTGTATGTTGTTTCACTTTCACTATCAATGGTACGTGAGCTTTTGCTGCTTTTTCATGGGCATGCACAATATTGTTGTATGTTTTGTTTACATCTTGATCTACCTCCAGATTCTGTAGGGCTTGGAATTGGTTTCGTATCTACACTGTGTACTGGGTTTTTATTGTTTCATCACTCAGCAGCCTATTTCAGTAATATCTGATCTTTTTGTTGTTAGCCTTTCTGTTTTGACGTAAGCTCGGGCGAATCTTTTAGTCCGGTAGAATCTCCGTTGAACCTAGAATAAATTAGAAACGTTTCGTGTTTGGTACCATTAGAACCGCAATTTTATGTAGAATAACATACTAAAAGTCCATGATAATCGAAGTTGGGCAAAAAAAGTTATGAGTGAATTTCTAAGTGCGTGTATAACCAGTTTAAACCATGTTTCGAATGAGGTAAATCTTCTATTACGCTGCCGCATGCGGAAGCCATTGCATTGTAAAACTCAATTCGAATGCATTTGATTGTGTTGAGTGCATATGAATGTTTGTGTTTGCACATCGTATTAGTGTGTGATAACAAACAAGCTAACCTTGTTTTCAGAGTAAAGTTTGTCTCAATAAACGAATCTGGGAACGAGGTTGTGTAATAATATTTCTTATTCTTAGATATAATAAATAATATATTGATTTATAATGGAAAAGTTTTTGAACAGTAATTTATGTGTTTTATGTCAAGATGGAGAAAGAACTCATTTGGTGAAGGTTACAGAAAAAGGACAGAACACACTACGAAAATATTGTCGACTAAAAGATAATCAACTGCTTCTGACGCATTTAATGTCAAGAAATCGAATGGCGCAAGGAATTCCAGTACTGGTGCATTTAAAATGTAGAAAATACTATACAAATCCAAATCGCTTGACTCAGATAATTTTTACATTGGGTTAGATCCCTTGCATTGCATAGATCCCTTGCATCCCCTTGCATTTTAATTGTAAATTTCTAGTTTCTGTATAGTTTGGCTTTAACAACAATCAACTTAGGGGAATATAAACTCTGGCCAAACATTGATGGCTTTGATGTTTTGTAGTGTCCTTGAAATTGTTACCAGCTATCACACGATATAATACAATGGACAAGGTTGTCTGCTGTTTTCCTGTAAATAAGTACATGTTTTCCCACTGGACGTCATTTTTTTTCGTTTTTAGGTCGAAAGACCACCAAAAGATGAATTACGGAAGCGTCTATCATACTCGTGGAAAACCCATTGTTTGTTTTGCGGCCTTGATATTGATTCACACAACAGCAAGCATCCTGACAGAAATCCAAAACATAAGGACTAGTATCCATCTACTTCCTCTATTAAAACAATGTGTAGAACTAGGGGAGAGGCATGGGCATCTGAAGTTGAGATGAGATTATCTTGTTGTATTGATCTAGTAGCAGTTGAATCTGAATATCACAGACTGTGATCATTCCTTCGTTGTGTCCCTTCTCCGATCTGTTATCACATTTTCACACACAAGGTCTTTATCTCGCTTAGTAGAGGTATGCTTTCATACGGAAAATGCTATTGGCCATAAGCGATTACGCCCTACGTCATAACGCGCTACACGTGACTAAACACTAAAATATAAACACTAAAATGCAAGTCTTGGGATAAGGGAGATAATATTTATTAATTTTCTACTTTAAGTTTTATAATAACAAAATATAATATTATATTAAATATAAAAATATAATGATAAAATGCCGCTAAACCTGTACTGTAATAAGTCACTTTAAAGACTTTTTAAGTTTCCGCGCGTTTAACTTTACGTAAATCAGGCTAGCTAGTACTCTCCCCTTCACAGGGGAGAGTAAATCTCCGATTTTGGGAAAAAATCTCCTCAATTTCAATTAATTATGACCCTCCCAATCAATAATGTTTTCTTCAAAAGTCACTCTCTAAATAATTGACACCACAAACGAGGGAAATTTAACACAATTATGAAAAGGATAAATCAATCTTTTAACACAACTGAAAATTATTGGTAATAAGTTTGTCTGTCAGTCTATTCAAAAAGTTCTGATACGTTTCTGTCTCAAAAACATTTCATAAAAACATCAATAAATCTTAATAAAACGTTCGACTTGATTCCAGGCATTCGATCAAATTCTCTTGAAGCCCTGTGCACATGGATCAAAGTTTAACTCAAATTATATTACCTCCACCTCTCCCAACTATTGCCTACCCTCCCAATTTACGGTTATATAAAGATTTCTCTACCCCTCCCAACTATTATAACCCTCCCAGTCTATGATGTTTTGCCTTTGTCTCCACCCACCCCAGTTATTCTACCCTCCCTACAATTAGGCAGGGGAGAGTATATAATTTGACCAAAATTTTTAATATTTAGTACACCAAGTTGTTAAATCTTAGAATTTATTTTCAGAATTAAGGAAAACTGAACTATACCGTAAACTATTACCGTACACAAATATCTACTTCTACAGTTAACTCTTATATTCAAAAAATTCAGAAAGATTCCATAATCACAGTTCCTGAGAAAAAACAGGGGTATTTTTTATTATTTTGAGCCATGTAATGTTTTAATTTTTTGTGGCTTTAAAAAAACCGTTTTAGAGTGTCTGAAAACCAGACTTGTGGCTTTAAAAAAGCAGGAATCCATCCAGCACTGCGTTTCATCATCTGGTGGAGGCTCAGACACAATTTCTGTCTCGATTTTAGAACTTGATGAAGGTTGATGAACTTCAACTTCAATGGTTGAATACTTTTTCTTGTTTTCAGCACCAATGCCAATTCAATGCAACCTGATAACTTTTTCTTTGGCTTTGGAAGTTAAGCGAAAGATGAAGATTTATATTTGTTTGCCAATGGTGGCTTCTGATGAAGCATCAAACCGTGATCAATAGAGCAGTTTTCTTCTGCTACCTTAATGCGTTCTCTCATTTGCTCATTGAGAACATCAAACGCCTCTTCGTTGTCAATTAGAAAAGACATGGAGTAGAGCTGTTTTAAATGTTTAAATGGTCAGTTATGCCTAGAAAGAAACAAATAAATTACTAACAAGTATTACAAACATGATACAAAAAACAACAACACAAACTAAATCTAATCACATCTTAACTTAACCTCAAATTATTTTAAAATTAAAACCACAAACTAACTTTTAAAAACATAAACATTATTCAATAACGAACATGTGTGTTCAAGTGTAAAATGAGCATAAATAATGTTAAGTTTAAAAATATATACCTTTCTTTTGTAGAACACCATTTTTACTAATACATAAAGCTTATAAACCTGTGTTTACGTTTTGTTTATAACGCGAAGTAACTAAAATCGTCTAAAAACTAAATTCTAAATAACGGAGATAGCGTTTAGTCACGTGTCTTATGACGTGGCGCAATCGCTTATGGCCAATAGCATTTTCCCTTTCATACAGTTCATGTGTCAATAGACCTCTTTCACAAATACGTCACACTGTGAAACACGAACGTGAAATCGAGGCAACCGATGTAGTTGTCGCTTCGGCTTTTATTGGAAAAACAAACAAACTATTATTTATCTTACTTGATCTCCTTATAACCTATTTCAATGGATGCATTCAAATCGTTTCTACCCAAAGAAATGTCTGTCATAGAATGGTAAATACTTTCTACACACTAGCTCGTTCTACTCTGGCGAGTAAACCTCGAATTTCGAGTTTTGTAAATAGAAAATCAAGCAGAAACACTAGAATCATACAAACACGCGACTACAAAATTGTAGAAAGAAAAAAAGATGAAAGGCGTCGATGTTAACAAAAATCCTCTATTTGTCATAATATCACGACAGCTTGAAGATATCAATTATAATGGCAATTATTATTGCCAAGGCCATATGGATTCGGTTGAATGTTTGAAGACATTTTTAAAAGAATTTCGCGTAGCAATCTTTTGTTACAAGAGGTTAAAAGATTCGGTGACAAAAGAAAGAGCAAGGTATACTTTATAAAAGGAGTTTTAAGCCTACCATACACAAGCGATTTTTGTCGCTGACTCACGCGTTCTTCCCAAACGTTTTCCCTTCGTGTTTTAAATTTTGGGCGGTAAATATTATTGCGCCCATACTGACAACAGAATTGCACTTTTTATTCCCTTAAGATAATATGTACGAAAATATATTAAATAGATAATGGTGGTAAAATCTTTTTTTAGACACGCTCCGGAAGTGAATAAAGAGGGAAGCGTACACCCAGAAAGTATGGTACTATTGGTACTTCACATCAGCATGCAACTTAATTGATTTACATAAGGACCTTCGAGTTTGCCGTATTATGACCCTGAATCTAGTCAAACGTTTGTAGTGTAAGCCGTTAACAATTCTATCACCCCAAGTTGAATAATTATAATCAGTTTAAAACTATCATATGGTTGTCCCCCCCCCCCCTCTTTCCGCTTTCCTCTTTTCTCTTTTTTTTTACATTTTAATTCAAATTCAAACTCAACTTTAACTTCTTGATCCATTTGCGAGAAAAGCTTTTATTTGTGAAATATTTTATAATGAATGATTCGCAAGCATAATCATCGAGAAATACTTCTTTTCCTCGTGAAAATTATTCTTACCGAACATTAACTAACTTATTTCATAAATTGCAGTATTATAATTGCTTAAGAATTTTGAACATTAATTGTCTAACAAAAAAGGTTGAAGATATTAGGTCGGGCGTAGAGTTTGATAATGAAAGAGGCCTAAGAAGCTTTTAATCATTTCGAAAGTTATTTATTCGATGCTGATATTTCGACCTACATCTGTGCAGTAGGGCATCTTCAGAGAGGTTACATAGATAAATTAAATTGTGTTTAAAAGTGTCGTAAAATAACGAGAGAGGTTAATTGTGAGAAAATGACGCGTTGAGGTGTCAATGGTTAATTAAAAAGTTTAAGATTCGCGCTTTTTCGTGGACTTTAGGTTGGGTTTGTAGGTTTTAATGAGTACGGTTATTTTATTCGTTCTTCTAACTTTTTAATATAGAAAGGCTATTGTGGCAACTAAAGCAAGACTTCATAGGCATTTTATATTTATGTTGTCCCTTCGAAGTTAGCCGTTGCTACAAATACCAAAATTGGACTGAAAAAAAAATCTGCAGGAAATATTGCTACTAAGAAAGTGTTGTTGGATATTTTAATTTCTTACTTTACCAAACTATTAAACTTACTATATTCATTTTTGTTGCAAAAAACTATCAAAATAAACAACAGCGATGGGATATTTCAAAACACTCAGATAAAAGGCTTCTGTGTACAATTATATTTCTTTACAATATTTCTAAATCAACAAACATTTACATTTTCTGCAACTTTATTCATCATTCTCTTTACGATTTTTATCTGACAGCTTACCATGTAGTGCTTTTCTACAAGTTTAAATATATATATTATATTTAGATGATATTCAACTACCAAGTTGGATATAGCAAAGGTACAAGCAAACCACACATACAAACAAATAAACAAAGGTGTGATCAAAGTGATTTTAATCTACAGAAATTTCACGGTAAGATCATATTTTACTGGGGTTGGGTTTTATTCATCGTTTTATAACACATAAATTGCATATATATGTAGTGCTATATATTTCGCTTAACAATTTATAAATATTTTATTCAAAATATTTTAATATTTAGGCAGAAATCATTCCGGATATGTCAAAAAGTGCAATCAAGGGAGAAAACATGAACAAAATGAAGGACCTAAAAGAATCAATGGAATAACAATTCCATAATCATATTTTAGATAACCTATCAAAACCTTCTCAATCCATCAATACACTCCTTGTAGAACACTCCAAATAAAGCTGTGCATATTGAGAGCATCGGCATCTGTTCTCTAAATCACGTTTGGATGGTTTAAGAAAATTCAATGAAGCTGTTATTATGATAAAGAAACAAGTTGAAGATGGTTAAACATTGGTTAAATAACCAAAACATAACAGAAAGAGACCGTGACCTTATTTTGCTTTACTTTTAAAACATGGGATTAAAAACTGTATAATACAGAATCCAATGGAGTAGATCCAGATTCACTTTCTACACTTTTTCAAGAAAGATATTTTGATAATAATAACTCGTTATTAGAAAATTTCCGAAAGATAAATTCATGTCATATTTACCAACATAACTTTGTGTATGGGCAGAATCATCTACATCGCATATGGTAAACAACATCAAGTCATATGTTAACACAGAGACCAAAGTTTTAGTTTCTTCAATTCATTTAAACAATAATCACTGGGGGGTAGTTTTGATTGATAGCATAAATGGTGTTGTCTATTTCGACGAAGGAATTAAGCTAAAATTAAATCAAAGTATTGTGTCTAAAATTGAAAAGGTTTTATATGCAATCAATTCAGTAGAAACATTGTCAATCCACTTCGCACATTTTTTGGTATTTCTCGATTTTTTTGGAATGTTCAATTCTGCGCTTTTTGTAACGGTTGATTGAAACGAATTCCATAGTTTATCAGAATTGGTCGTATTGGGCAGTATAAGGGATTCGAGTTCAACGTTTATTTTTTCGTAATCCCCTTTAGAAAACATAAACTTTGGCAAATTTTGTGTGCTTTGAGATGAAGTGACTAGCGTGAAAAGAAGAACATTGTGATGACTCTTACCAATTGGGGAAAGATGTTTGATCGAGTTAACCATGTACTGTTCAGACGAGAAAACGAGGTCTATTGTGGAAGAGTTCTGATTTTGGCGATGATGTGTTGGATAAAATATATGCTGATGGAGAAAGGAATCTCGTATGTTTTCAACAAAAGAAGTGGCATGACAAGAATGAGGAATTGGATTATTAACATCTTTCCAATCAATGTTTGAGTAATTGAAGTCTCCTATGTATAATAACTCGTTGAATTCACTTGCGCCATTCAGCATGTGCCTATTAAAAAGACGATTGTTATCAATGCTACTGTTCGGTGAGCGATAATATGTAGTGATGAGAAGGTTGTTGTATTTGGTTTTTTATTGTACAACTTATTGATTCTTGATGATTGGAATTGGTGCTCCATAGTGAAGACTGTAGAGAATCAATAATATACATCGCTACACCTCTATAACAATTGGCAAAAGCGTGATTTGTAAAAAGTTGATAATTTGGTAACAAGAGTTCTTCATCTTGTATAGGGAAGCGTTTGTTTTTCGGAAGTTTTTCAGTGAGTGCGATTGCATGGGGTTTATATATAGATATCAATTTTGCTAACTCATGACGTTTATTTAGCATGGAGTCAATGTTCGTATATAATACTAAAAGGTTTGGTTTTATTTTGGTACTTTTATTTGATTGTACGTTGATCCATTTGGGTTTTTGGGAGATTCTTTGGGAAGTTTGACAAGATACGGGTTCGATCTCGGGCCCGTTATCTTGTATATGAAGTCCCCCGAATTGTCGCGCGCGATTTCTTCTTGTTGTTGTCTTTTCACTTCTCGATATAGCCTCCTTTCTTCCAGTGATCTGTCGTGGTTAATATAAATTTTTATTTTATTTTCTTTAAGGCGATAAATGTTTTTCATGACAGATTGTTTAATACCATTGTTACTGAAACTTACGAAAATGGGTCTCGGTTTGTTGTGTGCGTTTCCGGCCTTTCCTAAACGGAGGATATTCGAGATGTGATTTGGTTCGACTTCCGTCTCGCAATCATTATTCAGCAGATTCATGCATTTTTGCTGACTGAGGAGGCGTTGTCTTCGGGTAAATCATGAATAACAATGTTGTTGATTCTATTGTTGTGGTCATTGTTGCAAATGATCGCTTTCCTGACAATTTTGTGAATGTCTGCTTGATTGTCTGAATCTGGTTTGGTAGAGGGGACAACAGTTTTTTCAGCGGCTTCCGCATATGATTTGGCAGCTTCTGCATAAGTTATAATAGTTTCTTCGCGGTTGTCTATTTTAATATTAAGCGTGTCAATTTTATTGCCTAATGTTTCAAGCCTATCCAGAATTGGTGTTTCGTATCTTTGTTGCAAACATCGTTCTTTACATATATCGCAGATCCAGAAGAGGTTGTATTTAGCAATGGCGTTGAATGCATTAGGATCTAATTCTTGACATGTAGTATGAAACAAGAAATCACATATATCACAATTTATAGAGTTCTCATTCTCGTGGATCTTTGTGCCGCATTTTTACGATGTTTATGCCCTGGACATACTGTGTAGTCAATGTTTTGATTCGGCATTTTATCATATATAATTTTAATAATAGTAGGTATGCCAAACAATATGAAATGGTAGAAACCAGGTTTTTATAATGTTTTAAAACGGATATGATATAAATAATCCAGTACAGTAGGCAATAAACAGAAAAGGGGTTCCACAACCAAGCCCTATTTCTTCAGAATATGGGACAGTCCACTGGGGTTAATACCCAATCTCCCGAAAATCCCCAACAAACCAAGAAAAAGACAAGATGATAAAGCTGAAAACCCGTCGAGAAGAGAGAATATGTTTTTATAAGTCAGTTTATGTATTGAAGTATGATATGCAACTATGAGCGTTCCAATGTAGTTACAAATAGATTGACTTACTGTTCCAACCGTACGGAAAAACTTGAAGAAAACAACCCGTCTGCACTGTTCAGAAACCAGGCTTGATTGACCAGGCTTGATTAGGATGCAAATACAGTAATAAGATTCATTTTGATTGATTAACTTTGCAGAACGCATATAGCTAGATATAGCTAGCTAGCTAAAGTATTTTTAACACAATGTTTATGTCATAATCCGGAAATTAACTACAATTTAACTTACGCTATAGACGGAAAAAGCCTACCGTTTTTCCTAGTCTTTTATCATTGTTCCTTACTCAGTTTGTTTTCTCACCAACTAACTAGGTAAAAACTCACTCTGTTTTTTCTTGCTTCTGTATTTCCATCGCCGCATCATTTATATTTCAGTTTTGTAACTCGAAATAATGACGTCACTGGCACGAGCTAGTGTGTAGAAAGTATTTACCCTATTAATACGCACACAAAAATTCGTTTTAAATTACATTAAGTAGAACGATCTATGGACGATTTAATTTTACGCATGCGCAAGGGCTTACACTGGGTTTTGAGATTTGTAACAGGTCTTTCTGATAGATATGATCGTTTTCGATCACCATTCAAATTTTGGAATGACAATATTCATTATTTACCGAGATATTGCTAATATACAAGGGTTGACAGCATTCCTTATACTAAAAAAATGCAAAATTGTCGAGCTTCTTAAGTCTCCATTGGTCGGAATCACTTCATATTTTAAATTTAACATCAACATGATATCTCATCGACAAAAAGTTCAAATTAATTTTGATATTTTATCCACATGCCGCTGCCCGAATTCTCAACTTCCAACCATCTCGATCAAGCATGCAACGATGAAGCTCGGCGTTGTTGTTCATCCCAGTATCCTTCATCAGACGGCGTGGAAACGTCATGCACGCATGTCTACCTCGGACGAAAGTTCCAATTGGCTGCCAGAGAACAAGCCCACTCACCGGCTGATCTATGCGACGCGCACAATGCCCAGCAAACCGTGGCCTTCTCTCTAAGAGAATATCACTGACGCGAGAAAGGCTTCCGTAGAGGTTTTGGTTAGTTACATGCACGCTGTAGTGTGTGTCTGTCATCTTCCGCAATAGGTGTGTGTACGTGCCATCCAGGTACCTTGCATAACGATGGAGAGTAACGTCGGAATACACTCGGAATTTTACGGTATATATGTTAAAGTATAAAATTTGTGTTTTGAGAATAAAATTTGTGAGGTTGATACAATGAACACACTACTTTTAGTTTAACAATGTTTAATCAATAACATTGGTGGTTTCTTCATTTTCATTTCGTACATTGCTTCAAAAGGCTTCTAATGTCTTTGTATCGTGGAGCTGGTTTTTCCTTCATTTGTGTTTTCTCTTGCTTTTTTTGGTGATACAGCTATAGCAGCCTCAACAACATCAACTCTCTCCACAAAACTCCCGATTATAACTTCTTTCTTACTTTTAACATTTTACGAAATTTGGATCTGCGAAATTAAATTCCCGCAAAATTTTTGGATACACTTTGTCCGCGAAATTAAATTCCCGCGAAATTTCCAAATCATGTTGATCCGCGAAAGTAAATTCCCTTTTTCTCCGCGAAATTTCCTAAAGAAAAATCCCGCGAAAATTAATTTCCGTAAGGCTAGGTTTATACGGCCGCGCTTACGTCATGTCTAATTTAATTAAAAAGAAATTTGAATTAAGTTTCATATTAAAGCGGCTGTATAAAGCAAATGTAAAATTAAGTGCGACGTTAATAATTAAGTCTAGCAGCTTTTGCCGAACTTAATGCAAAAGTGCGACACAAATGCTACGTGATTTATACACACGATAATGTAATCAAACATATTTGTTGAAATCCATCCTTTTTTCAATATTAATCCAAGTATGCCTGTAATTGCTTTAATTAATGTCGATCTTTGTTTAAGATAAACGATGAAGTTTAGCCCTTCAAATAGTGCTTCTTTTCCATAACAACTGGATCCTTCTAAAAACAATTTGTTAAACTGGATGCTTCCTCGCCTTAAAGGCAGTCAATGTCAGCTACACTGTGATTATTTCTCGTATCTTCCTCATTCCGCCATCTCTTCAACTTTAGTTGGAATGTTTAAGTTATTGATGTTGGTTGTATGTTTTTAATATTACGAATTTGTTAAAGATATTTATTGACGAGTGTACAGAATTGTTTAATCCCGAAACAAGAGTATTTATAATACGGTGTGATGTAAATAGGTAATTGTAGGTTTTTAAGAGGAGTTAATGGGGAACTGTAGCTAACATAATGACGATTATATTTACATATAGTAATATTGCAATCATGGCAACATTTTTATTTAATTATGTTAGTTACCGGAAACATAGCTCATTATACACAATGTTTTCTCGTTTCAGCCAATTGAACGTGATCATTTTACGCGGGTTTTCTCGTTTCAGCCAATTAAACGTGATCATTATACGCGGGTTTTCTCGTTTCAGCCAATTAAACGTGATCATTTTACGCGGGTTTTCTCGTTTCAGCCAATTAAACGTGATCATTTTAAGCGGGTTTTCTCGTTTCAGCCAATTAAACGTGATTATTTTATGCGGGTTTTCTCATGATCGATCAATTTTAATTTTAGGGGTATTATTCCATTACAACGTTGAACAATGCATTTATTCTTTTGTCTTTTTTATTGAAATTGCTCAAAACAAGGCCTCAAAAGCCACTTATGTGCAAAGAGCTACAGGAAAAGTTAAGCAGTACCAAGAAATCGATGAACATTAGATTTGAAAAGTTGAAGGTTATAGTCGGAGTTAAGGCAAGTAGATGGGAGGGAGTTCCAAAGTCTAGATGTTCGCGGGAAAAAACAGTTCTTATAAAAATCCCTGCGACAATTTGGATCACAAACTGTCCATTGATTCATAGCCGGCGGCGATTATACGATTTTAAATGTGCGGATTTAAAAGGAATTCTTGCATACTGTGCTGTTAAAAAAAGATTACAACATTAAGCGCCTAATTAAACCGGCGGAATTTCAACAGGATACCAAACAATTCTTATCAGGAAAGAAAAGGAAATGCTATCAAGTTTAGTTTCAATGGTTCTATTTAACCATTTAGTTTAAATGGTTCTGTTTAGAGTTCCTATTGATTGATAAACTTTCCAACCGTAATAAGGTTTGGAAAACACTTATTTACGATATGATTGATATTCGTTTAATGTTGATGTTAGGAGATATAACATCGTTCATCACACTCATTTATGACCTTTCATTTTTGGCATCAATTCTTAGGTGGTTAGGAATTTAAAAAATAAAAAAGGATTTAAGGTTAGGGCTAGGATATCCATACACAAATGGGTTAGAATGATGTGACAGTACGAAGTTGTCTTAGCATAAAAAAGCGGTTTGTTATTGAATGTAATTCATTTCCATAAAAAAAGAAAAAGGAAACAAATTTTCAATAATATAATAATACAAAAATCGTACAACAATCACAGAGGAATGTTCTCTCACTGCATGGACACACTTGCCATTGTTGTTCTTGTGCTTATATTGAAATCGGGCAAATAAGCTCGCGGAATTAGGTAATTGGAAAGCAAAAAGAGATCTTGGAACGCTTTATATCGATCGCTGAAAACAAGGGTATATTTCGTAGTTGCTTCAATATCAACAGGTAATTACCTGACAGTAGCGCGAAGGTATCTGTAACCGGAACTTCCACCTGATCCAATAGAAGAACCTATCATTCGTTGCACGAGGAGGGCGTGGTTAGCTAAAATAACAAAAGCGAAATATTATATGTGCAAAAGTTGTTTAGGTCTCACTTCTCCATTTCATAATCCACGTGTCAATGTCCATGAGTAGGTTGAGCATTTGGAATGCCTGGTGGAAAACAACTTCGTCTCTGTAGAAGCAAATCAATAAAGCTCCGTGCAATGCTTTCCATGATAAAAACATATCGCCTGAAAACGAATTCTTGTTCTAAACTTAACTTGGGTAATTGTCACAACATTCTGACCTTTCGAAACAATCTCGTT
This sequence comes from Candelabrum cocksii, assembly GCA_963930725.1. Classification (NCBI taxonomy): domain Eukaryota; kingdom Metazoa; phylum Cnidaria; class Hydrozoa; order Anthoathecata; family Candelabridae; genus Candelabrum; species Candelabrum cocksii. Next base: position 14,731,044 of record OZ005673.1, read on the forward strand.
GTATTTCTCTTCATCAAAAATCTTTTCAAACACCGTCTGCCATTTGGAAACGTTTTTAAATGATATAAATAAATTTTAAACCTAACAAACCTCTTTCTTTTCCACAGCTTGTAGTATTTCTTGTATAGCAGTTTTACTCTGCTTACTCTGAAATGAGTTCGATTATTGACTTCGTTTCGCAACTTTCGATGAGAAATTTATCACCTTTGCACTCTCCTTCTCATCATCAAACCACTTGCGACAATTTTTTGACAGTTCTTCTATAAAATCGAACGTGTCGTCTTTTAAACCTGGGGTCCTTTCCAGCCATTTCTAAATTTTCGAAATGAAATTGATCACAACTATTCGTATTTAAGCGCCAACAAATTTCACCTGAACAAGATCGAATAGCGACGGTTCATCTTCAGATTGCTTCACCAAGTTCCTGTATTCTCCACTTAACACGTCACTTGAGAGAAACATCTGATTAATAATCTTTCTCTTAAAGTATCACACTTACATGTATGATGCATGGTTGTGATTGATGCGGTTATTCTAAACAAAGTAATTCAGAAAAACACTATACACTAAAACGATCAACCAAGGCACCTTTTTAACACCAAGTTTGTTTTCAATCATTCGGAACTGCCAACTTTCAAATCCAGATGACGTTCCCAGCTTATCTCTGAAAAAAATAATGTGATCGATTAATTAAATACCTGCGGAAGGAAAATTAACCGACCTAAATTCCATGAAATCCATTGGTGCCATTGTCTCTAAAACTTTAATTTGATCAACTAACACCTAAAAATACGTTTTTTACACGCATATCATTCATATAACAACATTTGTTTGTTAAGAGTGATACTAGTGTTTCCCGTAAAAAAGGCCGAAGAACACATTTTAAAATAAGGTATGCAATATGCAACGTACCGCTAGGATCATGCTTACACGTGTCAGTCTCGAATTTATTCTCAGCATGTGTGACTCGTTGACTTTCTATTAATTGTTGATGGTTTACATTTGAAATGAATTATTTCGTCTACTCACTGGAAGCATGAAAATCTCCCTGATGGAATCGATCTCGTGAATGATTTGTTTAAACCACAATTCGTAAGCTAAAAGAGGAAATATGAATGGATGACGTTAACTGCTCGATACGCACCTTGATGTGTGACAATGAAAAGATGCTCATCATGGACTTTAGTGAGGGGATTCGTTCGTTCCAAGATGACATCCAACTAACGAGACGAAGAATGCTACTTTCCAACTTCACACAAACAACAAACCTACCTTTAAATAGGTTGTGTAATTAAGTTTTCCGTCCGTTTCATGAAAACCATTTCTAGAGTAAATGACGAAAATTACATTGAACTACATATCTACAAGAAAAGTTCGATAAATACGTATTTACTTTATATTTCAAAACAGTTCAGATATAAAGGCTACCTCATCTTTCCTTCAATGAATGGACACGCCATGCTAGAGATTCCACTTGCAGGACTCTGTATTTCTGGAGTTCCTTCTAACGTCTTGTTACAGCGTTACGGCCTCTAAAAAGTCTTTAACTGCTTAAAAAGTGAGACGTTTTCATACAAGACTTCCTTTTGTATGGTGCAAGTCTTTTGCATAGTAACAATAGCTCGATACCATTCATTGCGGTGTTAATGCTGTTCATAACATTGTCTCGCAATTTAGCCAACACGGAAGTTTTGAATAAACACAATTTCCTCCACTAATATGGAAAATATTGAAATATGGAATTATTGAAAGATGGAAAGGTTGTTGCAAAACAATAAAATTCAGAATGAAACGGTCTGTTTCTGACAAATCTTTAGCAAGATTTCTTTTTTGAAATATTGTTGTAAATATTGTTGTAAACAACCACATATCAAATGGTGATGAAATCACCCAGGGCCGCCAAGAAAAAAGCATAGGGGCAGAAGTGTAGTTGGGCCCTAGAACGAGCGCGCAGCGCAAGTGTTAATTTCGCCGAAAGCGCAAACAATTTTTTTAGGGGAGGGGGCTATTGAAAATGGCTTATGTCATTATTGGGGGCCGTACAGGTATTACCTATAGTTTGTTTAGTCTGTGGTATTTATACCAATAAAACTTACTACATTAATTAGAAAAAATCAACTTAAAATAATATGATTTATCTTTGATAATAAGTAATTAAAACAACTGAACTACAAATATAAATTTGATGTGATTTGTGCATCTTATCTGTATGGCTGCTTAACTCAAATTAGTCATTAAGTTGATAACAGGCTACTCTGTAATCTATACTCTGTTTACGTTCTTGTTGAACGATTGATTATATTTTTGTGGACTTTTTATGATTGTCTTTGCCTCTCAAATATTTGCAATATGCTAAAAATAGCAAATTTTGGTGCATATCGGTCACTTGGTTATGGACAAAAAAAGTTACTGCAGATGTTTTACAAGATAGTTTGCAATGTTGAAAATATAAAAGCATTAATTTCTATCGACTGCGAGATTATAGTGCATATGTTGATGACAATTCATCTAAAGTAGAACTTTAAAAAAAGAGTTAGATGATAATAATCCTCCCTGAACAGATGTGTGCTGGAAAGGAGAACATTTCTAAGCCTTTTTCCTTGTATGTCTCTTCATTGACTTTTTATTGTCTGGAAATAATTAATGTACTTATTCATTAGACAATCATGAGGCATTTGTTGTTCACAATCATGAGGCATTTGTTGTTCACAATCATGAGGCATTTGTTGTTCACAATCATGAGGCATTTGTTGTTCACAATCATGAGGCATTTGTTGTTCACAATCATGAGGCATTTGTTGTTCACAATCATGAGGCATTTGTTGTTCACAATCATGAGACATTTGTTGTTCACAATCATGAGGCATTTGTTGTTCACAATCATGAGGCATTTGTTGTTCACAATCATGAGGCATTTGTTGTTCACAATCATGAGGCATTTGTTGTTCACAATCATGAGGCATTTGTTGTTCACAATCATGAGGCATTTGTTGTTCACAATCATGAGGCATTTGTTGTTCACAATCATGAGGCATTTGTTGTTCACAATCATGAGGCATTTGTTGTTCACAATCATGAGGCATTTGTTGTTCACAATCATGAGGCATTTGTTGTTCACAATCATGAGACATTTGTTATTCACAATCATGAGACATTTGTTGTTCACAATCATGAGGCATTTGTTGTTCACAATCATGAGGCATTTGTTGTTCACAATCATGAGGCATTTGTTGTTCACAATCATGAGGCATTTGTTGTTCACAATCATGAGGCATTTGTTGTTCACAATCATGAGGCATTTGTTGTTCACAATCATGAGACATTTGTTGTTCACAATCATGAGGCATTTGTTTCCGGTAAAGAATCTTAACTTAAAAACGTTTTGTATAGCCCCGACTGCAGTGGTATTATTTCCAGTTAAACCAGGCTAGAGATGTTCCGAATAATCTTTTCTACACGTTTTGTACTTACTGCTAAAAATCTATTAAGGTCATCTTACAAAGCAAGCAAAGTAAATGTCTGTGGTTTTTTCAAACAAGGCATGGTTTCACACTTTCTTAAGGAACGTATCACGAGAATCTAAGAAAAAAATCTCTTAATCTCATTATCAACCTTGAGTATCTATATCAAGATTTTTGACGAATTTTTAAGGGTTGTTAGGTGTATTGACGAATTTTTAAAGGATGTTAGGTGCATTGCCTCACGTAATGTAAACGAAAGCCAAAATGCATCATTGTTTATGAACTCATTTACAACAACTCATTATCATCATTATCAGCTCATTCTTTAAGTAATTGGGACAGAAGTTAATAGTTAGCAAAAACTGGTGTCATGATAACTTGCATGTTTTGGGCTCCAGAATTCTTAATTCAGGTTATTATTATTATTATTATCAAAAATATTTACAGAGGTTAAATAAATAAAAATAATTTTTTATAACTGCTATCAATGTTACACCTCTAAAATAAAAAGTTACAATTATATATATTAACTAAAAATAAAAATCACGTTTTATTTATACACTAAAAATCATAAAAGCATTAAGGCCTCGAGAAAAACGATACGAGCTAATTAGAAGAATGCACAAATAGCAAAAGTAAAAGGCAAAAATAAGGCTATGAACAAGCTAATTGTAATATTTTTTCAAATCTCTTTTTTGATTGTTCTTCTCTTTGTATTTGATAAAAAAGAGAGCCTAGCTTGGTTGGAATTCACGTGTAATTTGATTGGTTGATTATAATTCCGAACATTCTTTCGAACAATGCTCCAACCAAGCTGTTTCAGGTCGTAAAGCCTGTGCAACTTCCAGTTGATATAATACCTTGCTAAAATCCATGTATTTAATAACTTGAATTAGAATCTGTCAGCATTCAAATACCCCTTTCCAGTAAACCATTGCAAACTTTGTCAACAAGTTTAAAGGACGTATAGCGGTCAACCTTTTGTAATTGTGATTACAGCTTTCGTCTGATATATGTCCATTATCAGAAACAAATGGGAAAACAATTTGCGGATTGATTGATGAACATTTATCATATCTTGTATTATCCGGTAAAGATTTTTTATAACTAGCCATATAAAGACCGTGCAAATTGCACTCGCGCTGCTAAATCGATGAATAACTGTCTGAGCCATTTACAAGTTTTTTATATACAGTATCTATCCCGTTCCGGTGGATATTTACCATAGCTATATAATGCGTGCCACGTGCACTCCACGTGCACTCATCACCTAGAAGTAAGTAACTTTCTGAAAGCCTACTTGCCTTTACATAACCATCTGCCATTCGCGTGCAAATTTCACGCATAAGTAAGTTGGGAATAGAGTGACCGCCTCTTAACTCGAACCTCCAGGGGGATTTGAAAAAAGTTTGAGTTAAGAAAAGTTCGAGTTAAGCGGCTTTCAACTAAAAACCGAAAAATAAAGGGAAAATGAATGAAGTACAGTGTTAATTACAGAGGGGTGTTTCTCATTCTTTAAACATAAACATAAAGCATTAAACATAAAACCTCAAGTCAAGGCTTGAAATATGATTCAATACTAGGGTGTTGCTTTTTACGTGCTATCCGCTCTCTGTTTAATACACAAAGCATTTCATTCATTCTTGAAGCTAATCTGCTGATCTCATCACCATGATCCCCGGTAAACATAGTGTATGTCAAAAGTGTCTATTGCATCATACACCTACGTGTACGGCTCATACAAAGTAGAAGTAAAGAAAACCAAAGCAATTAACCGTGGAGATGGCATGGAGATAGAGTGCATGTTATTATTCTGTGAGACAATATATTGACATTTTAAAGAATAATCTAACAGATTTATGTACTTTGTACTTTTTAGCTGTTTTAAAAGCAATAAATTTTACTATTTTGTTCCATTTCCTTTGCCTTATGTAGTGTTCAAGTTATCATGTGTAAATACGCTCAAGGGACGCGAAATATCGTCCGAGTTAAAAAATAGTTCGAGTTAAACGGTATTCGAGTTATCCGGTGTAAATACGAGGGGTTTGATAAGCAAAACCCGTGGGGAATTCGAAAACGTTCGACTAAAAAAAGTTCGAGTTATCCAGTATTCGAGTTAGCGGCGGCTACTGTAGTTAGAATCCTGTTTTGTGTGTTTTATAATACAGATTTTTTTTAGAATCAAGGCATATATTTTGTTTTTGTTTCTTGACAAGCGCCTCTCTTAATTATTTCAGTGATGTTTTTTTATCTTATGCTACTTCATAAGAAAATAATATAAGAAAGAAAAGGTTGGCAATTTACAAACTTTATAAGAAACATTGGTCAGACGCCCTTTTGCGTTTTGTTGCGTTTTATAGTTGGAATCGTCATGGTAAGTGTGTAAGAGTTGAGCTCCTTATTATTATATAGACTAGCTATATAACCCATGCTAATTACCTCTACCACAAAGAATTGTGAACTTGCCATTCTGTGTTTATATATCTATATGCTTGTCTATCCGTAAAAATCTGTATATTTAAACCTTCCTGAAAATCAGTTTCGAGAAACAATTGTTTTGAAATGTTTTTGCTACGCATAAATACGACCTAGAATTGTAAAACTCTCTTTAGATTTTTCATGCAGTACGTTTTATCAAAAACAGCATAGCACTGTCACTGTAAACTTTCACGCATCGTTTTATTAAGTAGAGAATGTTCTACCATTCCGTTTTGGTGTGTTTGACCACAACTTTAAGTAATTTTTTTTTTTGCTTTTTTTGAAAATATTTAGGATTAATAAGAAAAACGTCTTGCTCGCTGATTTAATGTTTTTTTTGTTTTTTTACCCAAACAAATATTTTCAACAAAATGTTCCACATGACAACGCAAAGCAGAAAGTAAGCTTTAAAAAGATCGAATGATTATTCACAAAACAAAAGAATGATTACCGTAAATGACCGATTAAACGCCCTGGGCGTTTATTTTAACAAACGAATTTTACCCTGGGCGTTTATTCGGGAGGGGCGTTAGTAAGGGAGGGGCGTTAATAAACAAAGTCCATCAACAAAAGTAATATAATCGAGAAGATGTACGTCGACTACATGATATCAAGTTTCTCGTCATTCTCTTCATCGTCATCGAAAAGGTGGAATGGCTGGGTCGCAGCCACCATATCTTCTTTATTAATGAAAGAAAAGAAATTGGTATCACCTATTTCCTCGTTTGTCATTACAGCTAGTTGTGCTTTTAACTTTTCTGCTCCGTACCCTCCTTAAAGCAATGTATTTGGTCATCTTCAGAGGCATTTGTTGGGAGATTTAGGGCGCAAACCTTGAACGACTTGGCAATCATTTCTTTCGATAGATGTGACCACGATTCGAGAATCCACTGAACAATTTTCCGCCGTGGTGCTGCTTTGATATTTCCAGCTTCAGTAAATTCGTGTAAACCCTCTGCTAACCACTGGTCGAATTTTTCTGTAATGTAGGCCGTGAAAGGTTTATTCCAGCTAACATCGGGGGCTTGAATATGCTTTGTGCACCCTCCTGGAATGACAGCCATGTGCACTTTCGCAGATTGTAAGGCTTCTTTGACACTTTCCATTATGTGACATTGGAAAAAGTCCCATACTAATAGCCGTTTTCCGAAAGCAAGCGATCTGAGAACTTTCTTTACATAATGGAGAGTTAGCGCTTTGTTCATCCAGCCATTTGCTGAAGAAGCAACAAAACACCGACCTTTAAACTCTTGATTCAATAGGACTGCTTCACGTTTTGCTCCCTTGAATACGATCAATGGTTTTAATCTACTACTGTCTGCTTTAGCTGTCAAACAGACTGAAAGTCAATTTTTTTCGTGCCCTGTTGACTTCATGGTAATAGTTTTGGCCCCTCTCGGATGAACTGTGGTATCCGAAATCATGTCAGCCCAGACAGCCGTCTCATCCATTGCGATTATGTTTTCAGCTTTGAAGGCATGTTTTTTCTGAATTCTCCGGACGTGAAGAACAAACAAAATCAACTTATCGATTAAATCGCGAGAGAAAATGACAAGCATGCCATCAGTGTTTACAAAAAAGATGAGACAAAGATGAACAGTGAAGTAGGCCATGTTCCGATAGAGTTATCGAAGTTATTGATGCAATTCTTAGAATCAAACTCACAAAACATGGTCGAAGTTGTGCCTGGAACGTACTTGTGCTACACCAAGAGCAAGAAGATTGCAGATATGTTGTTTAACGAACTGAATAGAAAGAGTAACTTGTATGAACATTTTACGCTTAAAATTAGTAAAACTGTTTCAAAATACCACACTTTAAAGATTAAAAAAAGTAGTATTAATTTTGCTGTGAATCAAATGAAAGCCCATGGGCGTTTATTTTTATTTTTCTCTATGGACCTGGGCGTTTATTTGGGAATGGGCGTTTAATCAGGAGTGGGCGTTAGTTAAAAAAATTAACTTTAACCCTGGGCGTTTATTCGGGAGGGGCGTCAGTTCGGGAGTGGGCGTTAGATCGGTCATTTACGGTATGTTATGTATACTCTAAGTGTGCTACGCCGGTAACAGACGTTTTCGAAATTGACGATTTGAAGCTGACGGTTCGAAACAATATTGTTATACGTTTTTTAAAATTCTTTTAATGTTCGAAACAATTTTGTTTTACATTTTTTGAACTTCTATTAACGTTTTTAAATTCTCGAATTGGAGTCACGAATCAATCAAGTGGTTTATCTTGGAACGTTATAACGGTTGCCTTTAGGCGGCCGTACAATATACATTATAATTGGCGACTTCAACGCTTATTGTTTTAATTACGCAACAGACACCGATGTAAATTGCTTTCTACACATATTATTCTCCTACGTCATGTGTAATTACCCTACTTCTACAAATAATAAACCTCAATATGGAAAAATTCTCAAACAGCTGAAATGGAGTTTTTACGAGCTGTTGCTTATAATCTCCCCGACAACCTTAAATAATGTAATATATATAGCTTGCTTACGTCATCATTTGTTCTAAGAATCTGCGGTTTCGTGCACAGACGCTAGCCTATAAGATTATTAACGCTTAAGTGATCAAAAATTAAGGAAAATTCCACAGTTGATGTATTTAGTAAAAAATGAAAGGAATATTTTATTTATTTCATATTTAGGTAAAATTAAAAAAAAATTGGATTCTAATCGTAAATAAAAAATCGTTTAATATTGTTTCGAATCATCAATTTCGAACCGTAGTGGACCAATATTAGTGCACACGAATGTTATGGTGATACAATTATAAATACAGATTCGGATCTTTGGAGATGTCGCAGATGACGCAGTTGTCGGGAGGAGTCAGGAAAGATGCTAGCTGACATTTCCCTCGTCAATGAAGGTTACATAATATATAGCAACCACGTTATTTTTTTTTTGTTGTGGGATGACAAATAGGAAAGTACACATTCAACTTAACACCTTCACGTGTTCAATAATGCAAGTTTCATTTCGTCTTTAAAATGAGTTGACGGAAATATATGTCTACCTTAACCCTATTCAGGCTGGGGGGAACCATTCGGTCCTCCCTCCAGTTTTTTTAAATAACTTCTTAAAGAAACATGCTATGACTCTGAAATTTTCTGATTTTTCCTAAAATTTATATAGGAATATTTTGGTAAAATTTTTATTTTAAAAAATTATGCTCACCTTGAGCATTCTGACATTTTATTGACATGACCAAAATCCCAAATATGAAAATTTTGGAATTTGTCTAAAACAACTTTATTTCAATAAACTTAAAATTGTTTTGTTATATAAACAAGATTACTCTCTTTCGGCACTCTTTTATGTCTCTATTTTATTTTACTTTTACTATACACTGTTATATATTATTCTTTCACAAATTTTTCAGAGAATTCAAATATGACGTCAGAATTTTTTCACAATAGGTTCTACTTTGTTAAATTTATTCTAATGCTGGATGTCTTTTATATAAAAATTTCCTTATTTTGATGATGCCGAACTTCTTCTTCTCTCGTGTTGAAGTTTAAGCTTCAGGTTTGACAAGTTTCGTTTCCCAAAAATTTAGTACTTACAGGAATGACCGTGTGGTTGTCTTCATTTCCGACGATGCCGATGACGTCATGACTATTACACAATCAATTTTTTTATAGTTGGTACAAATACTACAAAAAATCAAAAAATTTAGGTCCCAACATTCTCAATTGAGTTTGTCATTTCACAAGGCCTAAAAGACCTTTTATGGGAGTTTTGATGACGTCAGCGAAAAAATAATGACGTAATTATAATTTTTTTTGCTAGATCGATAAAATAATTATTACCTGCCAAATTTGTCCATACCATTTTTCAATCTAAAGATAATAGAGGGGACTAAATGGTCCCCCCGCCATTTCAGAGCCCTTAAAAGCCCAGTCTGAATAGGGTTAAGGGAAGAAATTTTCGCGGAAGAAAATTTTGCGATTGGTCTAAAAACTGCGAATTTTGCGGAATTTATTTTCGCGGATTTTCATTAAGTTTCATTGAGTTAAGGGAATATTTAGTTCGAACATAATTTACGTAAAAAGTTTATCTAAATTTATTCTTCAAACTAATCAAAGGCATTTCTAAGAACTTAGAACCATTTTCTTGGTCCCTTGGAGGTTCAAGTTATTGGGAGTGTACTGTATTTTCTTATATTTTTAATTGCATGTTAAGTGACACTAAAAAAACGAGAGAAAAACTGAATTTCGCGGAATAAATTTTTGCAGATAAGGCATTTTCCTTAAGTTTCGCGGAAGTTAATTTCGCGATTTGGGGCCAAAATCGCGAAAATTTCTTTCTTTTTAAGTTATTATTCCTTACTATTATTTCAAATTTTGTTTCCTAAAGCATGAAATTTATTGTAAACATTTTGTGTATAGTTTCAAGAAGCAACATGATGTTGGCCACTTTAATTTTGTTATGTATTTTGGATGCTGGCCTGTCAGCAAAGAAACTAATCTATAATTGGGCAATTTGCATAACTCATATAACTATGTCACCTCAGTTTGATATCTCTGAAATAATAAGTGAACATATACGGAAAGTTCAATAGAGTTTTCGCGCTGGATTTATTCTTTAACGTTATATTTAGATTTGACTTTTGTTTTGTTTTATTAGTAGTCGAGTCAACTTTAACTCGTTTATTCAGACATCCTACAATAGCACGATCGTAAGGCGTTTGGCTCTTACCCGAAAGGTTCTGGGTTCGAGACCATGCTATCACAAAGTTGTTTATTGAACGGTTATAAATTAAAAACGCCGTATTTCATCAAAAACAACGGTAGCGCGGTAACGGTAACGGGAGCAATTAAATACACTAAACGCTGGATCAAGGTCTACATGATAATGCTTAATCAGCGTTTTACGAGCCTCGTTAAAAACAAACCAACATAAAAACAAAACATAATTACATAAAGAGCAACATTAACACCAAAATGAATGGTTTGAATAGGTTATTTAGGATGTGTTTCCAGGCGAAAGGAAGTACTCCATAATGCATGTAAATTCCTGCCGAACTCACACCATTGTAAGTTAAACAAATGAAAAGATTATAACGCATGGAATCGTGATAATACCACACACAAATTGGATTTATCGATTAAATAAAACACTATCTGTCATTAATGTATCTGTGATTTTGTATAGCTAAGAAACGCACTACATTTAACATTGCTGTCACTTCTTCCATTAGCTAGTATGACGTGTCCATTCATTGAAGGAAAGATGAGGTAGCCTTTATATCTGATCTGTTTCAAAATATAAAGTAAATACGTATTTATCAAACTTTTCTTGTAGATATGTAGTTCAATGTAATTTTCGTTATTTACTCTAGAAATGGTTTTCATGAAACGGACGGAAAACTTAATTACACAACCTATTTAAAGGTAGGTTTGTTGTTTGTGTGAAGTTGGAAAGTAGCATTCTTCGTCTCTTTAGTTGGATGTCATCTTGGAACGCACGAATCCCCTCACTAAAGTCCATGATGAGCATCTTTTCATTGTCACACATCAAGGTGCGTATCGAGCAGTTAACGTCATCCATTCATATTTCCTCTTTTAGCTTACGAATTGTGGTTTAAACAAATCATTCACGAGATCGATTCCATCAGGGAGATTTTCATGCTTCCAGTGAGTAGACGAAATAATTCATTTCAAATGTAAACCATCAACAATTAATAGAAAGTCAACGAGTCACACATGCTGAGAATAAATTCGAGACTGACACGTGTAAGCATGATCCTAGCGGTACGTTGCATATTGCATACCTTATTTTAAAATGTGTTCTTCGGCCTTTTTTACGGGAAACACTAGTATTACTCTTAACAAACAAATGTTGTTGTATGAACGATATGCGTGTAAAAAACGTATTTTTAGGTGTTAGTTGATCAAATTAAAGTTTTAGAGACAATGGCACCAATGGATTTCATGGAATTTAGGTCGGTTAATTTTCCTTCCGCAGGTATTTAATTAATCGATTACATTATTTTTTTCAGAGATAAGCTGGGAACGTCATCTGGATTTGAAAGTTGGCAGTTCCGAATGATTGAAAACAAACTTGGTGTTAAAAAGGTGCCTTGGTTGATCGTTTTAGTGTATAGTGTTTTTCTGAATTACTTTGTTTAGAATAACCGCATCAATCACAACCATGCATCATACATGTAAGTGTGATACTTTAAGAGAATGATTATTAATCAGACGTTTCTCTCAAGTGACGTGTTAAGTGGAGAATACAGAAACTTGGTGAAGCAATCTGAAGATGAACCGTCGCTATTCGATCTTGTTCAGGTGAAATTTGTTGGCGCTTAAATACGAATAGTTGTGATCAATTTCATTTCGAAAATTTAGAAATGGCTGGAAAGGACCCCAGGTTTAAAAGACGACACGTTCGATTTTATAGAAGAACTGTCAAAAAATTGTCGCAAGTGGTTTGATGATGAGAAGGAGAGTGCAAAGGTGATAAATTTCCCATCGAAAGTTGCAAAACGAAGTCAATAATCGAACTCATTTCAGAGTAAGCAGAGTAAAACTGCTATACAAGAAATACTACAAGCTGTGGAAAAGAAAGAGGTTTAGCAAGTTTACAATTTATTTATATCATTTAAAAACGTTTCCAAATGGCAGACGGTGTTTGAAAAGATTTTCGATAAAGAGAAATACAACGAGATTGTTTTGAAAGGTCAGAATGTTGTGACAATTACCCAAGTTAAGTTTAGAACAAGAATTCGTTTTCAGGCGATATGTTTTTATCATGGAAAGCATTGCACGGAGCTTTATTAATTTGCTTCTACAGAGACGAAGTTGTTTTCCACCAGGCATTCCAAATGCTCAACCTACTCATGGACATTGACACGTGGATTATGAAATGGAGAAGTGAGACCTAAACAACTTTTGCACATATAATATTTCGCTTTTGTTATTTTAGCTAACCACGCCCTCCTCGTGCAACGAATGATAGGTTCTTCTATTGGATCAGGTGGAAGTTCCGGTTACAGATACCTTCGCGCTACTGTCAGGTAATTACCTGTTGATATTTAAGCAATTACGAAATTTTTCCCTTTTTCCCGTTTTCAGTGATCGATACAAAGCGTTCCAAGATCTCTTTTTGCTTTCCAATTACCTAATTCCGCGAGCTTATTTGCCCGATCTCAATATAAATACAAGAACAAGAATGACAAGTGTGTCCATGCAGTAAGAGAACACTCCTCTGTGATTGTTGTACGACCATTGTATTATTTAATAAGCGCTCATTTTTTCTCGAGAGAAAAATAACATTTCATAATATTGCGAGAAAGAAAAACTGTATTTTTTTCAGATTGTTGTTTTAAAATTGATTGATTAAGAATGGGAAGAACGCTCATTGTGTTAAATCCTGCTTTTGAAATGTGAGGCTTTTATTATTTTGATTTAAAATATGTAACTCAGTGCAGTTAATTTTCCCCTGTTGCATGACTAACGTTTTTGAAAGAACGATTCGTCAGCAACCTTCTTTCAAGCTTATTTGTTTACTGGAAGTTGATCCCTTTAAATTTGATCCCTTTAGAAATCCTCTCCAACATCGTAAGGCCAGATATATTAACGCTGTCAAACATTTCATCTCTAAAATAAATTTTCATTTCATTTGCGAATCTTTAACCACATATGAATGAAATATTTTCAAAGAAGATGTCAACGTTGCTTCGTTGTGTAACCACGTGACCGAGTCTATTTTTTCTCGTGTAAAGTCTGATAGATGAACGAAACAATTCACCAAACCATTTAATTTCATTGAGAAAATACATTGTCGATAACCTCATCTGATAAGCTTTTTAATTCTTTTGACATCTTGCATCTAGAAAATCCATGCCAAAATTCTGAATTCAGCTTTGTTGTACAAGAAACACAATAACAATGCTGCTTATTTCTTTGTGATACTTCGCTTAAGAACAGTCCAGATTGGGATTGAAGCATTCTTCAAAACAATTTTCCCTCTTAATGGGGTTGGCGTTAGGAAGGGCATCCAACTGTAAAAACATATGCTTCAATAAACCATCAGATGATTAAACCTACATAATTGTGGGGAATATCATCTTTTGAAAACCGTGCAACACACGGTTTCTACCTCTGAGTGGAAAAAGTCACGTAAAAACGGATGATGATGGTGATGATGATGATGAATGCCTCTTCTGCGTTGGCACACTTCCTTAGCATCATATTGTGAACGTCCATAATTTCTCTGTCCACATAGTTAGACTGTAAAAATAAAGCATTTACAATGCTTAACCGATAATTAAACATATTTAAAAAGAGGACTCCACGTAAAGGACAACTCTGATGCCCTGAATTTGCCATTCATTGTCGTAATGGTCGTAAACGAAATAACAGTTTAATAATGATGCTTTATAATAATAATAATAATAAAGTTTAACTTTTGAAACAAATAAATTCAATCAAGATGATGGTTAGATCCATATTTAGTCCTCTCATCTGTGCTTCATATTTCTCAGTGCATAAATCTTCTAACCTATCATTGTCTCAGTTTCTTCCCCTTCGATCATTCTCTTGCGAAATTTAGTAAATGCATAGGCTTAAAAAGGAAATTTGGTGTTGGTGGTATCGCATTTTCAAATATCTGATTCGAGCCAAGATATTTGACATGTTTGGTGGTTTGACATGTTTGGTGGTTTTGCCAACTGACTAGATTACTTTGGGCCATCTTCTTTAGAGGCGAACTATGTTTTACTATCATTGCATTAAAGTTTTTTACATGCACATCCTTCTTCTAGAGCATGTGGTAAACAGTCTGTATTGAAGCTAAATGTCGGCAACGATTGGTTTTTTCTTTGTTTAAGCAGAAAGCGTTTAGAGAGAACATAGGCTAACACAGGTATAAACTAAAATGGAAATGGATCAAGTTAAAAAAATCTAAATAAAATAATGACTTAACCCTATTGTCAGGTATACAGTTACATAAAATTGTAAATTCTTGTCTTCTGATAATCGCGTCAATACATGATTGTACCAAACATACATTGTGTAAAAAATCTCACAAATAGCTCTCCTCTAAAACCAAAGTATCAAAGATGCGCACCCGTTAGTTAGTCAAATTGAGCATAAGTTTTTTTATGGCAAAATATATTCCATGTACAATTAAGCATTTTACAGACCGGAATGAAAAATCAATAAAATTCTCCCGGACGCAAGAAAAGCTATCATAAAAAATAAATTATTTAGAAGTTAGCGTAAACCAGATTCATTTGCGGTGATGTTTATGTCCGTAGTAGCAACAGGTTTGTGAATGTTTTTCTTCGTCGATCTAGTACCACGAATGCACAAGTGAGCTACACGAAGGAGGCTGAAACTGATTCTTGTTCTAATCCAGTTCGTTGTTATTGACATGTTATCGTCACGTTTGATGGACAATTTTTCGCTAAGCCGACGGTAAAACGCATCACACTCAAAACTCATTCCACCAAGACAAGAAAATACCACAGGTGTGAATCCTTTCCCCATAACATCTCTTCTTTTCGTTTTCGTTTCGCCGGTGAGCATCATAAAGCTTCTGTTCAACGTAAGTATTGGCTAACGGGTTAAACACCCTTATATCAAAAAACGCCTTACTTCCGTTTGTTCATAACCCTCTAGCTGATACGTCGACTCTTGCTTCGTCTTCAGTGTTTGCTGTTTTGCGGCTAAACTTTTCCCCAGTCAACTTGGTCAATGGTGGTTCTATTTGAACATCTTTGCACACCTCCGCTAGTAGTTCTGCCGTAAAATCACGTATCTCGTTGTGGCGGATAGATATAAATCCTCCCCTTGCACATGATAAACAATGTTGGATAGTGTACTGTGCTCCACACACACATCTACTTGGGAGGTTCTGTAGTCAAAAACCATATCGTAGGTATAACGCATCCCAGAATTGCTGTTTGTTGAGATAAAACCCTTGGTCTTTTATAGGGATTGCAGTCAACCAGCTAGATGCACCTTTTTCGGTTACTGCCTCCAGCAACCTTTGCTTTTCATCTGAAAACTCCGTTTTTAAAGTTGCAAATGCAATTTTGTTTCGTTCGCTTTTTGCAGATTTGATCGTTGTTTTGGCGTTCTTTATTACATTTCTATCTAGACATAGAATGACTTTTTGATCAATAACGTGGTCGGCTAATGGCTTCGTGATTTGCTTTGAACTTTGGTATTGAATGTCCGATATCGCAGAAGGTATTGTGATTCCTAAACCACCCATCTTTACTGGTAGAGAAAATAAACGGCGTTCTTTATCGTTACAATCGCGGTTTTTCAGGGGGGCTTTAATGAAGAGTTTGGATATAGCGTCATCTAAAGGTCTTAATAAATCGCTTATATCGGGAACTGTTCGCATAATATACGTGTAGCGGTGTTGAAGTCCATGTATATACGATGCATATGCAATATGAGGTTCAAAAGAAGCTATCCGTGATAATATCTCGATCTCACTAACCCATTCGTTTACTTGTTTCGAAACATATTCTTTTTTGAAACTGAGCGATCCGATTGTTGCACCAAGGTGTTTACGTCCTTCACATGTGATATTCAATCCAGAATCTTGAAATACTAATTTTGCGAATGATTCATGTTCACTTTTAACCACCAGCCACGATTTGCTAGGTTTCGGAGTATAACCTAGAAATGGACCAAATTTCACAATCACATCCCACCAGCGTTTCAGTCGTATAATTGATCCAGCGCCAGTAAGGTCATCTGCGAACGCTGCTTGTTTTATTTTTGAGGTACTCTGCGTGGAAACGGATGTTGATATTAAAGGAAGAATCCCAAGAGCGTAAAGTTGCATCGCAACGGGATCACCCTGAGTAGTACCTTCAGATGATTCAATTTCAATATTTCCAAGAACAAACAGGCGTGCTGGAATCATATAGCAGTTGTTTACATAACAAGATATTTCCGGGCATATAAAACGAATATTATGAAGTAAAACCTTCCGATTTATGGTATTGAATGCGTTGTTTGCATCTACTTGTATCAATCCCTCTGTGTCGTCATCATTAAATAT
The DNA here is from genome assembly GCA_963930725.1 of Candelabrum cocksii. Classification (NCBI taxonomy): domain Eukaryota; kingdom Metazoa; phylum Cnidaria; class Hydrozoa; order Anthoathecata; family Candelabridae; genus Candelabrum; species Candelabrum cocksii. The sequence goes on from OZ005673.1 coordinate 14,748,027, forward strand.
TTCAGTCATCGCATGTATGCCGGCTTCAGATCCACCCTCCTGTCCAACACATAGTTGTAAACCACCAGCTGCTTCTTGCATTTCTGGTCTAAGGACATAAGTTACTGCTTTACCAATAATTCTTCTAATTACCTCACCTATACCGATTGGACGCAAACCGGGGTTTTTATCCAGTGGAATAGGCTTGCACGACATCAACGCAGAAATAGAACTTGAATCTGTAAGTGAATTTATGCAAAGATGTTTTGTAAAATCAGCAATAGCTTCACAAAAGTCCAAATCAACAGAACCATATACCTTTGAACCTAAAATGCATCTCCATTCATTTGCGTCTAGGTTAGATGGACCCGCTGCGCCTTTAGTTTTGATAGCCATCTTTCGTATTAAATACATTTTTGATTGCATTAACAAATACTAAAAAATAGATTAGGGTAAAGTTTTAAAAAACAACAATAAGCAGAAGTTGCGCAATGACAAAAAAATCCTACATATATGTACCACTAGTCCTCAAAGGGATAAAAGATAGAGAACAAAGGTGATTTGCGAAAACCTTTATAAAGTCAATGTAACATGTTTGAACAAACTCTTTTTCGAAAAGGTTGCTGATTAGATAAAAATTTACATGTCAAATGTCATGTGATATAAATTCTTGGCACACGCGAAAGCAAACAACAGCGACAAATAATCTAATGCGGCTCCTCTAATATGTAAAACGTTTCAACAAGTATAAAAGTCATCCGCTCCTTTGACCCGGTTTTCATCATCAAAATAGGATTTCTTTGAATACGGTTAAATAACGAGAATCAGCAATTTTTCCCGACCAAATGTTCATCGATTGACATATTTCTTCATAAGAGTTTGATTGGGATGCTTCTTAAGTAGGCTCAATTGTAAATGTTTGCGTTAAATTGAGTTTTTCGAGTCACCGATTAAACCAACTCCCAAGGGGGACATAGATAAAAACGTAAAAGATGCAAAACGTCGAAATGTAAAATACGAACTACCGGTGTTGAGAGAAAGGAGCTTAAATCTCAACTCTTTTATTATGATTTCAAAAGTTAAATAACAAAAACACAACCTTAGCGCTAACAAAACGTTGACTCATTAAAGTAAACTTGAACTCAAATGTAGAAACCATGTCATTGTTTTTATCCTTAAAATCAGCATGTAAACGTTGAAAAACAGTAACGACAAACACGTCAAGGATGAAGGTTGTGTTGCTGTTATTAATCGTTTATTTAGCGTCCTGTGAAAAAATCTCTGCAGACTTACTTCAGGACGATGATGAATCGATTGAGATTATCGAAGATGAAATATTGAGTAGAGTTGAGAGGGATGCGAGACCGAAACCGTTTCCTAAAGGAGGAGGAAGAGGCGGGAGTTTTGGCAGGTCAAGATTCAGTAGTAGGTACAGAGGTAGTGGTGGTATGTACAACAGAAGCGAACGAAACTCATTTTGCAATGCTACTTTGTTCATCCTCTCTTTGTTTGCTGTTTACGGTTTTAAACATTTTTACTGAAACGGTTACATAATAATCAATCAACTGAAATGATCGAGTTAATCTGTTATGATTGTAAAGCCCAATAATATTTTTTGCACCTTTATAAAAATGTATAACGGGATTTTTTTATCTCTATCAAAAAAATATTCTTTTTATTTTGAATGATGTAATTCTTTTGTGTGTATAATAAAAGAATAAAAATGATTAACGGAAATGCAAATATGTGTTTGCAGTGAGTCATACGTTATTCCCCTCATTTTCTTCTTCTTCCCGCACCATCCAATAAATGGTCATTATTATTATTATAAAAATACAGGGCAAAAAGATCTGATTAATGCATGGCCGTAGGAAACGGGGCGGCAGGAGCGGCCCACTTTTTAAGGATGTTTTAAATACTCGAAAACTGTGGTAGTGTACAGTGCTCACTATTAAATTATATACACGTTTTTTTAAAAAGAAACCTACGTGTAGACGAGTCTTCAAAAATTAAGGTCATTGCACTGCAGACAGATCAAATACGTAACTTTCGAATATTAAATTTTGTGTTTATTGTTGTTTTCTGATTTGACAATCGACTGTGTGATAAACTTAAGAAACTGTTTGAACTATGCTTGATTTGATATAAGAAAGAACATTTAGAACTAAAAATATGGTATTTCAGACTCTAAATAAGAAACTTTTAGTAGAACTAGGCCCTTCGCTATGTTTCTTAAAAAAAAACAACAACGTGAATTCGCGGCAATATCGCTACCATAATAAGATGAATTGCTCGTTTTGAGAATCGCCTGCTAATGAACAAAACCAGCAATAATCACGTGAGGTAATCTGTGGCTTAATCATAATAAATTATTGTGGTTTTCTGGTTAGGATTGTTGCGTGTTTTTGGTGTTTCTTGTGGCTCGTTTTGTGGGATCGTGCGTTTTAATAGTCTGAATAGATTAACAGTTACAGTATACTCCCGATAAGTGGGACCCTCGATAAGTGGGACGTTTTTTCTCGGTCCCTTGAACTTCCTAACCTAATATAGACATTCGCTTAAGTGGGATATTCGCTAAGTGAGACACATTTCGTCGGTCTCCTGAGTGTCCCACTTATCGGGAGTATATTGTATTTACAATAGCTAGGATTAGTAAGCAGTGTGATCCTAACCCAATAATTTCGGCCGCTCCACCTTCTGAAACCTTTCTACGGCCTTGTAATGTGAAAATAATCTTGTTCATGTTTCTTACTACAAGTTTTAGTTGTTACCAACCAAGATTCTCGAATTCTATACGTTTACTGGTGTTTCATGATTAATTTATTAAATGATTATCAAGTTGAATGTGCAACGTAAATGCAAAGTGAAGAATTGTAAACTACAGAAAGAGAAACGAAAGCAGAGATTGGCACTTCAATCAAAATGCATTTGCATATATTTTTGCTAATAGGTTTTTTTTACTCAATATCTAATGAGATCTCTGAGGATTTACTCGCAGATGATGACAATGGTGATGATGATGTCATTGAGATCAACGAAGATGGTCTATCGAATAGGGTCGAAAGGGACACCACAAAACCGAAAGCCTATCCTAATGGTGGAAGGAGTCGATCCAGGCGGGTCGTCAGAATGGTCGTTGTAGCCGACAACCAAGTTTCCATTACAACTCTCGATTGTCGTTTGTTATGGTTGCTTTTGTTGTTCGTTGGCTCGTTCTTCGTAATTTGTCTAGCTGACCGCTGTACCATTAGTTTATTCCGTTTATGATAATCGCCATACAACGTCTCGCAATAGTTGACCCGATGCTTAACCCACAGTACATTTTTTGTGTCCTTTATTTTTGTAAAACGCTTCGATTTTTTAAATACCCCAATCCGACGGAACTTTGTTATCGGTACTTCCACGGTTCAATTGAAAGCGAAAGTCTTCTCCAAGTTTTTCAAGATTTCGTCACAATTTACTGTTGCCTTCCATGAAAAATTTTGCAGGGAGGTCACTGGCCGTGATTTAATTGTTAAGGTTTATGGTTATTTATGATGTAGCTACTAACAGATTTGTGTTTGTAAATGTAAATGGAGGGTTTGCTAATAGCGTACGGTTGCGGGGCTATAAATAGATTTTACGATTATACGCGCAAAGCATGTTGGGATCAAATTTCGTACAAACATACTAAAGATGGCAAAGAAATATGAAGGGTTGCTGCCGATAGGAACTACCAAACATTGTTGTTGGGGAGTTTGCCATTCCGATAGTCGTTATCCGGATAAGTTACAGTCTAGAACATTTTTTATAAACTTTCCTAAACCTGGTAAAATCAAAGAATCGATGACAGATTGGGAGAAAGGACAGCAAAAGATGAAAACAGAATGTAAAAAATGGGTTCATGCTTGTGGCAGAGATTTTTTCACTATTGATAGTGTAAGACACATATATTTGTTCTTTACATTTTGTTGGAAGAAAAGGTCCTACTGAAGACAACCCTTTTCCATTAAAAGCAAATCTTACACAACAACAGATTGACTCGATTAACAAAAGGAAGAGGAAAAGCCGACTATTCGTATAGCTCCACTTTCTGCTAACTTTTACAACATTGCTAGTGCAACAGAGGAGATTATATATGCATGCTTAGCAACATTGACATGATTGATATTAAAGTATATTCCAAAAATAATATATGCAAGAAAATGCTGTACCATATTTACAATCTAAAATAATATCATATTTATAATGGTGTAGTGAATTTCAAGGGGTAAAATCAGACACATTTGTCCGTAAAGTCCAAAATTGAGAAAACTTGAAAATGAAGCCATCCTGGATATGGATAACTGGTCCAAATTACAGCTTACGCCACCCCTCAAAACAATTATTATAACCACCCCTCTAAAGCGCCCCTCTCTAATAAAACTTTAGAAGTGCCCTGGCGCTTATTATATAGTAAATAGTAACAGTAAATATTCAAACTCGATATTAAAAATACAAAAAATCTATTTCAAGAGATAACAGCAACAACAGGCATAAGTTTTCGTGGAACTTTCATAATGAAGTACTCTGGAACCAAAACTCTAGACCAAAACAACTTTGTAGATTTTATAAAACGACTTTGCAGATCTTCATTTAGAAAGATTCACTCAATATGGGGATCTCCAACAGCAGAGTGCAGAACAAAATCACAATACGAGCATTGCGTAACCAGAAGTTGATGTTGAACTTGAAAGTAGTACAAGTGTGACTTCTTTAAAATAAGTTTCTCACCAACGATAGAAAAACATTGTCTACTTATTATAGCTTTTAATTTTCGATCATTGGAATGTGTTAATAAATCAGAAACAGATCGATTCTTTAAGACTTTTAAACATTTTATTTCAATAATTCCACATAACTTGTTCTCCGCATCATAAATTAAACCATCTGGACTGGCACCCAAATGTGGATAATTTTGGTTGACCCATATTCCACTGGTAACATTTCTATTTGTAACGCGTGAATAGTTTTTAAGAGCTATCGGTTCCTCATCAATCCCATATTTCATATCCAATGTCATAATATTTTCTGAAAACCACAACTTCTTTTCAAGACAAATAATGAAATCTTTGAAGAATCCATCTTTTCTGCTAAAAGAACAATATTTTTTGATACAGACGCTGTTATGCGACACCATCTTGCTTGATGCCATGTGAAAGTTTTTGATTGATCAACAGTTCCAGGAATTTCACCACAAGATATATTTTTTCCAAGAATTAGTTCATTATTCAATAACAAAGATTCTTCAAACACTTTAACAAGTTCTTCATAAAAAGCAATATCTTCATCAGTTAAATTAAAATCAGCATAATTAATTTGATAAAGTGTTTCCCACATAGATTGAGTACGACTGCTTTGTGAGGAGATTGATTGGAGATCAATAACAAATTTTGAAACAACTTCAGGATTTACTTGTCAAAGTTCATTCGGTCGAGGTCCCAATTATATAATTTATCTGGTTTGCAACATTTATTTGAAGAATAAATGTTTTTATGTAGCGCTGTAGGATCTTTCTCTCTTTTTTTACCTTTATTCCACTTACAAGGTTGTGATGTACATACATTTTCAACAATGAAACCATGTTTAGTGACATAATCACTTAAAAACAAAAGAAGTGCGGTAATATGAGAACATCTGCCAATTTCACTAGCTCAACAATTACATGAAGTAAATTTTATAGAACCACTAACATTGCTGATAGCCAAAGAAACAAGTAAGGGCTTTTCCGACTTTATAGAATGATGAACATGTCCTCTAATAAAATAAATGTCAGTTTCAGATGAAAAATTGTCTTCTACATTTTCAACAAACCCACTCTTTAAAAGCCACCTTCCTTTACGTAATGGTTTTGCAGTAGAAGAATCATCACAATCAATGTCATCTTCATCTTGTTGCAAGTTATCATGTGACGAGGAGGAGGAAGAAGAAATATAAGCATTTTGGACGGACTCCACAACAAAATGATAAACATGTCCGTAATTAAAGTTAGATGGTAGATTTCTTGACGGAAACAGGTTCCACCCTACGACAGGAAAAGATAAATATTTATTTGTTGATTCATTGGGATTATTTAATATGGATGTAGCTTTAATATTGTACCACCTCCCTCCGTCTACTTTAAGATCGACTGGAAGCTTTAAATCGATTGCTCCCTGGACTCTCAGCACAAGTTCTCCTCTTTTTCCACCCTATTTCTGAGCATGACACTCCAGCCAACGTTTTAGCTCATTTACATTGCATTCTGTTGGACTTTTAACCAATTTAGCACCAGGAACATCATCTTCAGAGAGAGAAACACAAGCCGCAGCCTCATGTTTCCCGGCCATCTTTTGGTTTGTTTGTACGAGTTCGGGTCTAGGCACTAGTCAGATTAAATTATGATAATAATTCGTGACGTATGCAAAACGGTACTCTATTGGGGTCCGATCGATGGTCCGACATATCGATGGTCCGACGTGTCTTATACCGATCGATGGTCCGACATATTGATGGTCCGACGTGTCTTATACCGATCGATGGTCCGACATATCGATGGTCCGACATGTCTTATATTCTCTTTAGAATAGTTACGGTGTGGACTGTTTCTTTTGTTTTGCATCTGTAGCTAATTTATTAGGAAACATCTTTCTAAGAAACCTGAGCAAAAAAAGTTTAGTTCTGAAGTTGTCATTTAACATTTTTAAAAGATGTTTCAGTCGATTGATATCAATTTTAATAAAAATGGTTCCAGATTTGTTCATTCTTTTTTCTTAACAATCATCAACAAATGAAAATTAAATTAAACGGCGAAATATTGGCTGTACAATTTCAAATTGCCCTCCAATAACTGTCTACATTTCTTTGACCATTTTGGTACTCTCCTTTCAGTCTTGTCACTCTGGCTTCTAGTTGCGTCCATTTCCTTTTCCGTGGGGCTGGGGCATTTCCATTCCTCATTCCTTCTTTTTTTGCATCATTAACAGCCAACTGATCCTTTAAAACTCGTATGAAGTTCCACAAAGATGGGTGTCTTACTTCAACTGCCTTATTCCACCTATTGTGGAAACTCTCCACATAATTGTTTGTTCGGAAATTCATCGGTCTGTCAAATACATTTCACAGCACTGGCGGAAAGTTGCCATTGAAGTAATTATTTCTTAAGTAAGAATAATAATCTTCCAACCCAGGATATTCGTTAATTAATTGTCGCGTTTCGACAGAAATGAAAAGTTCATTAAAGTTTATTCTAAGCAATTGAACAGGCAAGAAACCCATCGCTAGTGTTTTACGTATATTTCGTTTTAATACGTTATCATTTCGATACGCTGCAATGAGCCCAACGTCTTGAATTTTTCTTCACAGACTTTGAGTGAAATGAAAATAGCACCCGCGAAGTCTCGTTTGAGGAAAGTCTGTCTCCATGGCGGTGATTAAGCCTTGTTCAAAGTCTGAGATGGCATACCGAGGTTGAAAATTTACACCATGGTTCTCCCTTACCTTTCTTTTTATGCACTGAGAGACTTGCCGATATGCCCCTATGGTTCTCTCCGTCATCAAAGCAGATGCACAGTAAAAAACGCGGTCGTTCATTTCGGCATGGATAGTGAAAAATGCAACATAAACAGTTTAAGAATAAATGTAATACAAGATATAAATGTCTCGAGAATTCATCGATATCCATCGATAAGTCGGACCATCGATATGTCGGACCATCGATAAGTCGGACCATCGATATGTCGGACCATCGATATGTCGGACCATCGATATGTCGGACCATCGATATGTCGGACCATCGATATGTCGGACCATCGATATGTCGGACCATCGATATGTCGGACCATCGATATGTCGGACCATCGATATGTCGGACCATCGATATGTCGGACCATCGATATGTCGGACCATCGATATGTCGGACCATCGATATGTCGAACCATCGATATGTCGAACCATCGATATGATATTTCAAAGATCAACATTGATCTTACAGTAATTAGAATAGAACAAATATATTCCATCAGTATGAAAATAGCTGTGGTTGGAGCTGGGATTATAGGCATGTCAACTGCCTTTCACTTGAAGCAAGTCATACCATCAGCCGATGTGAGTGTCTATGCTAAAGACTTCTCGCCCAACTTGACAAGCGATGGAGCTGCTGGTCTTTGGGAACTTTACACTCCTGGTGTTTCATCAACAGGAAAAATTAGGTTTGCATGAAACAGTTTTGTCCCATAATAACATTATTTTTTGGTTGTGTCTACTTCATGATTTGTCACATTGTGATGCTTAAAAATAGATATATATATATATATATTATCATTATCCTCTCAAGCTAAACTGACTAGGACTTATCTAATAACCTTAGTTTAAACCATTATCCATCTTTTTTGTAGCGACTGGGCCAAGATTACTTATGACTACATACTTGAGAAAATAAAAACAGACCCCAACTCTGCAAAAGATGGATTGATGACAGTTCCAGGATACCAATTATATGCGGCTGATACTTTTCAGGTGAGACATGAAATGCTTTTTTCTAATTTTAGTTATATAATTAGGAAAATTAGTACTTCCAAGATTTTGAAAATCTCAAAATCAATGTATATTTTATGAGCTGACGTCAGCAATGCAGCAGCTCCGCCGTTTATACTGACTTTTACATCTGAGTTTATTTCGAATTATCAAAAATTTTAAAAAAACCTGTCAAACAACATTAGGGTTAGGGTTTTTGGTTTGTTTTTATTTTTTAAATTTAATTTTTAAATAGTTTTAGTGATTTTAAATGTTTGATTTTATTCTTGAGATATTTATAAAGTTATTTTCAAAGGATTTCAAATTTTCAAATTTTGTTATCAAATCAAAACCACCATATTTATTGATCATAACAACGAACCAACGTCAGATCAAAACATCAATATATTTCACAAATCACTTCTTAAGCATTAAATCAATATTTGTAAGTGTAAATCATTAAGAATTCTTACCATAAAACCATAACGAAAGCGATTTGTAAGGAAGACATCTAGCTCGCTGATTTAACAGTTTTTTTTGTTTTTCGGTTTGCGTCTCTTTTAATTATTTTGGTGGTTTAGCGAATTGATTTTGTCTTTTTATGCCATTTGATACATTATTAATATACATTTTATATAAATACATTAGCAATATATAATAGTTTATAAAAAAAACTTAACGTTGTAACGATACCAATGATTTCCCCCAAATTTCCAGAGTTAAGCTATAACAACCATACTTATCTTCTTTAAACAACAGTTTTTTATGAGCTATGGAATCAAACGTACTTGTAAAATCAAAATATTATGTCTAATCTAATTTTAATTTTCGATTTGGACCAAAGCATCTAGAATATGCAATGGATTAGCCATGCAAAACTTCCACTCAAAAACAAGATAAATATGTTTATATTAAAAATTTTATGCAAATAATTATAATTAATGATGATTCGGGTTCTGGTATTTATACTATCTTTCATCTGGTATATATATGTTTATAAATTGCCTAGGGATATCTTACATGAAGGAATGTAACTATTGAACATAACTACTCAAATCCTAAGACAATTAATATAGTTACAATAACAGGAACTAATATAATTGTTTAAGTCTCAATGGAGTGAACCTTATTTATTATGTAAACAACGTTATGTGCTAGATATCATGACAATTAATTGCTGTTATAATTCTATACAAGCTTCCTGATTGGCACACAATTCCATTCGACTCTCATCGACTAAAAAACGAAGTTGTGGCTCGAAGATTTCCAGGTTTTAAGTGTGTGTTTGTGAATTACAGTATTTAAATTACACTTTTTGTTGTAAGCAAATTATAAGTTTTATTATTTATTTACATTTTAGTTCATTACATTATTTTGGTATTTTATATTATTGTATCCTTGCTATGCTTTAGGGTGCGTTAAACACCTATATCTACTCAGATTTCTTAGCCTGTTTCTGCAAATGTTACACTTAATGATGTAAAATGTGAATGACATAGATGCATTAGGTTAGCATAAACAGCAGTGGAACAGTAGATGCATTAGGTTAGCATAAACAGCAGTGGAACAGTAGATGCATTAGGTTAGCATAAACAGCAGTGGAACAGTAGATGCATTAGGTTAGCATAAACAGCAGTGAAACAGTAGATGCATTAGGTTAGCATAAACAGCAGTGGAACAGTAGATGCATTAGGTTAGCATAAACAGCAGTGGAACAGTAGATGCATTAGGTTAGCATAAACAGCAGTGGAACAGTAGATGCATTAGGTTAGCATAAACAGCAGTGAAACAGTAGATGCATTAGGTTAGCATAAACAGCAGTGGAACAGTAGATGCATTAGGTTAGCATAAACAGCAGTGGAACAGTAGATGCATTAGGTTAGCATAAACAGCAGTGGAACAGTAGATGCATTAGGTTAGCATAAACAGCAGTGAAACAGTAGATGCATTAGGTTAGCATAAACAGCAGTGGAACAGTAGATGCATTAGGTTAGCATAAACAGCAGTGGAACAGTAGATGCATTAGGTTAGCATAAACAGCAGTGAAACAGTAGATGCATTAGGTTAGCATAAACAGCAGTGAAACAGTAGATGCATTAGGTTAGCATAAACAGCAGTGAAACAGTAGATGCATTAGGTTAGCATAAACAGCAGTGGAACAGTAGATGCATTAGGTTAGCATAAACAGCAGTGGAACAGTAGATGCATTAGGTTAGCATAAACAGCAGTGAAACAGTAGATGCATTAGGTTAGCATAAACAGCAGTGAAACAGTAGATGCATTAGGTTAGCATAAACAGCAGTGAAACAGTAGATGCATTAGGTTAGCATAAACAGCAGTGGAACAGTAGATGCATTAGGTTAGCATAAACAGCAGTGGAACAGTAGATGCATTAGGTTAGCATAAACAGCAGTGGAACAGTAGATGCATTAGGTTAGCATAAACAGCAGTGGAACAGTAGATGCATTAGGTTAGCATAAACAGCAGTGGAACAGTAGATGCATTAGGTTAGCATAAACAGCAGTGGAACAGTAGATGCATTAGGTTAGCATAAACAGCAGTGAAACAGTAGATGCATTAGGTTAGCATAAACAGCAGTGAAACAGTAGATGCATTAGGTTAGCATAAACAGCAGTGAAACAGTAGATGCATTAGGTTAGCATAAACAGCAGTGGAACAGTAGATGCATTAGGTTAGCATAAACAGCAGTGGAACAGTAGATGCATTAGGTTAGCATAAACAGCAGTGAAACAGTAGATGCATTAGGTTAGCATAAACAGCAGTGGAACAGTGGAACAATTTTTCATTTCTATACTTCCTATATAACTAATAAAATAAAATAAAAGTTTTTTTATTTAAGGTCTGGTTGGAGCTTCAACACGGTGTTTTTGGAAGGGAGTAGATACATTCCTGCACTCACTCTGAAGTAAGCGAAACAACTCTGTAAAGAATTTTGATTGATGAGTAACATCTATTCTATTTTTATACCAAGAAAATACAGGAGTAGCAAGGATTTCAAAAACAAAGTTCTTCTACATACCAGCAAAGCTATTAGCTATTTCAAATGCTAGCCTGCTTGTTTTTAGCCAACAAATTTTGCTAAAATCTACATAAGTATACATAAAATACTAGTTCTTGAAAACTTTTAAAAACAAACAAATTAAACCCTTGTATTTGATGATATATCACCATTTAAATACGTTGCTTTTAATATGGATTTATATTTTTTTCTAAATGCCTTCAATAACATCTTTCAAACGAATGTGCAAAAGTTGTGGTAATGCAAATGTAGAATTTTGAGATTAATTTTGAATCATTTATTATATCCCCAGGGACACAGGCAACAGTAAAAGCTACAGATACCATTACTACTATATCAGAATTATTTTATAACAAATAAAGTTACATTTATTTATGTATGTATATATATTATTTTATGAAAACAACCTTTTATATCAATGTTGTGGCAACAAATTTTACTACTTGTTGGTATGATGAATTAGTTTATATTTTGCGTACCAAAGAACCAACGAGAATTGTAGAAATAATATAATAGCTTTGCTGAGATTATTGTTGTTTGAAAACGATAGAACTCTAAAAATCTTTTTTGTGAACATTAACTTTTTAAATCTTTGATTGTTTCTGAACAAAAGTAACTATTTATTTCCAGCTCAACAACGGTGTACTACAACTGTCAAAAAAAATAATTAATTTGTAAACAAATAAATAGCTAGTCGGCTACATAAATAAACTTTCTCCTGACCTTCTTTACAAAATGAACACAAAATTTGAACAAATTCTAATGTTTTTAACACTCCACTTGTCTGATCTTTGCAAGTATGTTTGCTTGCTCCATCTTTGATTGTTTCTGAACAAATAATTATTTGCTTTAAACATTCATTATTTTATTCTTAATAAATTGCTCTAAGTTTCCTGAATCTGCAATTACAATAGTAGTGCTTAGCATTGTGACTCAAAATAAAGTTGAGAACTAGGTTTACTTGTTAAGTTTGATTGGACGGTTACTTTTATTTTCAGGACAAAAGGCTATTAGGTCTTTAGTATTTTCTTTATACATGTAATCACTTTCATATTTCTGGATAGATTCTTGAATATTGGTGGAAAGATATACAGGAGAGAGTTGAAATGTCTTGGAGAGGTAATGTAATAATCTCATATGATTCGAGGTTTTTATGCTACAATGTGGAATGGGCTCGAAAGTAACACAGGCAACGAAAAAACAATTAGAAATTACATTTCAAAAAATAATACATTCAATTATCGGAGGAATTGTAGACACGTTATATTGTGTTGTGTTCAATTTCCATCAACACATTTTTTCCCCTCTCACTGGGGTTGGCGTTAGGAAGGGCATCCAGCTGTAAAACACATCTGCTCCAATGAATTATCAAATGATTAAACTTACAAAATTGTGGGGAATATCATCTGTCGAAACCCCGTCTAACCCATGCTAGTATGGAAAATAGACGTGAAAAACGTAAATGATGATGATGATGCATCCCCTACTTTTTGAAATGCATTAGGTTGTCGACATTGAGAATTGATTAAAGATGTTTTTGAAGTATGAATTCAATTTGTTGTTAGAGATCTTTTGCTTCATTCGGCCTTCGTATGTTTTTCAACAGCTGTACGATGAATGTGACATCTTGGTGAATTGTACAGGACTTGGTTCCAGATCTCTTGTCAACGATCAAGAAATATTTCCTGTCAGAGGTCACGTCATTCGGGTATTGTTTTTACTGACAGACAGCAAATACGTGGCCTGTATAGAAGTAGGCTTCATTGATGATGGCTACCAATGGCCAAAGTTGAACTTTTATTTTTTATGAAAAATCCATTGTGCTGATTTAATATAGTTAATTCATGGGAAATATTTATGTAAAACAGACGTTTCAAACTCTTTCTTTTAATTATAAAGGTGTTTGAATTAAAGTCAAATTATAGAGAGGCTACTCTGTGGTTTTTTATAATTGCTAGTTTTCAATGTTTATTACCAATCACTAAAAGTACTGTACCAACTTAAACCTCATATGTTTGCTACAATTTTATGCAGTAAATAGCAATCGATTTACTCTCAAAACGTTGAGATAAGAGTAGAATACACATGTCACTGAAGCTAATTTCCTTTAATTAAATTTGTCCTTATTAACCCCCTTAAAAGGAATGTTATTCTCGATTGTTCAGGTGAAAGCGCCATGGATTAAAGAATTCTGTATGTGTTCGGATGACGTCAGGAATGATGGAAGAACTACCTATATCCTTCCCAAGTAAAAGATAAGAGGATTTTATTGGGTGTATATGTTGCATTCTCTTTAACACGTGCACGTGACATGTGGGAATAATTTCTACGTATTTCCGCATTGTATGTACCGTAAATCCTTGAATTGACCCCCCCCCCCCTCGAATAAACCCTCCCCTCAAATAAGCCCCCATCATTGAATCTAAATTTTTTTATTAGCCTCCCCCCCCCCTCGCTCAAATTTCGTGTTTACTTAAACCCTCATGGGTGCTAAATCGGGAACATATTATATCGTGAATTTATGGTTCATTATAAACACCCATAATCTTTTGCTAAGTACATCCAAGCACCAGACGTTTGTTGGAATAAACCTTTTAAAGCCTATTGCACTGAAGAATACGACAGGTGGCTAGCAGCTGACGGTATTAACCGAGAGACCCAATGTGGCAACTTAAAAGCACCACCTCGACGAGAAATCGTGAGATGGATCCTGGGAACAACTTTCAGCACCCATGATTATAAAGTCGTTTATCGCATGTGGAGTCTCAGTTGCTACTGACGGCAGTCAGGATGAAGAATTAACGTGTTTTAAACCAGGTATGCCATGCAGCTCGGGACAGGAAATGCTAAAGGCCCAGTTACAATTGCTCAACGGCACAGAGGAAAATCTGTTCGTTCCTGATGAGACAGATATACAAGAGGCTTGCCCTCCTTACTTGATCCTCGATGAAGCAATCAATGATGCCGAGGACATTGATATTTTGAACTGAACACGTATGAAGTATTGATGAACATATGCATATATCTTTTTTCTGGGTTAGTCATACCACATTTTTTCATTAGCCCCCCCCCCTCGAATAAACCCTCACTTAAAAAAATCATAAATTAATTAGCCCTCAGGGGACCAATTTGAGGATTTACGGTACTGTAGCTCTATAGTAGTTTAAGGCCGTTTTCCATTCACCGTGCGGGCGGATTTTTCGGCTAAAGAGAGTGGAGGTTCTGCAAAATACAGATGCGTAGCGCTTCACTTCATGTTAAAAATGTTAAACTGGCTATTATGATTAATCGATAGTTCTCTAAGAAACTAACCAAAATACCATCTCATTTAAAGCCAGGATTGTGTTGTTTTGGGGGGCACATCCCAGGTGGACAATTGGGACCTGGCGCCTAACGAACCGGACCGAAAACACATTCTAGATACGACGTCTCAACTTTATCCCAGTTTGAAAGTGAGTTTCTTTTATGTTTTGTAGTAGCTATTATTATTATTATGTATTTTTGTATTAAAGGAAATGTTTGAATTAGCGCCGGTGATTGGATATAATTAGTTTGCATGCTATTTCAAACTTTTGCACAACTAAGATCAGGAAAAATGATTCGTTGTGGATAAGAATACACACACATATATAATACTTTATTGGAGGGCCTTCGCCAGTCCGGAAATTATGCTCTGGTATGATTCAAACATTTCAAACGCCCGTACTGTATGACAGAATGTTCCATATGTTCTATGCGTTGATGTTAGTCCTTCTACGCGTATAATTCGTTATGTGTAAGGGTTGGTGGGTCGGGATAGCTCAGTTGGTAGAGCGCTTGCAATTTCGGATTTCTGAGGTTGCGAGTTCAAATCCTCCCGGCCTCGCCGACTCAGCGAATGAGTAGCATTTCGATGCGGTAAAGTACAGGTGTTGGTGGTGGGAGTGGCGCCCGCCTCAACAGTTACACCCAACGTCTTGCGCTAACGAAAAGAGGATAGACACTCTCGTTTACGCCGTTACTAACATTGGGGTTAATTCGACAACTTTGCTTTTTTATAAGGGTTGTTCAGTGAAGTTGCTTTCTTTCACTGTTTTAGAAAGCCGAGATTCTAGGGGAATGGGTCGGTCTGCGGCCATCAAGACCAATTGTACGTCTGGAGAAGGAGCTTCTAAATGTGACAACGACGTCTGGAAAAGAGAAAACAATGAAAGTAAATGAATTAAAATTTATCAAAATAATTTTAATACATAAATACCGTCTTTTTTAAATTTACTATTTGTATCCTGATCTCCTCTGACAGGTTGTACATAACTACGGTCACTCTGGCTCAGGATTAACCATTCATTGGGGTTGCGCTATTGATGCTGCGAACCTAGTGCAACAGTTTATTGATGATCCAAAATCCAAACTGTAGATTTACGCGATGAGGCTGCTGGATCATTCCATAATTATTTTTTGTTGTTGTTGCAAATATGTAGTAAAGTTGTATTTTTGTATTATTGTATTATTGTAGATACTTCATTTTTATGGATTTTGATCCCATTTTAAATGTGTGATAAAGATTTATAAACTGTAAACCACTTGTTAAAATAAGAAACATATTCATTAAAAATTCTTTTCCTTGCTTCCCATATGTAGTTCTTCTGTTTCTTGTTTCTTTATCTACTTCCAAAATTTTATTTTTAAGGTAATCTTTCAAAACGAGAAAATTTTGCTATTTCTAATAAAGATTTTTTTGCTTTTAAAACATTTCTGTAATTTCTTGTTCACACATTCCCTCTTGATTACATACATTAAACCGCCTACGTTGCTATGGATATGTTGATTGGAGCCATAACTAATAATCCCTCGAAAGAAGATTTTGAATTAAATTACTAACGTGACGTCACAATCAGCCGACAACCCATTCTCCTCTCAAAAGGTGTTTGACGTCACAATCAGCCGACAACCCACTCTCCTCTCAAAAGGTGTCTGACGTCACAATCAGCCGACAACCCACTCTCCTCTCAAAAGGTGTCTGACGTCAAAATCAGCCGACAACCCATTCTCCTCTCAAAAGGTGTTTGACGTCACAATCAGCCGACAACCCACTCTCCTCCCAAAAGGTGTCATAACTTAAATAATCCCTCCCACCACCTAAAGCGTGACGTCATTAGCGCACCTTATCCTGCTGGCATAGTAACATGTAACAAAAACCATAGTAACAAACAAACAAACAGTAACATGTAAACAAGAGCAAAGTGATTATTGTACAGTTGAATCCCGCTATCTTGAACAAAGGTCTCGGTCCCTTCAGCATTTACAGTCCCGCTAACTAAAATTTGTCCCGTTATTTCAAACTAATTTTTGGTCCCTATCAATGAATTACAATCGTTATCTCGAACTTTTCAGAAAGTTTCGCTCATATAAACCAGACATCCTGAATATTTTTGTCGTGTGTTTTTTCGTCAGTTTCAGTTTTCGAATGTTTTTCGGAGACAGTGTTTTTTTAAATCGATCGTTCCGGCAGTTTAGTTTAGTTTAGAGGAAATAGAAAAATGTAAACAAGTACCAATAACAAGTTACTTTGTAAAAGAAAAATAAATCTTCACTGACATACTCTTATATATTATTTGTGCTTATTCTGCTTTAGATATCTTAGAGGCTTTCTTTTGGCATCCCAAAATTTAAGTTAAAACACCGCTATCTCGAATTTTTTTCTAGTGTAATCCCGTTATCTCGAAGTCACGCTATCTCGATAATCGCGCTGTCTCGAACTATTTGTCCAGTCTCTTAAGAGTTCGAGATAGCAAGATTTAACGGTATACATAGTACTCTTTTATGCTTAATTGTAGGGGGGGGAGGGTTCACCCCTCAAAATCATTTTATAACGACTCCCCCCCCATTTTATCAAAATTTGACAATGAGACCCACTCCCCCATTTTATTATCAACCCCCCGCATATTAAGTTTAAAATCTTTCGATATCACAAAACACAACTCTTGCATAAAATAATTATATGCTTATACGTTAAAAATGTCAAACGCATTGTCATCGTTATCATCCTGTTCAGTTCTGTCACTAACATTAATTGTCTGTTTCTATCTAGGTTTCTCACGGGCTCTACGGCGATGAAAATTTCACTGGAAAGTCTTCTATTTCAATCAAAACACAAACATCAACATTAAACTGCAATGCAAGGTCTTCTCTGTAAATAGCGTTTGAGTAAGACAAAAAATGAAAACCCACGACCCCACATTTTATTTTCACCCCCTTATTTTACAGAAAATTTTAGAATACCCCCAAAGGTCATAGGTCATTTTAGTACAACCCACCCCCCCCCCCCTCTATTTTAAGTTATTTTTCCCGGAGTACCAACCCCCTGCTTATTCGACCCCCCCTCCTTCTACAATTAAGCACAAAGGAGTAGGTATTGTTGTAGAAATTTCAACTTTGACGAATAGGAATTGAGTTCCTTAGGAAAACAAAACATTTTCGTCCATTGAGCACGTTTTTCTTAATTAAGTACACGTGTAAGAATGGAACAAGTTGGGATATAGATATTTAGTACGTAAATTTACATGTTGTTATTATTAGTAGATGTTATATGGACAAGTTTTAACAAGTTCAATATAGTTCCAACTGCTTCGCTTTAGCAATGCGAATAAGCGCCACCTGAAACTCATGAAAAACATTTCTTGACTTGAATAAATCATCCGACAAAACAAGCTCCACAATGGTTTTGTTGTTTTCCTCCGTTCTTGATACGACACGGTACTGTTCCACCTCATCTTCCGATATGTACTTCAACTCCACATCTGTAGCCGATCCACAGATCACTCTTGGCAGCATGTTCTCGTTCACCATCATGCAGGCGATTTTCACAATGTATCCCAGATCTCGAAGAGTTGGCACATCATTCTTAGCTAAACCAATCAGTGTGCTCTTCCATTCGTTGCATTTGATGACAACAATGAAGTGGTTTCGAAGAGGCATTGTCACAATGAGTTTTCCAAATCTCAATTTTCTTCTCGAAAGTTTCCCGTCCAATAGAGCTGAATTATTAATTTGTGTTTAATATTTTTCTATAAAAGCTCTTTTTTACCTTTTTTCAATCAATCAAGTTAAAAAAGAATAAGACATCATAAAAAAAGTAAAAATAAAGCACGAACAGACGTCAAAAAATGTGAATTTCTCAACACGTGTTTAGAACCTAACAACGTGATTGGTAGATTTGCAGCGGCAGTAGAAAAAGAAGTTCAAAGAGTTGAGCATCTAAGCAAAGGCAAATCAGGTCGTTTTGCAAAAAATCTATTCTATTTCAGACATGTCGAAAGTCAAAAGTTCAAATTAAACAATGGTATTTATGGCATGAAACTGACAAAATGTTTGAAATAACAGGGTTGGAAATAATCCGCAAAAGTTATAAGAGTTTCTTTAGGAAAACTCTAGGGACCAAAAATTGTGTAGGAATTGGGTATGTTTGAAACATGCAGCATTAGAAATAACGGACGTCTACTGTAACAGTGTAAAGAATTGAAAAATATAAAAAATATAAATAATATATATATATAATATTATAATAATATATTTAATATCATAAAAGAATCTGAGGAATTTACGCTACTGTTACAGAAACAGTTTTACATTTGACGCTAGGTTAATCTAACTCGAGAGATTCGTTTGTCAACTGCACAACTGTGTATAAAACTGTAAAAATACTAACAAAGCATGCTATTTAAAGTCTCTGTCGTCTCCGCTGGTACTGGTTGGGCTATAAAAGATTAGGTAGAATATGAATGTTAACAATTGTTTTTATGATGCGGAGGTTAGCCCACGAGGAGTTGTTGGACATAAATCCTGCAACTGCCGAATGTTAAACTGCACAACAAAAATGTGTAGAAACTATACTTTAAGTTGCACTGACTTGTGCTCCTGTGTTGGTTTCTGAAACGATTCTGTTAGAGATGATTTTGAAGGTGACACACTGGTTACCAGCAGTAGTTCGTCATCGAATGAACATGTGACTAATTATATTTCGTGACATTGTTAACATCGAAAGAAGTTCCTGTTGTTTTTCTGTAAATTTCTCTCCTTTAGGTATATTATCTCAGGAAAATACTTTAGCATCAAACTTCTCTTCAGAAAACATCATTTGGACAATTTTTGAGCAGCTAGAAATTTCTTATAAGACGTCACGTGACCAAATTACGAATCGAAAAATGACAAGTCGATAAAATTAGAGAAACCAAACTTAACTTGATACATTTTGAGGATGGAATCTTTATGCCATTGTGACATCACCAGTACCTAAAACGTTGCTGGAAATGGACCAGAAGTAAATTCATGATCCAGCAAATTGACCGTCTATTCGCATGCTAGAGAAGAAGTTCCAACAGTTTTTAATGTTTACCATACGTCCAATATTCTTATGTTGGTAAAGAAAATCGATAAATTTGTAGCTTTAGAAAGCTAAACAAGAGATTAAATTTGCAACAAAGCCATTAAGGATTACGGAGATGCGAGGACGGAATGCATCTTTTGAGAATGAGGCATAATGAAAAGGAACATCATCTACTGAAACAAAGGAAATAATACAACGTATGACTCACCGCAAACATATATTTGCATTTACGTTACTTATCTTTAATTTTTTATTATACACACACAAGAAATACATCATTCAAAATAAAAGAAAGAAATATTTCTTTGATAGAAATAAAATAGATCCTGATGTACAATTTTAAAAGGTGCAAAAGATATTATTAGGTTTTAGGGGTATCTACTGACCAAGCAAAAATTATGACACAGTCTCGAGCACGATTTGCAGAGGTGTTGCACAACTCGACTCCGTGATGGCTGCACAAGGAGGAACACACGGGTGCAGGTTATGTAACCGTTTCAGTAAAAATGTTTAAAACCGTAAACAGCAAACAAAAAGAGGATGAACAAAGTAACATTGCAAAATGAGTTTCGTTCGCTTCTGTTGTACATACCACCACTACCTCTGTACCTACTACTGAATCTTGACTTGCCAAAACTCCCGCCTCTTCCTCCTCCTTTAGGAAGCGGTTTTGGTCTCGCATCCCTCTCAACTCTACTCAATATTTCATCTTCGATAATCTCAATCGATTCATCATCGTCCTGAAGTAAGTTTGCAGAGATTTTTTCACAGGACGCTAAATAAACGATTAATAACAGCAGCACAACGATATTTCTCTTCATCCTTGGCGTATTTGTCGTTACTGTTTTTCAACGTTTGCATGCTGATTTTAAGCATAAAAACAATGACATGGTTTCTACAGTTGAGTTCAAGTTTACTTTAATGAGTCAACCTTTTGTTAGCGCTAAGGTTGTGTTTTTGTTATTTAACTTTTGAAATCATAATAAAAGAGTTGAGATTTAAGCTCCTTTCTCTCAACACTGGTAGTTCGTATTTTACATTTCGACGTTTTGCATATTTTACGTTTTTATTTATGTCTCCCTTGGGAGTTGGTTTAATCGGTGACTCGAAAAACTCAATTTAACGCAAACATTTACAATTGAGCCTACTTAAGAAGCATCCCAATCAAACTCTTATGAAGAAATATGTCAATCGATGAACATTTGGTCGGGAAAAATTGCTGATTCTCGTTATTTAACCGTATTCAAAGAAATCCTATTTTGATGATGAAAACCGGGTCAAAGGAGCGGATGATTCAAGTTGATAATCATTTAATAAATTAATCATGAAACACCAGTAAACGTATATAATTCGAGAATCTTGGTTGGTAACAACTAAAACTTGTAGTAAGAAACATGAACAAGATTATTTTCAAATTAATCAGATCCTTTTTGCCCTGTATTTTTATAATAATAATGATAATTTATTTGGCTTCATTATGTTTGCAACAGGACGGACGTAGTCCGAAAAGCTTTTGAAAATAAATAAAAATTTTAAATAAAAATGTTGTTTATCATTATAATTTAATAATGGCGAATTTATTCACCTTATATATTTATTATTAGTAGTAAATTGCTCCTTTTGAAATCTTGTCCATCCATCATCCTGTCCATCCTGTCCTTTCTAAAATACCCGAGAGACTTTACAACCGTCTGTATGAACACCTATCTACCAACAATTTGCTAAACGAAGTGGTTTCTAAGTGGTAGTTGGGTTAAACCCAACGCCCTGGTAAAGTACCACCACTCCTGCTGCTATTGGTGGCTTATGTCATTGGCTTTCCCCATCAGGCAAGATGCTCCAGAGGTATCCTTTCTTTCCTACCTAACGGGAAAGGAGAGAAATGTGAAACTTCCAATACACAGGACTCTGTCAAGTTATAGGCCCTGCCTCTCCTGTGTATTCTCTTCTAAAAAAAAAAAAAAAAAAAAATTTGAGTTTCAAAAACGTGTAAGTGTTGAACATGCAGTTCTACAGTTATCAGAAGACATTTTGACAAACTTTAACGGAAAACGATTCAATATGACTCTTCATCCTTCTTGTAATGTTAATCCGGAATTGTCTTCTTAAATGAACGGAAAAGCAGCATTTATAATGAGTTTTCCATGGTTTGTTAATAAAAGAGTTTTATTCAATCAGAAAACAGAAGTTGGAAGAGAGACGAAGAGGAGTGTGACGCGATAAACTGATTGAAAGAGGGTTATTAGCCCGCGGTTACGCAAGGGTTTTTGAAATGCAACATTGTTTATCATCTAACAGATTTTCACTTCCGTACGGGACACTCAAGTTTGTTTTGTGTGCAAAGCGTGGCCTAACAATTCCAAGCGTTTTGACAGTATTCATTTATATTTTTGTTTATACCGTAATGCCTCGATTAAGCGCCCCCTTCCCCTCGAATAAGCTCCCACCCTCTTGGTTAAATTATTAAATAGACGCCCACCCCTCAATCTTCAGAAACGGGCGCCTATTCCAGTTTTCAGCAAAAACAGGAGCACGGAAAGAAGAAAGGCAACGGAACAGTTTTTTTCTAGTTTTCATTCTTATTTTTATTTTTCATTTCTTTATAATAGGGAAACTTTTTTTAAAAGCTGCCGTAGTATTAAACGAGGTGACGGATTGTGGCAACTTGAAGGCACCCCCCAAGAAGAGAAGTGGTACAGTGGATTCTGAAATCATGAGATATGTTGACAAAGGAAATGATTCGAGATTCATTTGTTTCTTGTGCAGTGACTTGCGCTACGGATGGAAGCCAAGATGACTACATCACATGCTTCAAAGAGAGTAAACCTTGTCACGAAGGCCGTACAATGCTGAAAAAGCAGTTTGAATATATGAATACGGAAGAAGCAAACCCGTTTTAAGCCGATGAGAGTGATATCGCTGACGCGAGTCCAGACATGTTACTTGTCGATGAAGACAAGGAGGGTGACGAAGATGTGGAATTTTTTTGGAAAAAAAGTGTTTCTTAAAAACCGCCTTTTATTTATGTTCAATTGTTCTGAATTGCAAATAAGCGCCCACTCTAGAGTCTCGAAAATTAAATAAGCGCCCGGGCGCTTAATCGAGGCATTACGGTATTTTTGTTTTGAGACATGTGATAGGGGGCCGTGAAAGGGCAGTTTAAACTTTCTAGAATTTAATCAAGGCTTTCGTCTACCAAACCATGCTTTTTATATTATTATTTTTAGGTCCAGCAACCTTTATCTTTGCATTTCAGCGCGGGCTATGTCGCCTCTTGTTATTTATTGATTTTGAAGAGTCGTGTTTTCTAAAGAAATTTGGCATAATTACACAGTGGAAGTGGTATACCTTAGGGGAACTAAATTTCGCGGGAATTCATTTTCGCGAGTAAAACAAAATGGAATTTCAAACCCTATCCCTAATATTTCTGGGAAATTCGAATGTTTTCATTTTGTTAATGACATCATTGCATTGCTCGAATTGACGTGAAGAGATTCACACAAAGTTTAGACGTAAACAATCTTTTGAAATTCAATTGCATTGTTAAATAAATTGATCAAACCATTTGAACAAAAGAATTGATGAACATCTTTACATTCTCATTTTACTCATAATCAAGATAAAAAATAATTTATATACATAAAGAATACAGGTCTTCCAGAGGCTTATTGTTGAACTCACGCCAAACATCCTTTCATGAAGACCAAATTACTCTTTCGTTTTACAAGATAAATACTAGATGTACGTTAAGAGTCTCAAAGAATCAAAACTAATTTACGATTATAAAACAATAGTATGTTTATAAATATTAATTATTTACTTATCAAGAATCCTTTCGTAAGTGAAGCGAAAATAGAAAGACTTTCCGAATTTCTCTCTCTAAGTGCATAAAGGCATGGGTACTTATGCCCATGCGGTCAAAGATGTTACAGACCTGCACACCTCCATATAGTATATACTACTCTCATTATTTCTTTAAAAATAAGATTTAAAAATGCAAAGCTATTATATAAATAGACAAAAATATGTATCAATAACTGTTCAAAGAACTTAAATCGAGCGATTTGTTCTTCTGTACCCATTGGACCCTTCTAACATTCAAATATTCTGACATTTCATCGAGTGTATCAACATACGTATTTACCAGAGGATTACTTTCGATCAAATCCTCCTCGTCTTTGTTGTTATTTGTCTTATTGTCCAATTCTTCTTTAATCTGCAGTTTGGGTACTTCAAATTGATTATGTGTAGGCACTTTTATCAGATGCGATGGCCCCATGACTATCGCCAAAATCCTTTCTAATCGCATGCGGTTATTACTTTGCGTGTGGTTATCACGATGAACCATCAATAAAATGAACAACATTTGTTTCACAGGATTGGAAACCTTTAGTCCCAATTGTAAAGCGTCTTCGACACATGTTTTAAATAACACCACATTACAAAAACATTTCAATGTCACTGCCCTTATGTCTCGTTTTAAACAATAAAATATGGACTGTAGGTTTGGTAATTTTGTCATATAAAAACTTGTCCACAATTCAGCTAATTTGTCCAAAAGCAATATTTCCTTCATTTCATTCAATTCTGAGGTTGATCCGTTGAGATCTCTCAGCAGTAGCTCTCGCATAGCAATCATACCTAAAGTCACAACATCATAATTAAACAACCTTTGTAAAAATGAGCTAAAATAATATAGTACAAACATGTATTAGCCTCCAAATTATCTATTTACAAACATGGCGTGCTGCCGATTCATATGCATTTTCAATTTAGATTAAAAATTGTTTAAGAACGATAAAATATTTCATGCAAGTTCAAGAAAAGAGAAATAGTATACAAATAAACTTATAGATTCAGAGAAATGAATGAGAAAAAGAAATGTGGCAAAGAGGAATTCACAAATTTTTATGCACAGATCTCTGCATAATGTGAGCCTAGCTTTGATGGTAATAATAATAATAATAATAATAATAATAATAATAATAATAATAATAATAATAATAATAATAATAATAATAATAATAATAATAATAATAATAATAATGATTCATATTTTAAGTGGATAACCCAGAAAACCCAGACCACGAGAAAGTGCTGTAGTTGTTTCCACTGGGGTCCACTGTTGGAAAGTACATTTTCGTAACTTATTATTCAACCATTAGTCTACCAAATTTCTCTCACAAGGCTTTGGTTAACCTGTGGTAAGTTTTGCAGCCACTTCCCAAAGGTGCCGCACGCTCAGGTAATTCTTGATTTGAATTCTTGTCCTGAGTATGACATTAAACTGCTTCGTCCTAAGTATGATGTTAAACTGCTTAGGCTTGATGGGAGTCTTTAGCTTTGGTTAGTAACCTGTCTAGGAGAAGGGAACTCTGAGATATAACCTCTACTTTTAAGTAGGAAAGGGTAGGGAGAGCTCTTTAGCCTTAGTTGGTATTCTCCCTAGTGATGGTGTCATGATAAAAACAGCTAGTTTCCTGATCTACAAATCAGGTTGAATGTTAGGAAGGGCATCCAGTTCATAAAAACCCCGCTCCAACACACATGATGGTACAACAAAATTTTAAACACAACTGCGTAAACGAGACCCGAACTTTATGTAAAGGTGTCGCGCACGGTAGTGATGGTGTAAGGTGTAAGCATCACTCGACCATCAACAAGTTATTGCATCAAAATCGTAGTAGTTTAGATGAGAAAGTCAATTTTCGAGTTGGGACGCTTAATGTAGGTAGTCTTCATAAAAGGTCAGGAGAAACAATTAGTAGAAGGCATATTGATTTATGTTGCATACAGGGCGTTAGATGGAAAGGAGCATCTACAAGGATGATTACAGGCAAAGAGAGTTCATGCAAGTTTTTTTGGGAAGGAAATAAGGAAGGGACAGGAGGAGTAGGAATATTCTTAGCTGAAAAGTGGATTGATAAAGTGATAGATATAGATAGGGTTAATGACAGGATAATTATTATTAACTTTTTTTTCCCTCTTAATGGGGTTGGCGTTGGGAAGGGCATGCAGCTGTAAAAACATATGCTACAATAAACCATCAGATGATTAAACCTACATAATTGTGGGGAATATCATCTTTTGAAAACGTGCAACGCACTCTGAGTGGAAAAGGTCACGTAAAAACGGATGATGAAGTTAATAATGGGTAAGAATGTAGTTTCAGTAGTTTCTGTTTATGCACCCCAGTGTGGTTTGGATGATAGTCTTAAAGATGCTTTTTATGATGGTCTTTTAACAGTGGTATCAAAGTTAGGAGAAAAGGAGATAGTGTTAGTAGCTGGTGACTTTAATGGACATGTTGGAAGTACACCTAGAGGGTACGAAGGTATACATAGAGGTTATGGGTATGGAACTAGAAACACTGAAGGTGAAAGAATTTTAGAGTTTAGTGAAGCTATGGATATGTTGGTAGGTAATACTGTGTTTAAGAAAAGGAATAGCAGACTAGTGACCTTTCAATCAGGCAATTCAAGTACCCAAATTGATTATATCCTTATCAGGAAGTCAGATCGAAATCTACTTAGGAATGTAAAGGTTATTGCAGGAGAGGAATGTGTTAGTCAGCATAGGTTGGTTGTATGTGACTTGAGCATTAAGTCAGGAACTGAGAGGAAAAGGACTTTTGTTCCTAGAAGAAAAATTTGGAAATTAAAAGACTCTGCAGTACTTGGAGAGAGTAAAAATAAAGACTGATGTTGGAGGTATATGGTCTAAGTTGAAAGGCAGCCTATTAGGTGCCTCTAATAGTGTATGTGGATGGACTAAAGGGCCTATCAGGAGACGAGAGACTTGGTGGTGGAATGGTGTTGTTGATAAGGCTATTAAGGAGAAAAGAAGGTTACGGAAAGAATGGAAGGCAGGTGGGAATAAAGAGCCATATTTAGAAGCAAAGCGTACAGCAAAGTTAGAAGTTTATACAGCAAAGAAAAGGGCAGAGGAAGAAAGATTTCCCAATTTGCTAGGTAGAGAGAATCAGAAAAACGAAGTTTTTAAAATAGCAAAGCAGATGAGTAAGACAAATCAGGATATCATTGGAGAAAAGTGTGTGAGAAATGACATTGGAGATTTAGCTTTTGATGGTGGTGCTAAAAAATTGGCCTGGGAAAGTTATTATAGTAAATTACTAAATGAGGAGTTTGAATGAGACCGCAGTCTTCTGTCACCAGTTAGTCCAATTAAGGGTCCTGCTGTCAGAATAGAAAAGGATTGGGTTAAATCGGCTCTTAGTAAGATGAAAGATGGTAAAGCTGCTGGCCCATCAGGTATTGTTTCTGAAATGCTGAAGGCATCTGGTGAGGATGGGATTGACATCATCACTGAGCTTGTAAATGCTATCGTCAGTCAAGGTGTAGTCCCTGCAGACTGGGAAATTAGCTCTATAGTAAACTGCTATAAAGGTAAAGGTGATGCCCTGGAGAGAAGTAATTATAGATGGCTGAAAATGTTAGACCAAGTTATGAAAGTATTAGAAAGGATATTGACAAAATTTATTAGAGATAGGGTGAATATTAATGATATGCAGTTTGGATTTATGCCTGGACGGGGAACTATTGATGCAATTTTTATAGTCAGGCAGTTGCAGGAGAAATATCTGCAAAAGAATAAGAGGTTATATTTTGCATTTGTTGATTTAGAGAAAGCTTTTGACAGAGTACCACGAGAAGTAATCTGGTGGGCGATGCAAAGGTTAAGAGTTGATGAATGGATAGTGTCAGTTGTTATGTCTATGTATGAAAATGCCAGAAGTCATGTCAGAGTGAATAGATCGTATAGTAAGGAATTTGGAGTTAAGGTTGGTGTTCATCAGGGATCTGTTCTTAGTCCATTACTCTTTATCATGGTTTTAGAGGCTTTATCTTAGGAGTTTAGAGTAGGGTGTCCATGGGAATTATTGTATGCTGATGATCTTGTGCTTATTTCAGATAGTCTAGAGGAGTTAACTGCGAAATTTGCTTATGGTCAGCGGAGTTGGCATTTCAGCGCCTATTGCTTCAGGTAGATGGCCATGCTCTGTATGTAGTAAGGGTGTTGGTAATAACTCAATATATTGCAAATACTGTGATCATTGGGTTCATAAGAAGTGTAGTGGTATAAAGGGTCGACTTACCTCAGTGGTGGACTATGTGTGTATGGTGTGTACTGGTGAAATTACCTTAGCAACTGGACAGCCAGTAGAATCTGTGCCAATAGGTGATGACTTTTTAGAGACAAAGGATGGCTTTTGTTATTTGGGCGACATGATTAGTACAGGAGGTGGCACAGAACAAAGTTGTATAACTCAAATTAGATCTGGGTGGAAAAGGTTTAGAGAACTTTTACCTCTCCTAACTTCTAGAGTGATATCTCTTCGCACAAAAAGCAGGGTGTATGATGCTTGTGTAAGGAGTATTTTTCTATATAGTGGGGAGACATGGGGAGTTAGAACTGTTGAACTAAACAGACTAGAGCGTAATGACATGAGAATGATTAGATGGATGTCAAATGTGACATTGAAGGATAGGAAGCCTTCAAATGAGTTAAGAGAGCGCTGTGGACTATAAAGTGTTAGAAAATCTTTGCATGAAACATAAGTTTCGACCACTAGACCACGCGCGCACAAGGCCTCTGGGGTGTGTGATTTGCATGTGCCGAAAATGTTGCAGACGTGCGAAAAGAAATGCTGTAAAACTGTTTATAGATGCATACATGAACACTACCCTTACTTCCAGGAGTACTTCCAATTAATTTCACATAGCATTGGTACACAAAACAACAAAACCTTACTGAGAGTTCCTAGAGTCAAGCTGGAAAATACAAAGAAAGCCTTCTTCTACAATGGCGTTCTGATATTCAACAAATTACCAACAGAAGTTCGTGCTGAAGAAAATTACAATTTATTTTGTAAGAAACTGGACAAGATCTTTTAATTTAAACAAGTTTAATATAATTATTTTCTGTTCTAGGTAGTGATTTCCCGGAGCTACACTGTGTATATATATGCTAATTTTTCGCCATTCTTGTGGGCTTTGAAAGTCAGTAATCCAGTGTGTTTAATACTTTTTTGTTTGTTCTTATAGATAATTTTACTGTATATTTTACTGTATATCTCTAACTTTTATTTAATTCTAATATTTAATCCTATTGTAATTAGTGTAGGTTATTTTATCAGGTCTTTTGTGAAAAACAGTGTTTGCACTGAGTATTATGTACCTGTATAAATATTAAATAATAAATAAATAGAAACTAGATAGATAAATGTATGCCATATATTTTAGGTTGTTACCTTATTATTTGGAATGTCCCTGTGCTGATATAGCTATTATAAGTACATTATTATATTCAGTAGGCATACGTTAACTGTTACATATATTTTTTCCACCCAGTTAAAAGCATGAAGTATATATATTTGACTGGATAATATATATCATGTATATTCTGTCACTTCAAAGTCTGAAATTTAAAAATTGAACAAAAATCTACAACTAATAATGACCAATGATGAACATAAATACCTTTCGTAATTGCAATTTCATAATGTTTCAAGATGAGTGCGCGCAAATTTGATCTCAGAACGTATTCAACTTGTTTGCACAACACCTCCAGATTCAAAACTATCCCATCCTGCGTGAATATTTCAAATATTGTCTTTTGTAATGATATCCAATTTTCATCTTGGTTCATCGATTTGTAAGAGTCTTTGATAGCTTTTAGTTTTGATTTACTAGACATTGTTTTAGGCTGAAAACAAACATTTTAACCAAGTCGTTGATAATAGTAAATGAAAAGTTTTACAAAAACTAACAGTATAAATCAATCAACCAATCACCACATTGTCACTTATCTAAACTAAAAGGTAATAAAAGAATATACATAGTTATACATGTGTCATCAACATTGGTTGATAAGAGACGAGATCTGTGACACACATATATAGCTATATATATATTTACATACAGCATAGGCAGTCGCTGCGTGTTCGGTGTGGTCGCGCATCTTTGCAAGAGCGCAAAAGTCGAAAACAAATTTTCGGATTTCGTAATATATTGCAATGTCACGTGCGTAAACAAAATTTTAAAAAGGTAAATTCCAATGCTTGTTGAAGCATGTTCATGTGTTTTACTTACAGTTGACTCTCTCTAATTCGAATCCCAAGGGGAAAAATCTTTGTTCGAATTATAGAGAGATTTGAATAGTAGAAAGTCTCTTTTATTCGAATTTTCAGGTTTAAAGAGTAAAAAATCGAATTAAAGAGAGAAATCGGACTTTTAAAAAAATTGAGAAAAATCATAAAGGTGAAAAATAGAAAAGAATGATTGAATTATAGAAAGTTCAAATAATAGAGATTCGAATTAGAGAGAGTCGACTGTATTTTCAAATCACAAAAATTGGCTCATTTTTTAGTTTCTTTTCGTCGCTATAATTTATATTTGTTTAAAACTGCAGTAAAAAAGCTTTGTCATGTCGAAATACTATATATTTAGTGCTGCTCGTGAACATAGGTACAACAAAACTGCATTTATAAAAGATTGTAGTTCTTTTTTATTACAGAAATTTGAAAAAAAATGCAATCTTTTAAATACTTACATAATGCCGTGTTTACCAAATACTGGTCACACGCAAAACACGCAAGTAAAACCGATAAAGATTGTCATTATGTGAACTTTGTCACATTTACACTCATATTTGATAAACACTGTATTTTGTGTTTGTATTTACATGATAATGCTGTTAATAAAAGTGATAAAATGTAATGCCGAAAAAAAGTATTTCCTGTAATAAAATGTAATAGTTAGTATAAATGAACCTTTACAAGCCGCCAAGCCAGTGCTTCTTTTTGTTTAACATTCATTACGGAATCCGAAAATAACAAAATTTGTTTTCGACTTTTGCACTCTTGCAAAGATGTACGACCGTTCGGGTGTATGGCCAACTCGGCCAAATGCCAACTCGACCTACCGACTCGCCCTACAAACTCAGCCTAACTATGAATTTGACGTTTCCTTTACTATATTCTTTATTTATTTTGCCTCAATATGTTTATATATTATTGTTCAATCTATCATGTGAATATCAATACATTTGGTCCGCTAATGATATCTTTAGAAAACCTTTTGTTGGTATATTAACGAGATTTCTGAACGCCGTCAGCCATATTGATTTGGCTGTGTCGGTTACGTACAAAATGAGGACTTGTCTGTTTGCTCGGCAAAACGAAAGCATACACGTTCTACAGTAAGTTCACTCTATTCCAAGAAACTGAGAAATTTCCTGACCTAAATTTTTCCCCCATTGTTAAGAATATTGTGAAACATTTGTCTTTTTAAAAAAAAGAAAACAAAAAAGAAAACAAAAAGACAAGGAAAAATCATAAAAAGTTTGTTCTCTGTGACATCCTCAGTAAGGCAAAAATTCTGATATAATAAGAAACCCTTAAGAAACTTTTCTATTAAATTTAGAGTAAATCATCTGTAAGAAACTGCCTAGAGACCGAAAAGCTTAGTTTCTTGTAAAAAAAAGTGCACTTCGATCTCTGTGTGCCAACTTCGTTGCTAGGTTCAAGATCACCCATAACAGTGCTTGTCACATAATAGGCAAAAATATTTATCTAGTAGACCTATGTCCTAATGTTAGGAAAATTTAACGAACAATATGAACGAATAACATGTACATCAAGTATCCAGTTTTTGCAACAACAAGAAATTTTGCATGATCCAAGAATTTGTGTCAATGGTCATGCAATGGCACTGCAACTACGAGAGAAGGGTGATAGATAGAGATGTCGTTCTCGCGAGTGTCGATTGGAAATTTTCTGTACGAAAAGGTACCTGGTTAGAGGGTTCAAAATCGTCGTATAGAGACATAATTTTATTTATATATTGTTGGTCGAAAGAGTATACCAAAATACAATTTGTACAGACAGAACTTGGCATAGGAAAAGATGCCACCCCATTGTTTTTAATAATATTTTTGCAGGAAGTGTGGTCAGCGGATCTCCTTGCAAACTCTATTTCAATTAGTGGACCAAATATGACTGTTGAAGTTGATGAATCACTCTTCTCAAGGCGAAAAAACAACCAAGACCGTGTATTGCCACAACAGTGAGTGTTTGGTGGATGGTGTTGGGAAACAAAGGGGAATTTCGATCATCCAGACAGCAATACGACCTGGAACTACTATAATGTCAGATCTCTGGATCTCTGGAGAGCGTATGGTGGAATAGCAGCAATGCAGGGTATGGTTTATTGCACCATCATTAACACATATAATCAATCTTTCACTCCGTACCGCAGAAATACCAACAGATTGGAAATTAGCCAAAGTAACTCCAATTTATAAATCTGGTAGTACTATGGATCTTGAAAATTACCGGCCAATCTCAGTCCTTTCAGCTGCATCTAAAATCATGGAACGTGAGGTTCACAAACAACTTATGGACTTCTTAGAGGAAGGAAAACTAATTTCACCATTTCAGTTTGGTTTTCAAAGAGGTAAATCGACTGAGCTTGCTGCTATTTCTCTCGTTGACGATATTAGAAGGAATGTTGACAGGGGTCATTTAGTAGGTGCCTGCTTTATCGATCTCAGCAAGGCATTCGACACCATAAGCCACAACAAACTCATCACTAAACTTGAAAGCTATGGTATACATGACAAAGAGCTTGATTGGTTTAGGAACTACCTATTTAATCGACATATACGTGTATGTTTCAACGGTATTTTGTCTGAAGTGCAACCAGTATACGCAGGAGTACCTCAGGGGTCCATTCTTGGACCCGTAATGTTTGTTATATTTTTCAATGACATGGTTCACCATCTGAATAACTCAAAAGTAATCAAATACGCTGACGATACTGTGATCACTGTAGCGATAAAAATATCTATACGATTGAAAATTGGTTGAATGACGATTTAAACAACCTGTCCAGCTGGTTTGAAGAAAATGAGCTGTTAATGAACTTAAAACCTGGTAAAACTGAAGTTCTTTTATTCGGCACCCACCAACGCCTTGCTCGAACAAATAAAGAGTTGGATGTAAAGTTTAATGATCAACGGATTAACGTTACAAAGACGTATAAATAATTAGGTGTAGAATTAAACTGCTCTTTAAGTATAAACAGTCATTTCGACAAAACATACAAGAAAATGACAGCTAGACTGAAGCTTCTTTACAAACTACGACCGTTTCTCACCACTCATGCTGCGAACAACATTTTCAGTCTTGTCATTCTTCCCCTGTTATCATACTGCAGTCTGCTAAAACCAACTCACACGCAGACCCAACAAAATCGAATAAATTCGCTAGAACGACGTGCAATGGAAGTTATATATAACGGAAATGATAATGATGTGTCGGCTTTTAATCTTATTAACATAATGAAAAGGAAAATTTGTTTGTTCGTTCACGATGTCATCAACATGAATACCTGCGAGTTATTTCACGAATATTACAGCATACACCACACGAATAGAAACACTCGAAACAACGGACACCTCATAATCGTACCAAAAGTGAAATTGAAATATGGTCGTCGATCATTAAAATATATGGGAGCAAAACATTTTAATGAACTTCCCATAGAAATTAGAAAGAAATTCCACGATAAGAACTTTAAAGACGTTTTGAAAAAACATTTTCAGCAATAATTTTTGATTGCCAGTGAAATCTATTCTCTTGCAACCATATCTCTTGTATGTCTTTAACTTTTTAATTTAACTTTTTAACCTATACGTTTTTTGCAACAGGACACACGTTGATAACAGCGATATGTTATGATATTTATTGTATATATTGTTGAAGTGTTTTTATCCTGTATAAATATTCGTTAATAAATAAATAAATAATAATGGGGTTTAACCACTTAACCACAACCTTAATCTTGTTTTGTTGGGGGGAGGGGGGATAACCGATAGTACCAGAATCAAAAATATTAATTCATCATGAATGCGCTGAAGTTAGCGAATTAGCGAGCATATTTCGGCCTGTGGAGCGAAGAAATAGAATTATCGGGATTTGAATTATGCAGCATAAAACATAAGCCTTTAAAGCAAACACATGGACTTAGGAATTTGTTCGAAATAACGAAAGTTCAAATTAAAAACATTCGAATTAGTGGATGTATGCTGTAATAAAAAGTTAGTTCCGCCCGGGCTCGAACCGGGGACCTTTCGCGTGTTAAGCGAACGTGATAACCACTACACTACGGAACTGATAGTTGTTCAATGATAAATATTCTATATGAAGGTATAAAACATTAAAACCTATACAAAAATAATTTGAAGAGGCTCTTAACTTAATGCTCGTGAAAAAGAATTTATGCAAATTAAAAAATAAATCTACAAATTTAACTTCCTAGATATAGCTCCTTTGTTTCATAGCTATAATAAACTTTTAAAGGCATTTGCTATGCGAAATGGTCTCGTCAGGCTAACACGCTGTCGGCCGATTTCACCTCGCTGATTAATTTTTCTTTGTGAAGATTATGTTCTGGGCAATTATGTTTATAATCTCGTTTCATTTACGTGGAGACAAATATGTTGCGTTCTTGTGGTGATTCTACATACGTGTTCCTGGCGCCCTCTACTAGAAGGCGCCAGGTAAGTGTTCCAACAATAGATATGTATTGGATCGTGGGTGGCCAACAATTTCATTACAGCCAGAAAATTTCCGGGATTTCCACCACTCCAGAGATTTTCTTTATCTATTATTATTATTATTAACTTTTATAAGACTTACTTTGCTACTTTTGTTTATACATAGGTTGACAGACACATTTTTATGCCTACATTGAATTACTTTTTATGTAAACCTTATTTTATAATAACTATAATTATAATATAATAATGAAAAAAATTCTTATAAAAACGAGCGTATTGTATTGTAATTAAAAAGTGGTAACCCGACCCGACTAGCTTTTTAAGTCCGTATAAATTACTTCAAATTATTTTTGTATAGGTTTTAATGTTTTATACCTCTATATAGAATATTTATCATTGAACAACCATCAGTTCCGTAGTGTAGTGGTTATCACGTTCGCTTAACACGCGAAAGGTCCCCGGTTCGAGCCCGGGCGGAACTAGCTTTTTATTACTGTGATATCCAAGTTTTGATTTATTGTTCAAATCGAGAAAGTCCATGCATACATTTTTAAGGTCAAAATTTATCTAATATACGACATTAGAGAATCTACTGGGATTCTAATCAATTATGCATAACGCTTTGCTTATGAAATTGATTCCAACAGTCTTTCACTACATTTTAAAAATGGTGGTATAGTATGTTAGCGTGGTCAAAGGACATCAAACACGAAGTTGAAATCACTCAAGATCATGCAATAGAGTGGCAAAGTTGTCACGTTTTTACGTCACGTTGTCCGACCAAGCAAATTTTCAGTTCTAAACAACCGAACCAATTTATGGTCGGACAAAAAGGTTTCAAACAAACTTTTATCTAATCACCATGAGATAATCTGGACACCTTTGTCCGATAAGGTAGTATGTTACGTCGACGAGTTAGATAGCAAAAATGAAACTTGGAAGAATAAATCTCTAAACAAGGTTAAATGAATCAAATACAAATGGTTATATTTTGTTTGGTCGAGTTTAACTCGCTCATAAAAAGCGTACCCATTCCTCGCGGCGGATTCACGATGATTCGTTGGCAGGTACCAGAATGGGTGAAAAGTTTCGCTGACAGGAACTTTCGCAAAGAACAAGTAGCGAAATGTAGGGCATTAACTTTGACTGATTGACAAAATATTCAAATATTTGATATCTATGAAGAAGGGGACGTTATATACAAACTGATTGTCGCATATTATAGACGCTATGATATTATTATTATTATTATTATTATGAATATTTCGACAGGATTACATTTCAGTATTAAAATCATATACTGCTATTAACATGTGTCCTGTATAAAATAAATAAATAAACCAAAAAAACTGACTGGATAAAAACGTTTATTATATACATACATACTAAAATGTTAACTTGCCTCCACACAAAGTTCATCTGGTCCTATAGATGTTATAGATAGATGTAGACATGCTGTAAGCTTTCATCCGTCTAGCAATATAAATATTCACGTTCTTTGTGAGTTGGTGCTATCTTGTTAAAGAAAATCTTGGTCTTTTCCATGCTGCTTCATTCGCGTTTTGTGGTCACAGCAGGCTTTCACAGCCAGTGTCAGATTAAGGCTTTAGTGGCCCTAAGGCATATTTTTAACAAGTGGCTTGAAAATACAAGTATTTTGGACTTATCGACAAAAAGAAGAAAATTTAAATTTAAAATAGAATATTTATTAGGCAAAAATTACATTACCTGACATTTTTGGCCTGGATTTTTGGCTGGCCCTAAGGCATATGCCTTGTTTGCCTTATGGTTAATCCGGCACTGTTCACAGCAATTACGTCTACGGACGGCAATCGAGTTGAACAACTACCCATCCTTCTACGAGAGCCAGTACGATGACCCTGTTTTTTGAAGCCTCTTACGAACAGGCCATTAGAGAAATTAAGTACATTTCTTCATTCGGCGGCAGAAGGAAACTATGCAACTGTGAGGTCGCTGGCTATCAACAAAATGTGCCGTTAAATGCGAACGACTTTAAAATTCACTCAAGCGAGGTCGAAAATTTTGTTTAGATATTCCGTATACTTGCACTCGTCAAACCAAGTAGCATTGATTTATTTCAAAAATAAATAATTGTCGGTATAAGAAAGAGACATTAAGGAATGGAGTGGACATGTTGATAATTGTGGTGTCGTTTGCTCTCGTGATAAGCAACTTCACAGTTCTTGGCGAAATAGACATTCACCGGCCCAGCTACAAGGTAAGAAGATAACAGCAAAATGGGGATATTTTAAACAATATCTGGTTTAGGTAGGTAGGTTTAGGTAACGTAAACGTAGTTCGAATGTGAGGGTTTTGTGAAGATATTTTTTAGAGGAAGTTGCATCGAAGTTGTTGAAATAGATCTAAATATTTCCTGTGACTTAGAATTGAGGTGCAAATAAAAACTTTGTTAGAAGGAATTTAATAACCTGATTTTATACAAAAATGATGATTTATCCAAAGGTGTAATTCTTGAACAAATTTGTAAGATTTTAAGTAAATACAGGTTTTATTATTTGTATATATTCATAAAGTATAGATGGAGTATAGAATTGCTCGGAAGTTAAATATCATGTTCACAAAAACAATTGTCTCGATTAGTAAATATAAAAAGGGACTTTTCTTTATCACTGAATTTCGCAAATTGACTTATCTTAGTCAGAAAATCATCCGTTACACCGGGCATGCTAGTACTTACTAAATATCTGGCGTTTTCGTGACACAAATCTAAAATCTCTATTACTTGCGCTGGAGGTCAAAGCGATAAGCGTATTTAGTACGCGGCTCAATACGTTGTACTAGCATGGTACTGTATAATATAAATATTGTAATATGCGTGCAAAAATGTATTATTAAATGAAGAAATGTGTTTACGAACACCTACTTAATAATATTTCTTTGTGAGATCGCACATTTTTCCAGCCGCTTTCTTAAAAAATGAGAAACTTGGGTAGCTAAAGCTCACTAACCAAACAGCTGATGATTTTGTACTTTTTAATAACAAATTTGAAAACGGAGTCTGCTTTGTAGACTCACTTAATCGTACGAGCGTAAGAATTGTTGTTTTTCAATCTAACTACCATCTCCATGCATGCATGTACGCACGTACCATCCTGTTCAGCTTACACACAACATGGGCAAAATAAACATCAAAACCACCAAGAGTGAGGCCGATGTTGAATTTTCCGGCGGTGAGCTAAATGTCGATTTGCATCCGTCCGACATTGCGCAAGAGAGAGATGCACCCATCTACCGGAAAATCGTCCACCATTTTTTTAGCGATTACAATGATGACAACAACGATTGCATGGGTTGCATGGGGTCTGGTGGAGAGGGTGATTTTTATCATAGACCGTATAATTTCGAGGTAATTGCAATCTGTTGTTTCTGGTAGTTTAAAGAATTACCCCCTGATGTAATAGATGGATACTCACACTCCAGGGGGTTGCATGTTTCTGTTTAATGTATACAAAATTGTACCGAAAGATATTTTTCAGGATGAAGAGCTGTAACTTTTTTATGGATATGCCTGAAATATATCTTTTAATAATAATAATAATAATATTATCTTTCAACGAAAAAATATTTATATATGTTTAACGATTCAATATTTTCATAGGAAAGTTCTGGACACTATACCCCATATGTGACAACGCGCCATTATGGCTCAGGAGAAGAACCAAGAAACTACCGCCCATCTGGCCCAATCTTTCCACTCGGTCCGTTACATAACTGTCATGGTAAGTTCAACGGTTTAAAAATCAGTTATTTAATATTTTTGCAGTTCCTCGATCATTCCCCAGCTTATTTTTGCTTGGCGAAAAATAGACGTAATCGATGACATAGTTCTCTTTTCTGTATAAAAGAAATATTTGAGCATAATTTTCATAACGAGGACGATGAAGATGATGCTGATCACACCTATCATTAGCGAGATTTTTTAGGCATTCC
The DNA here is from genome assembly GCA_963930725.1 of Candelabrum cocksii. NCBI lineage: Eukaryota > Metazoa > Cnidaria > Hydrozoa > Anthoathecata > Candelabridae > Candelabrum > Candelabrum cocksii. The sequence continues at coordinate 14,786,477 of OZ005673.1, forward strand.
CATCTTTGTCAAACATCAATTAACTCCCTATTGTTTTAATAATCAGAAAGATTACAATGATGCGCAACACCTCTATTTTAATGCTTTCTGTCTAACAAAACAAAACAATTTCCAACTCTTCCCCCACAATTATGAGCATGATGAATATTATGACTTACGTCCTAACATTTAACGAAAAACTGGATTCATACGCAAACAATTTCATTTATCTATGAGGCACCACAAAATAATTCCCGAGATAACTTGCCGAAAATGCCGAAAATATAACGTAAAATCGACAAATCGTTTCTATTCCCAAATGATTTCTAAATTTATATTCTAGGTAATTTAGGTTGTCGTTACGATAGTAACGAGGGAAACCATCATAGATATCCCAGTAATCAGCACGATGATAATTATCACTATGACCATGAGTCACCTCAACATTTCCATCGGTTGCTACGCTACCCAGAGCATTTTGGAAGTGGCGGTGGATATTTAACAGACCGACACCATTACGGTGGTAGTGGGAACAGTTACGAACATGGCGAAACGAGAAATGAAATTAACGAGTTTCAAAAGTCACCTAATCATACATCTAATGCGGTTGGCAGGCAAATGATGGTCAAACCTTTTAGTGGCTCAATTATTGGCGATTTAAAAAACAAATGGAAAGATGAAGGTAAGGTCGCAGTTAACCATAAAAATGTTACAATCGATATTTTAAATATTTATGTACTCAAAAATTTTGAGTGTGCTCAAATTAATAAAGAATCTCTTGCTGGTGAATGATTTTAGATCAGGATGATGATGATGATGAATCGGATACTGATTATCATGACAGAAAAACTCATTCAGACAATGACAGAAAAAATAAGGATGGTTATAATATAAAGAGGGAAGAGGAAGAGCATCATTTGAAGCACATGAAACACCACCGCAACCATGAGATGAGCCATGAACACGGAGTACACAAAACCGCAACACATGGCGGTGGTTTCAGTGAGGAAGGTGAACAGGGTTTTCCTGAACAACATTTGAAAGATCATCACACCCATATGCATGAGGATATGCACGATAAAGAAGATGAACACGATGACGAACCGAAGAAGTATCACCATGGCAACGATTTTGAGGGGAGACATCATGAAAAACATTCCAGTGACGAAACGGAACGCGGAGAACATTTTGATGAGGAGGATGATGATAAAAAGCACTTTGCAGGGAAAGGTGGCAATAAACACAGACACTCTGACGAACACGGAAATGAAGGAGGGCATGGCGAACATGGGGAAGCTGAGGGTCATAGAGGGCGTGAGGGTGGAGAAGAAGGTGATGAAGGCGGAGAAGGACACGGTGGAGGAGGTGGGCACGGAGGCCACGAGAAAGAAAGAGGACACGATGGAGGTGGTGGGCATGGAGAGGGTGGAGGGCACGGAGGAGGAGGTCATGATGGAGAGGGTGAAGGCGGGGGTCATGGAGATGAAGGAGGTGGGCATGGAGATGGAGGAGGGCACGGAGGAGGAGGATGGGGTGATCATGGTGAAGGAGGAGGGGGCCATGGGGGCGGGGGTGAAGGGCATGGAGGAGAAGGTGGGCACGAGGGTGGTGAGGGAGGTGAAGGCGGTGAGGGTGGTGAGGGTGGTGGAGGAGGTGAAGGAGGTGGAGGAGAACATCATTCAAATCACGAGTCATCAGATCACCATCATGACTATTCATTTCCAGAGGAAGTCCATCGCAACTTCAACTATCCACCTGTTGATTCATACGATCACATAAGCACTGCCGAAGAAAGAATGGTACGTAAAATTGAGAACGAAGAAGGTATGGATAGATTGCTGAAGAGTCATCGCGGAGCTGAAGAAGGTGGAATGAGTACGAAGCATGATATTATGAAACATGATAAAAAAGTATGTTACCCAGGGTTTAATCTGAGAATTTCAACAATTGCATCGTTTAGAAAGACGATCCGTACAGCAGTATTGATGAAGTTAAGGAGCCTGATGATAATGAAGGACCCGATGACCCAGCAAACGATCGCAAAAAACACATAAATAAAGGTAATGGTTTGAGAGAAAACCATTGTGTTTTTCCATTTATTTTGGTTATTTGTTTTCTAATTTTACTTAATTCAACTTTTCTACATTTAGGTCTTTAATTTTTTAATGAAGCTTTCTTTTCTAGTTGAATCTATTCGCGCATGCGTGTTGAATATTCTTTCATAGACGAGCTTGTTTGGGACAAAGAGATGCCATACCATCACCACAACTCGCATGAAGATGAGGATAGCTACTATGAACATGGTGAACATGCCAAGGCCAGAGAATATCGTTTCTCTGACTTTGGAAAATTTCCAAAATTTGGTCAACTAGGTAAATGCAGACATCAGAGCTAGAACTAAATAGATATATAATGAATTGTTATAGAGTTTTGTTTTGATTCTCGATTATCAGTAACTACAGTGTTCAATTTGCAATCCAACCGTAATAATAAGACCATGAGACCATTTCATACAAACATATGCAGGTAATCACCAGAGCATGAGGCACAAATCTCACGGCAGCCGAAACGAGCCGATTGACATGAGTGAGAACGGGTTTCATCATACCAACTCCGAAGATTATCACAGTCGAGGACATGTGAGAGTTTTCTTCTATTTGATAGGAATGTAAAAACAGAAGAAAAAAAACGAATAACGATTCCAAGGCATTTTCTGACTTTCGTGTATTATGATTTCACTGCATTTCCAACTTTCCGAAGGTATCATCTGGTCAAACTATTTTAATCTTTAACTTTGAGCTGCGGAGGGAATGAATTTTTATCCGCGTGTATTTTGATTAAATATTCAGATAAAAGGCGAACTTCGGAATTACGATGACGTTTATGATAAGTATGACGCGAATGAATACGAACACCACAAGAAGGATAACGAGTATAAAGGTTCGTGATTCTCCCACATAAATCACCAAAGAAACGAATTGTGTTATACAGATATTTAAGGATAATAGGTCTTTCTCTAACAGTATAAATTCTAAATGTAACCGAGGCCCATAAATTCGAAATGTAATCGAGGCCCTTCTGTTTGTAGTAATCGAGCAGCCGCATAATGGCAGAGAGAAGTTTGGAAAGGACAACGAAGAAGTGATAATCAATGATAAGACGCACCAAGGTTTTGTACCATAAGTTGAAACTAGAAGCTATTTCTTAAGTGACTTTACCCATCAATATTGGTGCCCCGCGATTTAATGTTACTTTGACACCTCAAACTTATGATTTATGAAACATAAGTGTCATCATGTTGTGCGAAATTCGTCCTGGTATCAAATCTTAACTAAAACTTAAAACGAATAAGTGACAACTTTCAGAGAGAGAGAGAGAGAGAGAGAGAGAGTTTAGTTTTGATGTGAGATCTTTATTTGGGTTTAGGTGATGTCAATGAGATGGACATAGTGAAACAATTTGATGATTCAAGGAACATAGTTAAGGATGCCAAACCCAATGATTACGGAAATATGTATTACAGAGACCAAGAGGGGCTGGCAAGTGAACATAGAAGAACAAATCACCAAGAGCTTTCAAAGAAGGAGAAATTTAGTAAGGTTTATGTACCAAATAAAATTTTAAGAGCTGTGCATTAGCTGTGCTGTGTATTAATTATAGTTACAGGTGAAATTTGAAAAGAAATCAAGGAGTTTTCCCAACTACCGTATTTTTGGTTCTTTTTAGTTGATTTTGACGTCATGAATAAATTTTAAATATTGTGAAATATGCAATGTTGGAGTAGTTTATATAAGTATGGAAAAAGAGGAGGAAATCTATAAGAACAGCCGTAAATAATATAGTATTTAATGCAATTCTGAGAAAAAGAACATTAGTTTTCTTAAGTAGATACAATCTTCAGTGAAATAAAAACATATGCTAAAAACCGTGTTTCTTTTCCCAGAATCATCCTTATTATTTATGTTTTCAACCCCGTTTTTGACTTCAGCACCACACGAAAGATTTTCTGGAGGCGTTCTTGGAATGGGTCACCATGGTGGCGGTGATTTCTACAGCAACAACCCAAATGTTTACACTAACGATTACGCCCACGCTTCCGCCGGGCAATACGGGAAACGCCATCTTGGTGACCCTCCCCCTGTACGACATTTAGATTACGTGGAAGGCGCGTTTAACGGGGAGACAAGCTTCAAGTCTTTGGATCAAGCCGAAGAGCTTCTTAATAAAATGCAAGATGTCGCCGATCAGAATAGTCGGCCAAATCGAGACGAAGAGGTGATTAGAAAAAACAGGATGCAAGTTGTCGGTGACAAGCGAGCTGAAGTGTTGAAAAGAGAGAACAGTCTGCGCAAGATCGCTTCCAAGCGTAAACTACACAAGTGGATTAAAAATTCGAAGAAAGTAGATAAACTAGAAAAAATTGGCTTTGCGTTTGTTAGACAACATTCTCGTAAGAGAAATCATGAATATTCTAACAGACACACTGTTAAAAGGAATAAAGCGAGAAAATAGAGAATAGCTTGAACAGATTAACATGTAAATATACGTAACCCCTGTAACATTACTAAATTAAATTAACTTTAAACGCAAGTGGTTTAACTTAAAGAACTTGAGTATTTCAGCGAATGACATCTTTGCCAATTAATATGTTGCCCGTAGTGGTGGCATCAAAAGCAAGACATTCTACTCTTCTTGACAGCGTCTGCTGAACTAAATTTTACGGGTAAGTAGAAAGACAATATGGAAGCACTCCTTACTTCTGGTTTGAGTGGATATCGATTCTATCACTCGCAAATCACGCAATGAACTGTTAAATACTCGCCTTGTGTTTCGTAATAACTCGCCTAATCTACAATAACTTTCAAATAATTACAAAGCAAAGACGAAAAGCCTTTTCGCTCATGAATCTCCCTCTCTAAAAAAAAGTTGCCGAATTAACCCTAATGTTAGTAACGGGCGTAAACGAGGATGTTTATCATCTTTACGTTAGCGCAAGACGTTGGGTTGAGGTGGGCGCCATTCCTACCACCAACACTATATAATTGTTTACACACCGATGATGAGCCCTGAAGGCTTTAGTATTACAGACGATCACACAACTAAAAATGTATTTCGAAAAACCGAAGCATTTTTATTCGCATTAACATATTAATGCAATTTTCATACAATCAAAATCCCAAACTACATTAAAATTCAATAACTTTCGTGATTTTGAGATCTAGCGAAGCGAAATGAGGGGCATGAAAGCCATAGAGTTTTCACTTTTCTATGCATCAGCTTCCCGCCGAACGCCACTCAATGCTGAATTCATTGAATACTTTTACATGTCTTCCTGATGAAATCTTCATTCCATACCTACTCTTGTCAGGAACGATTTTTGCTTGATAATGGGCCTTTGCTACAATTATAAAATCATGAATACAAGGGATTCACGAATTTACAATTATGGGAACGGCCCATTTGCACAGTTTTATTACAGCGTTATGTAGTACTGTCTGTACTGTATGTAGTACGTACTGTCAAAAATTAATGAATATCTTGATTTTGTTTTGTTTATTGAGGACTTTGAGAACGTGAATGTATTTAATCCGTGGACTACATATATAATAATAATAATAATAATTGTTTTTAATTTTTTTTCTTGATACAAACGTTTGTTTAATGTTTAATACACATATTTATGGTCATTCTTAAAAGAGGACATTGTATTGACGTCATTTGTTTTTCAGTTTTTAGCTTCTTTTTATAACGGTTTTTATTAGTCTGATGAAGACCTACACTAAGCAGGTCGAAATATTACAAAAATAATAAAATCCTGCGAACGACCATACACATGTCTATTAAATATATATGATACTTGTGTAAAGTTTCATTGAAATCGCTACAAACAAATACCCGTGGTTTATCCATGTTTTACGATATTCAGTGGTATCTTAGACGTCATTAGCAACTGAATTCACGTTATGTCAGCCCCATAGTTGAACCATTTTCAAAGATTGGCGAACACATTAATTACATATATAGTTGCTATAATTACCACCTGTGCTTCTAAACGGCAGATATATTTGAGCTGGGCACGAAAAGAACCTGGAACTTCTTAACGAAAGAATGCGACATCCCTCTTCACGACAACTAAAAACATAATATTTTTGCAATGTTATTATGTTTCATGTTGGTTTGTTTTTAACGGGGCTTCATAACACTATTATCATGAAGACCTTGACTCTGAGTTTTGGTGTATTTAATTGCTCCCATTTGCTACGGTTATTTTTGATAAAATACGCTTTTTATTTATAACCCCTCACTAAACAACTTTGTGATAGCATGGTCTCAAACCCAGAAACTTTCAGTTAAGAGCCAAACGCCATTCCCATTGCGCTATCGCCGGATAATAACTGCAACTTTAATTTTTGAATTTTACTTCTACGGGATGAAAGAAGTTTTTATAACCGTGGAGTAATTTTGAAACCAGTTTTATAAATTAGTTTTTAAAGTGGCGTTTACACAAAATGTTTCGCTGAACATGTTAAATTGTTTACGTTAATCAAAAGATGCTCAATGTATCAAATCAAATTTCAGTATTAAATTAGTGGAGCATGCAATTTCAATGGAAAATACGAGAAAAAATGGTAGCAAAAAATGTATTGATTTGAAGCAATAGTATAATGAAATGTTGGTTTTGATTTGAACTTGACTTGGTAGCTATTATGTATCAAAAATTAAATGATGACGAAGGTAATCATCCGAAAAAAAGAAAGAAGAGGTAACTGGATTGGAAACCAACCGAAAAATGCGCATTTTTCAAATAATAATGTTATTATGAAAATACTTATCATTTATTATCTTCTCCAAACTGAAATTAGACAATACCATTTTATATCAAACATTTCCCTATGTTCAATTTTAAAGGTATAATAACTTTAAGGCTGAATGGTAACTTTACTTAATCTTCTATTGTTTGTTACTCATTTCTTAAGTCATAACTCTAAAGAACACATATACTATTATAATCAATGTCTTAAAATTTGTAAACAAAGACTGCAATTCCCGCTTGAAATATTTCTGGACAAAGTGCACGTTGTAAAGTTAGTTTTCAAAAAGTGTTTTGTTTGCTAAATTTGTCAATAGGACTAATTGGTGAGCCAATTTTCTAAATATAAATCGAAAATTTGAATAATTGAATTCTAGTATCAAAAGGATATATTGTTTTATTTTTATAGCTAGATCGAGGTCGTCGTATTACGTATTTCTGAAACTTTGAGTAAAATTGTATATGTGCTTTTTGTATTTGAGTTCTTTCCATAGAAATTAATAGCTCCATTTCCTCAGCAATGCAACATGAAGCAGTTTGGTGGTTCATCATTTTGTGATATCTTATATATACTGCTGCAGAAGTTTTTCAATTTAGGCTTAAGGCAGTTAGTTGAAGTAGTAGTTAGACCATCATCGAAAATATTTGCCTTTAGCGTCCTCTGACCGAACAATAAGTTTTTTAAGAATTCCGGGTCAGTCACTCAATTTTTGTCCACGCGCTGTTGAAGCGATTTTATCCGACCATCCGTATATTTACAGGTAAGGACAAATCTACTACCGACACCCGGCTATTCTAGTCAAGCCTCGAAAACGCGGAATTAAGAATAAAAACAAACAAGATGGTGAACCTTTTTGAGCTCGGAAAAAATCCGGCCGATCGACTCATATTGTTTATACGTTTTGGACGCTAAAGGCAAATATAAATACTTAAGGCAATTCGTTAAGAGAGACAAAATAAATTCGGTCCCACATGGACTCTTAAATTAGTAGAAAACGTTATGCTTGCCCATATGGTACCTTGTGAATTGCTAGAGTCTGTTTTATATATGAGAAAGAAGCTATCTTTTTAAGAAAAAATGATGACATAAAAACGCCCATCGCACAGTTCCATTTCTTTACTTTCTATTATAGTATGACAACGAAGCAATGGTTTTTAGTAACATTGACGTCTCTCACAGTTATTGCAGCCGTTGCTGTTGCAGTCACCATAACTTTGTACTGTTTCAAAAATCCACGTCAATTTCATGGACTAAAGAAATCTGCTTTAAATGCAGAGTTATATGAGCATGGAGCAGTTGCTGCTGACGCAATAAAATGTTCAATCATAGGTAAAAAAATGTTCTCGTTCCTTCTGTTATGATTTACTGAATACTTTATATATATATATATATATATATATATATACTTTAGAGATAGAAACTTTTGCAGTTTCACGGCTTTTGACCCTTTCACAATTTTGTTTAAATATTGGTCATCTGTGAAAGTTTTTTCCGATCTTTTTTTTTATTTTCCATCATTTGTTCAAATTTTAGAAAGTTGGATGTTGTTGAAAGCAGCGCCGTACCCAGCCGTAATTCCATACCGTTTGAGCGGCATGGGCGCCCGAACTAATCTGCCCAAACTACTCATTTTTTCCTTTATTTGTTAAAGATTCTTTCCTTGATACTTTCATAAACACACTGAAAAGTATCATTATCATTAAACTTTGTTTCTTACGTAAACGTAAAATATGAAAAGATTTTAGATTTGTCAAAGAAAATTGATAGACATGTTTACACGCGATACTGCAGGTTGTTTAAAAGTTCCATTCAATTAAGAGACAAACAAATGCAGAAGAACTGTGCTGCATTCGATGGAAGAAAAAAAGATCAAACCACAAAGAAACAAACACATTCAGTTTTGTTTACGAAAATCACTTTATGATTGCTCAGTTTTCTTCAACCTTTTTAAAGGTTTTTAAACTTCGCACTTTTTCCTAATTTCAAAGACATAGCTATCGTTGAAAAAGTCGTCCTATTTTAACTTGTTAAAACTGTATTTCGCCAGTGAAGATATGTCCCGTGACATTTTATAGAAGACAACGCCACGCAAGTGCAATACTCTCCATCCGTATGACTCAAAAGATTGTAAGGTCTTTAAAAAATATTAAACTGCGTTCAAGTACAGTTATGATGTTAGCTTTGGTGACGCAAGACTCACTGAAAGATAAAGAAAGATAACCAGTATTTTATTTACAAAGACAAGAACTTTTATGCTAAATTTTTCTGCAGTAACTACTTTTAGTAATGTATAAAAACGTTGTTTTAACAACACATGTATTTGTTTTTTATGAATAAAGAAAAAAGCGCTAATGAGGTGTGCGTATTTATTTTATGATTGTATTAGAAATAATTATTGAAATTGTAATATCAAATGAGAACACAATCAAATGTTTCCAGCAAAAACAATATACAAATGTAAACACAACTATAGCAAGTTAACAAGTCTGTTTTAACTAATTAACACTCTTTTTACTTTTGTTCTACGAGGTTCCTATTTTAGTTTTTTTCTTCTCGCGATAATTTATGGGAGAGCCCAATTATCAACACTTGAAAGAAAAATTTATGCAGAATGTATTAATTCTATACAAAAAGCGTGCAACAAAGATCACTGTTTGACGTAAATTTTTTTAACCAATTAGATTTAACATCTTTGTTAAGTTTAACCAATACGATAAAACAATTTGTACTTGTCTATAACGTGACAAAAAACTTTTTTATTTTTCTTCAATTAACGTAATCGAGGTGCGTGACAAAAAACGCGTCTCAGGAGCGTGCCAAGGTGCGCGAGCGCGCGCCTCTCCCGAAACAGTATGGAGAGAGAGAAAATATTCTTCTGTATGTTTCTGTATTTCATTTTATGTTAAAAAAATATGCGTTGCTTGTGTAGACATTTGTTTGAATATATTATTTGCGAGGACGACGAACTGGTAAACGCTGAGAGAGAATATACTTCTACAAAATAACTAGCAAATGGTGTTTTAGCCAAAGTAGAGGTATGAAAACTGAAAGTTTCCTTTCCCAAAAGGGAAGGAAGGAGGGATTAAGAAAATATTGTGAGAAAAAACGGTGAAGCCCAAACTAACTGTGGGTACGGCGCTGGAAAGGTACACGAAAATAACAACATATTTTTCAATTATAACTTAGAACAAGAATATAAATAGGGTTATCAGAAGCTAAGGTTCCATAGGACTCTGATGATGACCTATAGAACTCTGGTCGAAATATTACGCAAACTATAACTTTGTTTTATATCTTAACATGATTAAGCTCATTAAACTGTATGCTGAAGAAACATATTTCATAGATATAATTACTTTTCGTCATCAAACTCAAATGCAATTCAAATGTTGGTAATATGTACGACTTTTAACTGAACCGCAAAAGTTTCTTCCGCAAAAGTATTTAGAGATATTTTTTGTTTTAATAGTCAACTTATTTCAATTTCAGGGCGAAATATATTGCAGATGAACGGAAGCGCAGTTGATTCTGCGATTGCAGTAAGCTTCTGTCTAGGTTTGTTTAGCATGCATTCTGCGGGTCTCGGAGGTGGTGGCATGATGATTGTTTATACCAGAGAAAGTAAAAAAGTTGATACATACGACTATAGAGAGACGGCTCCGGGGAAAGCTCGCGAAGATATGTTTATGGACGAGCCCGGGAAATCAAAATCTGGTTGGTTGTTTTGTTTTTCTTTATAATTAATTAATTCTTTGTGATTTTCCAGATTTTGAATTAATTATTTTGATATGTTTTAAAGTTTCTTTTTAAAATTGATCCTAAGCAACAGAAATATTTGAGATTTTAATTTATAGGCGGTCTATCTGTTGGTGTTCCTGGTGAAGTTAAGGGTTTATATGAAGCTTATAAAAAGCATCATAAACTAACCTGGCCAGAACTCTTGCAACCAACAATTGACTTGGCTGAAAATGGTTATCCAATGACACTGAGAATGTATGAGGCAGCAGAAGGTATGGCACCAATGCTTCATCAAGATCCTGGAATGAGGTTAGCTTTTGCTTGATCAAGCAATTCATTTAATAACTGTTGTCATGGCAAAAGCATGTCAGAAATGATGATAAGGTAATGGAGTAACAGATTGTTCTACGTTAATTGATTTTCCTCATTATTTTTTATGATCATTTTTGATTATATTTCATTATACAACCTTTTTTATTGTTGTTAACCTTTTCTTTACTTTATATCATACTAGATGTTCATTTTTGTATTTCATTTCACTCACCTTTTTTGTTTGTTTGTTAAGCTTGAACATTTTGTTTGTTTGCAACTACGCCAGTTGCAAACAAGTTGTTGAAAGATTCAGTAAGACTAAAAGTAGGCACTTCAGTCTCTTTTGGGCCATTTAAAACATGCCTTGATGCTTTTATTGCTCTTGTTCCAATCTTAAATCAACAATCATTTTTATTCACTTTTTTTACTTTTAAATTTAAATTTCCTGATTCATGTCAGTCCATCTCCCTTTAATAATGGAGTCAATCAAGGAGAAGAAGAGAGATGTAAATATGGAGTTAGTTGAGGAGGACGATGGAAACATTTTTGACATGATGCTAGATCAATTTTTTGTCTAAAAAGACATTGATTTTTATTTGATCCAGCCTCAAAATGTGCTTAAATTTTAAGGAATCTCAGCCTATATATCTTTATCAACTTTATGCTTTATGTCTTTTCTAGCTGATTCCACTTTTTCAAGTAATTAACATGAAATATTACGACTTTATAACAAACTTATGAATTTGTTTGGAGTACATTGTTGGTTTCCTTTTCAGAAAGTTGTTGTTTCAAAAAGACACAGATACATTGATTGAACTTGGGCAGAATATTGTGAACAAGCCACTTGCGAACACCTTACGCAAAATCGCCCTCAACCCAAATGACTTTTATAACGGTTCTTTGGCCGAAAACATTGTGAATGACATTCGCAGTGCCAATGGAATCATCACTTTAGATGACCTTGCGAATTACAAAGTTGTGAAGAATCAAATGTTAGCTAATGACATGGGCGATTATACTCTGTACACATTATCCGCTCCTACAGGTGGACCCATCGTCGCACATATCTTGAACATATTGAAAGGTGCTTCATTGAAATCTGTAATAATAAATAATGAACTGTTATCTGTAAATGATGAAATTTGGTATTGCCCCGTTTTGTTCATACTCTCTATAACTTGAACTCTCCTTAACTCAAACAATTTGGCTGGCATTGTGGAAATTTCCTAAAAAACTCTCATAAAAACTAACTCTATTACTTGAACTCTCCTTAACTCGAACGATTTCTGATTCCCCGTGGGTGTTTAAGTTATAAAGAGTCCACTCACTGTATTACGCTAATATGTAGACTTTATATTGTGAGACATGAATCCAACTCTAAATACAATGTTTTGACTGTCTGCTCACTGGAATTTGTGAAGATTTCTGCATGTAAGGAATATCGTAATATGAACTGTAAATAGATTACCATTATGAATGAATTTCTGAATTAATGCAAATGAATTATGAATTTACTGCTCAGATTTTTGGTTTCAATTTCAACTTCTAACCCTATCTTATATTACTCTTGATTTATCTTACAGGCTATAATTTCACACCAAATGACTTAATTGACGACAAGAAGGCGATAACTACCTACCATCGGTTCATTGAAGCCTTTAAGTTTGCTTATGCTGAGAAAACAAAAATGGGCGACCCTACCTTTATGGACAAAGAGCAAATTAATAAAGTGAGATAACTTTGTTTCGTGTCGTTAACGTTCGAATGATACTCGATTGATTGACGTTCGAATGATACTCGATTGATTGATGTTTGAATGATACTCGATTGATTGACGTTCGAATGATACTCGATTGATTGACGTTCGAATGATACTCGATTGATTGATGTTTGAATGATACTCGATTGATTGACGTTCGAATGATACTCGATTGATTGACGTTCGAATGATACTCGATTGATTGATGTTTGAATGATACTCGATTGATTGACGTTCGAATGATACTCGATTGATTGACGTTCGAATGATACTCGATTGATTGACGTTCGAATGATACTCGATTGATTGACGTTCGAATGATACTCGATTGATTGACGTTCGAATGATACTCGATTGATTGACGTTCGATTTAGCACATATTTATTGAGAGAGTTTCGATTTCAGTGGTTGAGCAAAATGACGAGTTTGGTGTACGGCAATCAAGTTCGTTTAAATATTACGGACGACCAAACACATAGCGTTAATTATTACGGCGCCGAGATCGCTCCGCCTTCTGACAATGGAACATCGCACGTCAGTATTTACGCTCCGAATGGCGACGCAGTGTCCCTCACAACAACTATAAACGACTGGTACGTTAGAACCTCGTGAAACGTTTTAGCAATTATAGCAGAATCAGTTGGTTCGTTTAGGAACAAAACATCTCGGCTGGGTTAGCCACAAGTAATATAGCAATTATATATACTTTGTTTTTCTGCAAACTTTCGCTTCATTTCCTTCAAAGGCAAAGTTTTTGTTTCTCGTTAAAATTATATGATGAAGTTTAAAACTTAAAATAAAATTGTCAATGAATTTTATAGCGGACGGAGCGTAAACGTCATCTCTTTTAGTAATTCTTCCTACTATTAGGTGATTATACAATCTCTAGTTAAAAATACAATAAACAAAGTGCAATCTTTTTGAAAACCTTCACAGAGTTACAAAAGGTTTTAAGATTTTTTATTTTGGTTAGGAAATCTAATTGTGTTGTGTTAAATTTTTGCGGAGGGAATTTCTTTATGATGCAAGATGACTCTATAGAGAAACGTATTCGGATAGGTACGGCGCCAGATTCCGTTCACTTAACACCGGTATTCTTTACAACAACGAGATGGACGACTTCAGTACAGCTGGTCAAGCAACGAGGTTTGGGTATCCGCCAACCAAAGCCAATTACATCAAACCAAATAAACGGCCCGTATCTTCGATGGTCCCTGTACTGATGACCGATAAACAGGGCGATATAAAACTCGTCATTGGCGGCTCTGGCGGTCCGAAAATTATCACTGCAGTTGCCCAGGTTAATAAAAATTGATTTTTAGCGAAACTCTTCAGATGGTTAAAACACGAAGGTCATTTATATAAATTTATATTTCTTTTACACATACTCTCTTTTTACAGATATATTTCGAACCGAACTGGTTCCTTGTAAAATCTAAAAACCAACCACAAAAATGCATCTATCATACACAGAATGTTGTAAAGTTCATTAGATTTATATAAATTGTCAGAAAATATAGGTATCGGCTAAAGCTACTAACTACCAATGAGGTTGCAAATAGCCAATGACTCTTAGTAATTTTTCATAACTAACATAAACGTGTTCAATCTATTGTTGTAGGGGATCATGTACAAAATCTGGTTCCAAGATGACCTGGGCAAATCCGTACTCCGTCCCAGAATCCACCATCAACTTATACCAAACGTCGTGGGTGGAGAGGCGGACAGACCCCTGCGAAAGAATGTCCTGGAAGGGCTCGCGAGGATAGGACATGAATTCAACTTAGAGATGAAACCAGAGTACTCTGCGCTGCAAGCAGTCTACGTGGATAAACCCGGGAAGGTGTACGCTAAATCTGATCCGAGAAAGTACGGCCACAGCTCTGGCTTTTAGATATCTCCAGGAACATATCTGTGTTGAATTGTAAATATCGTGTGCGTGGAAGGTTCTTTGAATTGATTTTTTTAACAAAGTTAACAGAATTTGCTTCATGATGATTCACCTTAAACATGTCTTGATCGCTTTCCAATCTTCGCTAATGTGTTTTTTCCGTCAAATATCTTGAAGGTAAGCACAAGGAAATTATATTAGAAAATAATTTTCACGAGTTTCTTTTGTTTTTAAAATACTGAGGGAGCACCTCGGGAATTACTCGTTTTTTCGTCAATAGAAATACTATGAAATTCAGAAGGCTCAACATTTGTGGTACGAAAACACAGTCCACAATATTCAAACTAATGCCAATTCCACGTGGTTCCCAACGTCGTAAAATTCGAAAGCAATCCTGGGATTTAGTATAAAAAAATCCCTAAAATCCTGGAATTCAGAATGCATTACATGTTATAATCAATTGTTATAATTTATAGACTTAATAGAACGGCATTGCTTCATCATAATCATCCTTTTAACGTCGCTTTTCCGTGCTTGCATGGGTTGGACGGTTTCAAAAGATTCATTGTTCTGCGCGTTGTTAAACGACACCGACCGCTGCCCGAATTCTCAACTTCCAACCATCTCGATCAAACATGCAACGATGAAGCTCGGTGATGTTGTTCATCCCAGTATCCTTCATCAGACGGCGTGGAAACGTCATGCGCGCATGTCCACCTCGGACAAAAGTTCCAACTGGCTGCCAGAGAACAAGCCCACTCACCGGCTGATCTATGCGACGCGCACAATGCCCAGCAAACCGTAGCCTTCTCTCTAAGAGGATATCACTGACGCGGGGAAGGCTTCCGTAGAGGTTTTGGTTAGTTACATGCACGCTGTAATGTGTGTCTGTCACCTTCCGCAATAGGCGTGTGTACGTGCCATCCAGTGACTTGTTCTGCTTAGCTGTAAGTGACCAACAAGGTGAGCCGTACAGCAGGACTGCTTCAACAGTTGACTTGAATAGGCGTATCTTTAGTTCGCGAGTTATCATTGTGGACTTCCAAATACGCCACATCTTGTTAGCTGCAGTCCACGCAAGTGCTTTCCTAGCCTTGATGTCCCGTTCGCTTGTTCTCACATATGATCCCAGGTAGCAGAAGTCATCAACTTGGTCGATTTCTCCTTTTCTTATCCGAACAGGGATTCCTGAGGCAGCAGCAGTGCCAACACATGTATTTCGTCTTTTTCTGGTTGATTAGCAGGCCAACTTCGACGGCGGCTTCTTCCAGGTTTGTGAGAAGTTTTTGCGCATTCACGACGGTGGATGCTAACAGTGCAAAGTCGTCCGCATAATCTAGGTCAGTCAATGTCTTTGCAGGGTGTCGTTGGCTCTGTCTGGCCCTCGTCTGCAGTCCTAACACAGGTTCTATTGACATGCGAAGCACATAGTCCAAGACGATGATGAAAAGGAATGGCGCGAGTGTGTCACCCTGCAACACACCAGTGGTGACAAGGAATGGGTCTGAGTCACCATCAGCAGTGCTAACAAAGCTGGTAGAACCGTCGTAGAGGCACTTCATCGCAGCGATGAGAGGATCAGGAATGCCGTACGCAGATAGGATGAGAAACAACCGTTCGCGTGAGACGGAGTCAAAAGCCTTCCGAAAGTCTACAAACACGCTGCACAACGACAAGTTCTTCTTTGCCGATATCTCTTCGATCAATCTACGTAGCGCCAGAATTGGCTCGAGAGTGCTCCTAGATGGACGGAAGCCGTTTTGGTTTGGGCGCAGAAGTTTCTCCACTGGGTCTTGGATGCGGTTCAAAATCACGCGATTGAAGAGTTTGGCGGTACAAGACATTACGGTGATGCCTTTGTAGTTGTCGTAGGAGGATAGGTCACCCTTCTTCGGCAGCGCAATGAGCTTGTTCTTGAGGAATTCGGCTGGTGGAGACTTAGTGGTCAGAACTTCATTCAAGATGGGGTGGAGCAGCATCAGAATTTTGTCATCCTTGAACACTTCGTTCGGCACCGAGTCAGCACCGCAGGCTTTCCCGTTTTTCATCTGGCGAGCAGCAGCGGTTAGTTCATCCCATGTAATCTCGCCTGTGGAAATGTCAAGCGGTTCGGAGACGATCTGTTCGGGTTCAAACGCCTCATCCACTCCAATGAGTGGGTTGTTTAGTAGTTTCTCGAAGTGGTTTTTCCATCCAGCAATGCGGTCCTGTGGACTTTCGGCCTTAACCTTCACGGTGGCTTTAGACTTCCGTCCACTCAGGTTGTTGACCACCTTCCAAGCGACTGCATGTTGGCGACTTTCATCTGCGGAGGCAATGTCTGCCATCTGCTTCTCTATGTATTCAGCCTGGTTTGTAGCGTACACCCGCGCTAGATTCAGCGAAGAATTCGCAACTGCCTCCTGCGTCACATCGGATTTGATCAGTCTGTTCCGTTTCTTGGCATCTTCGTGGGCACCACGCGCCTGTATAACTTGCTGGTCTTCCCATGAAATACTACTTTTACGAGGCATGATCTTTGGAATGGTTTCAGCTGCAGCTTCCTGCATGGCCGACGCAAAGGCAGTGTATTTTCTATGATGATCCGTTGGTATATTCGAATCAGGGGTAGTTAATGCAGCATATCTGTTCATACAAACCAGTCGGAAGGCAGTTGATATGGTTTCTTCTTTTAGGGTCGACCAGTCATATCGCGGGGCGGTGTTACGAAATGTTGGTTTTGCTCGGAGGCTCAACCGCACTGTTGCTGAAACAAGCCGATGGTCAGATTCAAACGGTCTAAACGTCATTGCCGCGCAGTCTCTCACTGAGTTCTCGTGTTTTAGACGGAAGAGTATATGGTCAATCTGAGATAGGTATCCCTGCGCACCTTTGTGAGTGTACAATCGCCCACGTTTCTTCTGGAATGTTGCGTTTGCGGAATACAAAGAGTTGGACTGTAAGAAGTCCTCGAAGAAGTCTGTGTTGCGGTTGGCGACATCTGAATAGACCCATGGACTAGTGGCAGAGTGTTGTAGACGGGCGTTAAAGTCACCAAGGATGCTCACGAATGCGTGAAGTCCTGCGCCGTCAATGGCCTTCTGCAGATCAGCATAAAATTCCTCTATGACAGGTACATCGGAAAGACTCGTTGGGGAGTAGCATGATATCAACACTACCTTGGGGAAGGAAGATTTGTTCTTCGAGGCGGAGGAAAATGGCATGCAATCACTCGGTCAGATACATGATCAACCTTCTGCAGGGCCCATATGATGCGGGGCTGAGGAGCAAACCAACTCCACCAACTCCAGCTTCATCTGCACTCGCGTGTACAAACTTCTAACCCTTTCCCATGTCGAGATGCCTTATTTGGTCGCTGCGTATACGGTGTTCCTGAATCCCAACAGCAGCAAACCCAAGCTTGTCCGCCTCTGCGGTTAACCCTTTCTCCAGATACCGGAAAGAGTCCGTACGTTGAACGATGCCAGCTTCGTCATAGCCCAAAGATTGATGATCGGTCGGCGAGGCTGAACATATACCCATTCAGAACTGACGGATGCAGGTTGTTCA
Organism: Candelabrum cocksii; assembly: GCA_963930725.1. NCBI lineage: Eukaryota > Metazoa > Cnidaria > Hydrozoa > Anthoathecata > Candelabridae > Candelabrum > Candelabrum cocksii. The sequence goes on from OZ005673.1 coordinate 14,804,517, forward strand.
GAGAGTAGTGGTGTTGTATGGTCTGTGTTCTCGTTGACGGTATCGTCCACATCAGTCCCTCTCGTCGTGGATTTTTCGGACGTGGCGCGAGAGTTATCCACCACGAACGGAGACCTTATTATCCTGGGCGACGTCTCAGCCAGTATGGATCCTGGTAGTATACTTTTCTTCATGATTGGTAGTCTTTGAAACGAGTTTTGACTCTCGTGGCTGTGACCCAGAGGTCTAGTCCCTGTTTTGCCAGCCCACAGTGACAAGCTATGCAAGGCATGGGCGCTTACCCCCATGAGGTCAGAATACCTGCATACCTTTCAAAAGATGACTTTCTCCAATTATGAAGGTTTAATCATCTGATGGTTTATTGGTGCAGATGTTTTTACAGCTGGATGCCCTTCCTAATGCCAACCCCAGAAAGAGGAAAACAGTGGTGAATTAACCCACGCAAGGTACCAACTTTGTATTTAAAACTCCGTGGCAGGTATGCATCAGGGGCATGGATGCTAATGCCCATGAGGTCAAAGATGTTACATGACCCGCTTGATTAGATTAATACTCATTACATTTTCCTGATCTATTGAGTGATATTGTGTTTGATCCTACAGTTTTGTACCTGGTTCTTTGGTACTTAGATTGTGTATTGAGTAAGCCGTTTGTTTCATCAATGGTTTGGAAAATCCCTTGAATTTTTAAAAATAGTCCTGGAAATTGCATACTCGAGCACCCGTTCCTCGTGTTCTAAATCACTTATAGTGAGAATTCTAAATTTTAGAACGTCGGAAATATGCGAAAGAGGATATCACCTAAGCATCCTAGAGTTTTTTTTTCTAAAAATGTACCTTGGGTAGCAAGCTACAATATTTTCGCCAATTCTTTTTCAATATGGCTGCTCATTCGAGGAGTTATGATGTTTTAACCGACGAACAAAAACATACCTTAAGGTCTTTTTATGACAACGGCATGAAAACTGCAACGAAGGACATGTACGAAACGATAATGCGAGCAGCTGATGAGGTTGGGCTAAGCTACGAAAGAGTTAAGGTACCGTATAAATATTGTATAAAATATCAAACCTGCCAACCTGTTGTTTTTAAAAATAGTGAGACTATCAAAAAAAGGGTTTGGTCAAAAAATAGTGATGTATCAGAATCTTTCCACACATTGACCTCTGTATACTATAAGGAAAACATGCATTCACTAAGAAATTAAAGCAAAAGGGAGTGCAATTATTGTTTAAAAATAAGTTATTTTAAAACTCACACAACAGTGATATAATAATAATAATAATTATGATTCATATTTTAAGTGGATAACCCAGAAAACCCAGACCACGAGAAAGTGTTGTAGTTGTTTCCACTGGGGTCCACTGTTGGAAAGTACATTTTCGTAACTTATTATTCGATTATTAGTCTACCAAATTTCCCTCACAAGGCTTTGGTTAACCGGTGGTAAGTTTTTCAGGCACTTCCCAAAGGTGCCGCGCGTTCAGGTAATTCTTGTTTTGAACAAATTTTTTTGTATCTAGCGAGAATCAAACCTGGGCCATTGCGGCTAGAAACATAAGTTTCGACCACTAGACCCTAGATATATAGGTTCTAATAAAATAGAGACATGAACAATAAGTCAAATATGATTTAAACAAAAATCAGAGTTCAAAACAATTGAATCCACTTCATTGCATCAAAGGACATGTCTGCATTTTTTTGCCAATTATATAATATATATTTTTTCTAGATATTTTTTTTACGCATATTTCTACTGTGGTGTCACTACATTGTTCAGCTTTATGCTATCGAGTGACACCAACCATATATACAACCATATATACAACCATATAATACTCGGCCCCGTTCTATTTAATTTGTACGTGTCTGACCTTCAAGAAAAAACAAAATCAAAGGCCTTTCAGTATGAAGACGACACATCATTCTTATTGACCGGACGTTTAAAAGATCTCAAAAATATGAAAAAGATTGCAAAATCCGATCTTCAAACTTTATCAACTTGGTCGAATGAAAATGGTTTAGTTTTAAACGAACGGAAAACTAAATTTATGCTCCTATCAACATCTCAAATGTCGAAAAGAAATAAGTTAGACTCAGAAGATTTTTCCAATCTTTCAATGAACAACAAAAAGCTTAAACGAGTTTCAACATACACAGTCTTGGGAACAACTTTTGATGAGCATCTAGATTGGGACCAACAAGTATCAGAAGTTGTTCGTAAATGTCACGGATCTTTAAACCTGTTACGAAAAGTGAAACGTTTAGCCAACTTTAAACTTCGAAAACAACTTGCTGAAACCCTTATTTTAACGAAACTTGATTTCAACAACATCGTTTACCAGCCATTAAAACAAACGCAACTAAGAAAACTACAAAAGGTTTTAAAATGCACTGCCAGTTTCGTTTACAACAAGTATTGCAGTTCTGATGATGTAACGAAACTTGGATGGTTATCTATTAATGACCGTATTGATTACAGCATGATGATCGTTGCTCACAATAGCATACATAATGAACATTATCCTGACTATTTAAAAATAAAACTGAAAACGAATGTTCGTACATTACGCAGCTCTTCTGATATACTTGTAGACTTTAATCTACGGTCGTCAGAATTTGAGAAACTAGCTGCATTGTCATTCAACAAACTTCCACATGACATCAAAGCTTTGAAGAATCTGCGACATTTCAAAACTGCTACAAAGAAGTATTTGTTGAGTATGCATTAACTGATGTTTGTTTTGTTTTTTGTTTGTTTTTTTAAAAAAAAATGTAAGAAGATTGTCAAGGATTGTATTTCTTTTTTTTTTGTTATTTTCAGGATGAAGAGCTGTAACTTTTTTATGGATATGCCTGAAATATATCTTTTAATAATAATAATAATAATATATTTTTGTAATTTGTTTTTCTAAGAATTTTTGTATTTTTATTATATGGTGAATAAACAACAATTTGAATTTTCAATTTGAAAAGGATGTTTATTGTCTGTATGAAATATATGTAAACAGTGAAAGACAAGACAATAGTGAGATTGGTAAGACAGCTGAAATGAGATTTGTCATGAGATTTGCATAAGAAATCATGAGACTCACATCAAAATCGTGAGATGTGGCAGGTTTCAAATATGAAACATGTTGTTTTTAAATAGGTAAAGGTTCTCCTCTAAAGCGTGCAACGTCAGGTTACAATGTGTTTTTATCAAAGGTGCTTAGCTCAGGTATGGAAGAAGTATATATATTTAAATATCGCATATAAAAGCATAGTTATGTTAGTTTTAACTTGCCCTAGATAAGCAGTTAGCTCTAGCTCTTTCACCTCTGATAAATATATAAAATGATAAATATACTAAAGTGGGCATGAGGTACATTGCATTAAAGAATTACCAGGATATGAGGACATATAGTCTTGTTAACCAACCAATGTCCCAGAATCTTCTTTGATGAGTATGATCATTGTCTGTATTAAAGACTAAATTAGGGTACATGAAGATGTATTGCATGTTAAAGGGTGAATTCTTTTATATTCACTCTATCCATGGTAATGAATTCAATTATAGTATATATAACATCTGCAATATTAAATGAAAAAAACAATTTTTGAATGAACAAATATCTTTATAGATGAATGTAAGACAATTGCATCAAAGTCACAGAAAATGAGTTTTGTGGCTACAAAGTGGCAGTGTTTAAGTGATGACGAGCAAAGAGTATGGCAGAATGAAGCAAAAAGAATTGAAAGAGCTGTGCCATCATTGCTAACAGTAGAAGAGAGAAAAAAGCAAGTTGCTAGGGGCAAAAATAATCTTATAAAAGAGGTAAAATTGTATATAGCTTGATACAAGTTGATCCTTTTTTCACTCTTGCATCACGTCGCTTATATCCAATTTCTTTTATTTAGCTTACCTATCTTGAAAGCCTTGGATGTGAGTCAGCAGTTCTCATGTACGACTCTGAAACTGGAACTGTTAACCAGTATGGATCAGCTAAAGGAGCACAATTTTTGCTGCAAGATGATAAAATGCCTTTAAAGTTTATGAATTTTTTTGGTAAGACTAGATAAGTATTTCTTTCAAATTAAAAACTAAGTAACTAAAAGTGCCTCCTTATTTTATTATAGTTTTTCTTTTTCAATCTACTCCTCATTTTTCAATGGAGACCACAGTTTGGTTTTTGGTCAAAACCGCAAAATTTAATTTCCGCGAAAAATCCAAATTTCCCTCATCCGCGAAATTAAATTCTCGCGAATTTTTTTGATACATTTTGTCCGCGAAATTAAATTCCCTACTTTTCTTTAATTTTACTTTTTTTAATTTTTGATACCGTAAAATTCAGTAAATAAACCTACCCCGCAATTATGAACTATGTTTTGTGATTCCATGTGAATTTTGAACTGGAAATACACTCAGAATTTTATGGTATACATGTTAAAGTATAAAATTTGTGATTTGAGACTAAAATTTGTGAGGTTGATACAATGAAAACACTACTTTTAGTTTAACAATTTTTAATCAATAACAATGGTGGTTTCCTCATTTTCATTTCGTACATTTCTTCAAAGGGTTCTAATGTCTTTACATCGTGGAGCTGGTTTTTCCTTGATTTGTGTTTTCTTTTGCTTTTTTTTGCTTTTTTTTTGTACTAAACAACATCACCTCCCTCCAAAAAACTCCCGATTATAACTTCATTCTTACATTTAAAATTTTACGAAATTTGGATTCGCAAAATTAAATTCCCACAAAATTTTTGGATACACTTTGTCCGCGAAATTTCCAAATCATGTTGATCCGCGAAATTAAATTCCCTTTTTTCTGCGAAATGTTCTTAAAAAAACCTGTGAAATTAAGTTCCCGCGAAAATTAATTCCGTTAAGGTGTAATAAATATTTTCATGTATCGGCTTCAGTTCATTTTCAGTCAATTAAGTTTAGCTGTTAACGGTGGATTAATTGATTTTACAACATAATGGGCTAATTTTACAGTGCAGTAACTATGTTTCCAGCTTCTGAAATATCACTTAATATTATTTTAACACTGAGCAAATAATGCTTTATGTAGGTTTTGTCAATGTCACCTAAATATACTGATATTTATTTTAGATACAGCAAACAATGATACTGTAAAGTATACTAATAGGGACGTGAGAGACTTGTTCAACAAGAAGTACAGTGAGTATTTTTGAATCTATACATGCATTTATTCATTGTGTTATTAAAATATCATGTAAAGCTTTGATACTAGTATGCAGAAAGGTTACATTGACAAAACCTACATAAAGCATTATTTGCTCAGTTGTGTAAAGATGACGGCTTATTGAATGTTAGGACTGACCGTAATATCAACATTTATTCAAACCTCAAAATTATCTACCAAGTCAAAAGTGGACAACTGTGTTTCTTCTTCATAATGCTTGGTGATATTTCTTGATTATATCGATACTGCTGATCATTTTCTCATTGGTATCAATACTTGATTTTCAGTATCAATGATTTCGATAATGAGGCATGTAATATGTGCCAAGTCATTCAAGGCAGGATTACATATTGAAATAAATTATGATATAGCTTTCAACTGAGATGAATACTCTGCATAAATTACCAGTTTAATTATGACTTTTGCATAATTACCAGGCAATCAGCATTATAAATGTAATTTGCTTAGATCAGTGTATGCTCCAGTGGTCCATCATGCAGCACGCTGTCAAAATTCTAAAGAATGTCATAAAATCCTAGTATTGCCAACCACTGCTTATTCATTTTTAATTGATCCGGAAAAATCAATATCCCTAATCACGGTCACGAACCAGAAATAATGTAAAAGTTGGCAGGAGATTGAGAATTATTTGGGATTTTTTTACCAATCTGAATGGAGAATACAGTTTGTATTGTATAATATTAGCTAATATTAATAGTAAACATACAGTATGCACAGCGCAGTACAGTAGTCTATGACTTTTCATGTAACCTGCTTTAGCTGATATAACAAACAATGCATCAGTATGTACAGCACAACAAAAATTTATACCAACACTTAACATACTATCTTAAACTTTGATATGTTTAAATACACATGTTCAATATTCAATTGTTTACAATGTTTCAAACAGGATCACGTTCTTGCAATATCTCATACATTGATTGTTGAAAGGACGATGAGTTATTGATATTATATTGCAGTTACATATTGTAAATAAACAATAACAAATAACCCATCATCCCTTGGGTACTCAATGTAAACATTTTGAAAAGACTGTATATTCAGTTTTTTTTATTTGTTGTTATAGGTGAAGCGTGTGGAAAACCTGGGTCCCGTGTGCCATACTTAAACAGAGGTTTCACAGTCACTGGCCTACCAAGTGGGATAGAGTTTCGGAAGCCAAATAACTATGGAGAAGCCAAAGTTAAAAAAATAATGCAGTCCCAAGAAAACATAGTTTTCCATGGTTGTGCTGCAACGGAAGTTAATTCGCTTGGTAGGTTTCTCCTTTTATTGGAATGTTTTGAACAATCCCTTCACCGTTTTGGAAGGAAATGCAACAAGTTTTTTGTGTGTTTTCAGTAAATAACGATCGCGTAGCAACATCTGCAGATGGTTGTGCTGCAACGGAAGTTAATTTGCTTGGTAGGTTTCTCCTTTTATTGGAATGTTTTGCACAATCCCTTCACCGTTTTGGAAGGAAATGCAACAAGTTTTTTGTGTGTTTTCAGTAAATAACGATCGCGTAGCAACATCTGCAGATGGTTGTGCTGCAACGGAAGTTAATTCGCTAGGTAGGTTTCTCCTTTTATTGGAATGTTTTGCACAATCGCTTCACTGTTTTGGAAGGAAATGCAACAGGTTTTTTGTGTGTTTTCAGTGAACAACCATACAACTAAATGCATTTTTAAATTGTAATTGTAGCAGAATATGTTGTTTTTTACCTTTCTTGCTTTGCCAGGTAATCGGCTAAAGAGAAAGTTTTACCCAAAAAGAGAGCGAGTTCCGGAAGAGTTTTGGAAGAGAAAGAAAAAATAATTTATATATGATTTTTCTCATCTTTATCTGAAATATTTGTTTTGTTTTTAACCTTCCCTTATGTAATATAAATATCAATAAAAACATTAAATCGCTTTCATGTTTTTTATCTTTACGTTCTTTTTGATTCAATAACGTTCATAACGTATTATTTTAAACTGGAATGTTCATTTGTTACTAAATGATGATAAGTATTTGAAAAACTTCAACAGAATTTTCAAAATTTATGTATTTAACGCGTTATGTCGCGTTTGTCTTTCAGTCTTATTTTCATTGTTTTTCTCTCAATTTGTATTTTTTAAATTTCTTATTAATATCCGGAAGTAAACGTTATTTTAAAAAGCAAGAAAATAAAGTTCAATTTTGCTCTTTTTTATTCATTTATTATTATCTTTGCAAATCCCTATTGGCAAAATGTATCCTATCGCTTCTGTTTATGCCGTCCCACTTATTGGGGATCCCACTTATCGGGAGTATACTGTATTTTTTTTAAAAGTCTATAAAAACCTGTGTTTCTGAAGTATAATACATTGTAAAATTTCAGCCCTCTATTCCCTCCCACGGCTGTGAAAAATGCAAACTAAACTCCACCAATCATAACTAACGCCAACCATAACTCTAAGTAACGTTATGACCCTAACATTCGCGGAACTGGGCCAATGGCTGTAAATAGTGGAAGACGGCTATTTTTAAGGTACTGAGGACAAATTTTAATACCGAATTTTAATGCCGAAGGTCGTTACGTCTATTAAATGTTTTAGCACAAATATCGATCGACAAAAAAAGTTGACCTGCGCATGCGCAAAACCAAATTTGCCAACCACTTATGATGGGAATCTGAATTTTTGTATCAAGAAGTATTGTCAATTTTGGTAAGATATTCTGGAATAAAATTTCAAAAAAGGATAAAAATGTGGAAGTTAAACGCGCGCGCGACCTGTTTTTCCGTAGTTACGTGTTATTTTTCTTAGTTACCGTAGTATTTTCGGAATTTTTTTTCACGGGCCGGTGTCACAATAGCAGAGTTGTATATACACAAAAATTCGTTTTAAATAACCTTAAGTAGAACGATCTATGGGCGATTTAATTTTACGCATGCGCAAGGGCTCACACTGGGTTTTGAAATTTGTAAACAGACTATTCTGATATATATGATCGTTTTCGATTACCATTCAAAATTTGGAGTGATAATTTTCATTATTTACCGAGATATTGCTAATATACTAGGGTTGGCAGCATTCCTCATGCTCAAAAAATGCAAAAAGATTCGAAGGTTAGGGTTAGTGTCGAACTTCTTATATCTCCTTATACACTGGTCGGAATCACTTCATATTTTAAATATAACATCAACATAATATTTCATCGACAAAAAGTCCAAATTAATTTTCACATCATTTTCAGATATCTCACACGCATGCGCAGTACCATTTCGCGCATATTTCGTTAAGACAATACCATACCTGTAAACCTTTGTGGAAAATGATGCTTATATGATGGCTTTAGCTTATAGTATAATTATGTTTAATAAAGGTTGAGAATTCTGGGAAGTAAACGCATGCGTATTAAATATTTTAATTATTTTTTCGGTTGCCGTAATTTTTTCCAATTTTTTTTTATCCATTCAGTTAGCCCCCTCATTTGCTCATTCACATGCAAAGGTTCGTTTTTTATAATCTTCGGTAGGGCTCTATATATTTAACTTACGTTTACGCTTGCGCAAAACACTATATCAAAATTTTAAAGATAATTTTCTTATATTTCAGTTTGAAATTATTATTTCCAATCTCCCTTGAAAATTTCAACTCATTATCTTGATTATTCATCGAGTTATACATTTATGAGGTCGAAACTTAAGTCAGAGGTAAATCTCTATATAGATTTCCCTCGAATGGATATCGGATGCACTCTCAATAATTATTTCTTTCAAAATAGTCGTATCGCGCTAAAATTTTGGGAATATTTAGGAGACGATATAAGACCAATAATAGCGTTTAAAAAATCAAAAAAAGTCTCGTGGTTAGCGTACCACATGACTTTTAAATCCAGTTTTGGTTGTTAATAGCTATTATTTGCTAACTCCGTCATTCCTAACCCCTTAAAAACCATTTTCATACTGAAGATACCTTACATTAAGGCAATTGTGGGACTGTAAAGATATTTTAAAAATATTTTTTATTTTTGGGGTTAGGGCTGCATAAGTAGGTAGGTAGATAGGTCACTGTAGCTTAGTGGTTAGTGCATTCAACTCACAAAATCAAACGGTGCTGGTTCGAAACCCAGCTCGGATATATTTTGATTTCTGAGTTACAGTTGAGTTCTTGAGCGAAACTCATTGCGTAATGCAAGCCTAGCTCTAATGGTGGGTTGTCTGGTGAAGCGATTTTGTAGGCGCAAATGGGTGCCCTAAGTACGCCAGAACCTAAACCTTGGGATAAGAAGAGCCACTGTAATATGTGGAGAGTCCCGTAAAACTCTATTATCATTATCATTATCATTATCATTATCATTATCATTATCATTATCATTATCAAGTAAAAAAAATTCTAACTTTTTAATCGATATCAAGTCAATTTTTTATACGACTTTTAGCTACATATAGAAGACCTCAAAAGTGCTATTAGTTTTCGGATTTAGGTTATGAGGTCGGGGGTAGTGACGGTTATATGTAAAATGTGGGGTTTATGTGTGGGGCAATAACCCCGTAATTATTACGAATTAGAATTTTGCCTTCTTATATCATGCTGAGGATGGCTTCTTCTTTCACATAAATATTCACGAAGTTTATATGGTCAAAATTACGGAAGTTATTTGCCTTTGCATTTTCCATTTTTTTGAAAAAAAAAAAATATTTTTATGGGATCATCGCGAATCCGAACCAAAATGAGTAATCTCGTGCCAAACCCCAAAAATATAAAAATTCACGAAGTTATAGCCATTTAAATATTGTTTTTGAATATTTTGACACGTTTCCGTAGTTTTTTCGATTTTTTTTGGTTCATGGCCCGTTGACACAATAGCAAGCTGTCCATACACAAAAAGTCGTTTTAAATATCCTTAAGTAGAACGATGTATGGACGATTTAATTTTTCGCATGGGCAAGGGCTTAGACTGGATTTTAAGATTTGTAACCAGGTCATTCTCATAGATATGATAATTTTCGATCACCAGTCAAAATTTGGAGTGATAATTTTCATTATTTACCGAGATATTGCTAATATACTAGGGTTGGCAGCATTCCTCATGCTCAAAAAATGCAAAAAGATTCGAAGGTTAGGGTTAGTGTCGAACTTCTTATATCTCCTTATACACTGGTCGGAATCACTTCATATTTTAAATATAACATCAACATAATATTTCATCGACAAAAAGTCCAAATTAATTTTTACATCATTGTCAGATATCGCATACGCATGCGCAGTACCACTTCGCACATATTTCGCTAAGACAATACGATAATTGTAAACCCTTATGGAAAATGATGCTTATATGATGGCTTTAGCTTATAGTATAATTATGTTTAATAAAGGTTAAGAATTCCGGGAATTAAACGCATGCGTATTAAATATTTTAATTATTTTTTCGGTTGCCGTAACTTTTTTAAATCTTTTTTATCCATCCAGTTAGCCCCCTCATTTGCTCATTCACATGCAAAGGTTCGTTTCTTATAATCTTCGGTAGGGCTCTATATATTTAACTTACGTTTACGCATGCGCAAAACACTATATCGAAATTTTAAAGATAATTGTCATATATTATTCCGTTGAAAGGTTCAACTAAATATTTTAATTATTCACATTTTAGTCTTATAGAGTCCAAAGTCCAATACACTGGGCGGGGTAATGCAAAAATATTCTAAGTGTCGAGCTTCTTATATCTCCTTAACTACTGGTCGGAATCACTTCATATTTACCCTATAACTTAAGGACAAATATTATACAAATATTAATCGGCAAAAAATATTTATCTCAAGATTATTTAACTTCTTCAAGCTTACAATTATTTCGGCATCAATGTAAAGACCACGATTTTCTCTGCCGAAGACGGTTCTTCTCTACGCGACTGGTATTTATGCACCCGTTAATCCATTGACATTTCAGCATGAGTATATTTTTAATTCCCACCTTATTTACCGTGCTATTTTTATACAAAAAAATCATGAACAAAAACAAAAGTAGTTTAACTAAGTAGTACTGCTGACAAATTATGTCGCCCCAAATCAAATTTTTAAATTATTATTAAAATTAGTAATATATTAAGATTAACTCCTCCCTTATTTAGCATTTTGTTTTGTTCTTTCAGGGTAGAAAACTGAATATATCTGTAATGTAACATTTATGTCATAAAATATATTCATTTGGACGCACGCCTATATTAAGCTGGATCTCCACGAGCGAACAAGTCCGCGCAGACTAAGTTCTCGAAATTCATTGGTTGAAAATGTAAACATTACGTAATCTGAGCGTTTGTAATTTTCCGATTACGTAATGCTTACATTTTTAACCAATGAATTTCAAGAACTAAGTCCGCTCATGGCGATCCAGCTTTACTGGTAAACGTGAAGTGATTTGCAGACTTTGTTTCAACGCCCTAAGAACGGTAAAAACACTATACGTCATCAAACGTTTCCATTTATTTAAATATCCATGGTTGAAATCTACACAACAAAAAGAAAAGAAAGAAGCAAAAATACCACTCATTATATGCAATTAGTCATTTCAAATTGTTTCGGAATCTGAGTCGGAACTATCATGCATTGAAAAAATGTCTTCTTCATCGCTATCGTCTACATGTTCTGAAATGTTCAGCCTTTCTTTTTCAAAACTAACAATTTCATGATCTAAAGTGCTTTGACATTTCCATGGTGTTCTGGGAATAAAACATTTTATCTCTTCCGGAATGTTATCTTTGAACATTAAGCCCAACGAGTAAAGTTTATTATCGCACTCAAGGACTCTTGATTCAAAAATAGAGTCGAGTCCTTTAGCATACACTGCAGTCTCTTCTCCTTGGTCATTAAAACATGATTGGTAAAAAATTTTCAAGTTGTAGAAATACTTGATTAATCGCACCATCTCTACTTTGAGGTATGTAATCTCTTCTTTGCATCGTTCAACGAAATTGTGCAAATCTATTGCACTTCTTTTAACTTCAAATGGTATCTCGTCTTCTGATGGCAGTGCAACTCTTAAATGATGGTAGGTAGCAGATTCCGGATCTTTCACATCATCAAAGTTCAGCGGTTCTGGCATTCCCTGTATTGGATTTTTCCAAAGAGACAAGGCACTGTTGTACTTGGCCAAAGAAGCTTTTAAAGCATTCGTTTTCTTGGTGATCTGTTTAGATAACTTAACGGCAATTGCTTGGCCATCTACAAAAAGAAAATAAACATGTATGTTCAATTCGGTTAATTAACACTTAATAAAGCAAACAGACCACAAAATTACGTGTTCCAACATGTGTTCCTACCTCCAATACAGTGTCTATTATTTATTATATAAAATAGGTACAAAACATTACAAGTATACAACTAATATTAAACAAGCAATGCGAAGAGGAAATTAAATGTAAAATATGTTTAATGTTTACCTGCATACTTTCCCTTCAAAGAAATCAAAAACATTCTCTCCACCGCTAAAGAATGCAGCCGTTCTGTTGCGTAGCTTCTTCTCTCTCGCTCAATGGAAATTGCAGCTTTGTTAAAATTTTCATCCCCTAGCTTCCACCTTCGTGTCACTTTTTTCCATTGTAGTGAGAACTTTCAATGTGCTAATGAAAAAGGAAAAAAGATTTAACATTTGATTCATCATTTCATTATTAACAACATTGTCTCAGTTTCCCCAATAATTGAGCTTCAGATGAAAAAAATTGGCATATATTTCGAATTGTTGAAATTTACAAAAACTTTTGCTTAGTGTCCGCCATGTTGTGCAATTTATTTTTCTGCGCTTGTTCGGCTCCAGGACACGCAATTCGGGATGCTTAGGTGATCTTCTCTTTCACATATTTCCGACGTTCTAAAATTTAGAACTCTCAGTATATGTGATTTAGAACACAAGGAACGGGTGACTCGAGATCCTGCAAAATTGAAAGAAGTATACTAGAAAACCCTGGAATTTGAGTTTTCATTTTGGCTAAGTATAAACCAAAATACTAAATTCCAATACTTACCATAATCAAAATTTGGTTTACTTGCCCACTTCGATGACGCCTACCTATTTGATTTCCTTTCAACTATTTTGAACTTACTGAAAAATAGAGGTATACCATGATCACGATGAATGAAGCAATTTGAAAGACTATATGTTCTGTTTGAACGCATTTTGTAAGATATACACAGCACATATACAATAAAAGAAGTTTAATTTCCAACACATCAATCGCTGACTGTTTTTTGCATGATAGCCTTTCGATGTCGTTGCGAAGATGTTGTTTCGGAAGGATACGATTTTACTTCTGGTTTGTTTTGTTTTTCGGAGGTTTACCGCGTTTCATTGGCCGGGGAGATTCCGTGTGCGATTTCATGTGTACGCGAAGTTGCGTGCATTGCGCGTAAGCTTTGGCACATATGGAACACGCGTAAGGCTTCTCGCCAGTGTGTATACGAGTGTGCTGGTTCACCTGCAGGGAATGTCGAAGGAAACTTTCACTATTGAGTCCTTAGTTCCATAACCTGCGGAAATCAGGAAAAATTTCACACAAATTTCGAGAAAAAGCACAAACGAAAAATATTTTTGTCAGAAAATTAACAAATTAGAATTTTTATAGTTTGAAAATATGTACATTAATATATTCGTATGTTATTATTTATAATATTCATTTTTATGACAGAATGTCGAAATGTATAATAGTTTCAAAATATTTACAAAAAGAAATATTAACAAATTAGAAAACAAGAATAAAAGAGTCCTTGAGCCCCCAAAAATTAATACAGTACAATTCCGATAACTCGAACTCCTGTTAACTCGAATTGTTTTCCAGTTCCCCTCTCCTAATGTTTTCTCATAAAAACTCCCGATAACTCGAACATTCGTTATCTCGAACTATTTTACTCTGTCCCTTGGGGGTTCAAGTTGTCGTGATTATCTTAATATATAAAAGAATACCTTGTGAGTGAGTGAGTGTATGCTCTATAGACTCAAAAACCACTGCACAAATTTCTTTGGAAATTGCTTTGCAGATTCGTAATAACACAGAGCAGGTTTTCGCAAACAAATAAATACTACTAAATAAATAAATGAAAGGTGGTCCGCGCGGCGCCGGCAAATTTCACAACTTCTAATTCATTCTTCTGTTATTGATTTCGTAATTTTACAATTCGAATTACCCTGCGCGGCGGGTACTATCAGCTAATACTGTATATATAATAAATAAAGGAGTCACTATTTAAATCTTTATATTTTACACTTATTATTAGTACACTATACAACTATTTTATTAAAATAAATCTAATAGTAATATCCCCCACACCTATAATTTGCCACCTTCAAGTTCCCCTCCCTTAACATTTTTTTTAAATTCAGTCCCCTGATACGTCTTTTGCTTCCCTAATATTTTAATCTCGAACTATTTTACTCGGTCCCTTAGGGGTTATACTGTATTTGCATTGTAAAGTCGAGGCTTACTTTAAAAAAAATGCACGAGTCTGCATGGTAAATACCTAACTCCGCTGTTTAAACGATTTCTCGCAAAAGCGACACGGATACGGTCTGTTGTTGCTATGCGTCCGTAAATGTTGATTGACGTGCGAACGTTGGCGGAACCTCTTCCCGCACTCGTCACACACGTAGCGTCTGTCATCAGGCACGGGAACACAGTGCTTCATGGCGTGGATCACAGAAGGAGACTGTTCATGCTTCATGCGTACAACGTACTTCCTCCCATCCATAGGAACACTTAACACCTAATTTCTCTCATGCTGAAAAACATGGTCGTATGTACGTATGTATGGTCGTAAGACTTCTATGTATGTTGTTCAGTGATTAACAACGCTAAAGTATACATAGGACATGTATTTCAAATAACTAAAAAAATACTACATAAATATAACCATCTTTCTATAATTTAAACTGGAACTTCTTCTCTGTGGTTGCTTAGTAACGAACTTTTCTCGCGTTCGTGATTGGACGCATCATTTTGATTGTTTGAACACACTGCGTTCTGATTGGCTGCTAAAGAGTTGCAATCTACAATACTGAAAACGAAATGTAAACAGCCGAGTTTCACGTAACTCCCATGATGCAACACGGCAGTCCCTTCCCATCCTGCACCGCTTCCACCGATTAAACTCGAGGCGCTCGCCCGACAGTTGCATGGCTTTGTGATGAACTCCGTACCCAGACCTCTTGTAGTTCTTCCTGCTGGCGGTGTTCGTTCGACGAGAACTTGAGTTTCGTGACGCGCGTTACTCGAGGTAATATGAACCCTGGGTTTCTCAGAGAAATCGCACGAATATAGAACGTTATCGACGATGGTACCGTGCTCAGAGTAGTTAAGAAGTTCGAACTGACCAGTCTCCTAGAGGAAGAAAGAAGGTCACTCGTTCATAAATACCCCGTGTCAGGTAAACATCAAAATTTGTTCATTGTAATGTTCTTTCAGATAATAAGAAAACAATCTTGTGAGTTGTGTACCTTGTCAAAAAATATGCTGGCATGCTTCCCTGACACGTAGTTGCAGAAAGCGTACCTGGATAAACATAGGTCCATGTCCGCACCTGATGTTGAAAGTGTCAACGATAATCACAAGTAACGAGAGGACAATATATTACGTAGTTAGTTAGGATCCTAATTTATTCTTGTTTCGCGTCCGATGATTGGACACTTTAATATTTTTAAACAATGATGTTTTAACAAAGAATATAAATCAAGCGTTTTTTGTATTTATCTGGCTGTTTCCTTAGATCCCAGATTATTTCCTATAACCATTAAAATCCAGAAAAATAAGAACACCGCCTTCTTTTGTAAAGAAAGGAGATTTATTCGCTCTTGGTTATAAGAATATGTCTGATAAGTTAACTTTGAACACTTGTAAAAGTATCAACAAGTTTAATGAAGAGCATGAGTGACGCAAGTTATTAGAATCATTTTAATGAACAAAACATTCAGGAATGCGGAGTCAATTTCAAAATGCTTTTCAAATCCATACATGGACTGATAAAAACCAGGCACACATGGACTGACAGAAACCAGGCACACATGGACTGATAGAAACCATGCACACATGTAATGATAGAAACCAGGCACAGATGGAATGATAGAAACCAGGCACACATGGAATGATAGAAACCAGGCACACATGGACTGATAGAAACCATGCACACATGTAATGATAGAAACCAGGCACACATGGAATGATAGAAACCAGGCACACATGGAATGATAGAAACCAGGCACACATGGAATGATAGAAACCAGGCACACATGGACTGATAGAAACCAGGCACACATAGAATAAAAGAAACCAGGCACACATGGAATGATAGAAACCAGGCACACATGGAATGATAGAAACCAGGCACATATGGAATGATAGAAACCAGGCACACATGGAATGATAGAAACCAGGCACATGTTTTTAAATCAACTTCACACACTTTATTTATAAATAAGTAACTATTAACATGTAACCGGAAATAAATTCACAATTCAACTGATTCAACTGGTAAAAAATTGTCTAGAAGAGGCAACTAAACTTTTTATCATCTCTTACGACAGTAATTACATGGGATATTTGAATGAATGCAGATTGATTCCACCCTACCTAAACCTGCGTTGAAGGTGCTGTATCTCATGTAACATGGCGCAGTCAAACCGTTCAATGGAGACAGCACGGCAATCGCTTTCTCTAAACATCCGTCAGATTTAGTTGATTATGGAATATTGGAATTGTTTGAGGATAGAAAAGGAAACATCACTCGATCTCTCGATCCATCACTCGATCAACTGTGGGAGATCACTCGATCACTCATTAGCTGTGGGAGACACTCATTAGCTGATACCGATTGAACAAGAACTCCAATTCAAGAATTTTTAATATCAAGATAATTTCAATTGTACAAAAGTAACAGACATATTGAATCTATTGTACAAAAGCAATTTGATTCTACAGATTCAATAGAACACCAGCCAGTTAAAAATTTTGAATTATAGTTTCGCAACCAGTTCGAAAGATCTTCTACACAAGTGGTTTTGTTACATTTCAAATAATGAATTCTAATATTACTTGTCTGAACGATTTGTTGCAAAATCTTTTTCTCTGTCAATCCTGGTTTTGAAACCTTTGGAATTTGTTGACTCTAAATGAAAGGAAATTGGACAATTAAATTCGCATCATCCCTTTAACGTCATTTTTCGAAGCTCGCAAGAATTCAAAAGAAGACACTCTCACAATTGTGTTGCTTTAATCATCTCATGGTTTATTAAAACAGATGTTTTTACAGCTGGATGCCATAGAAAAAAACAGTGGTGAGTTAACCCAACTCTGTACTTTAAACTCATGGATGATTATACCAATGATGATAATCAACATACCTGATTCAAGTTATTAATTTCACGGGAATATTTTTTCCTAGCATGTAACATATTAAGAAAGTACTTTCATCTTCAAGAGTTTCATAAACACACGCTGCCCACCTTTTTATCCACTAGTTGCTGTAAGCGTTGGAAAGCCAGTATTCGAACCAAACGATCGTCAAGCTGCGTTAAAGTTGGATCTGTATAATTAAAGAATGTTGGAGAATGTTATCTAAACGCTAAATAACAGATACAATCAATAAATGAAACACTAAATAACAGATTCAGTCAATGAGCAAACATCAAATAACATTGAATAACTGTTGTGCGGTATCATCCAAGTGCATGACCGTTGTTGTCTATATCAATACATAGTCTCAACAGGTACCTTTTAATATCTCAGCACTGATACTACTGACCATGTGACTACCAGAAGAAGGTAATGATGTCATCTTAGATGTGGAAAGCTTTGTGGTGCTGGCATCTTTTCCAATTGAAGACGCATCAGTTTTCGTTGGGGAGGGCTGAGTGACTGGAGGTAACAAAACTACCTTCGATGAAACCACATCCTTTGTTCCTTCCTAAATAATTTACAACATAAAATGTCACATTCCTAATGATTCTCTTTCCATTAAACATAAAAGAAAACAAACAGAAAAATGCATGAACTAGCAAAACTACATCCAGCAATAGCGCAATGGGAATGACGTTCGGCTCTTAACCGAAAGGTTCTGGGTTTGAGACCATGCTATCACAAAGTTGTTTAGTGAGCGGTTATCAATAAAAAAAAATGCTGTATTTCATCAAAAATAACCATAGCGCAAATGGGAGCAATTAAATACACTAAAACTCTGGGTCGAGGTCTTCATGATAATGCTTAATGAGCGTTCTGGAAGCCTCGTTAAAAAACAAACAAACCACATCATTCCAAAATGTTTCCCACCAACCTCTTCTTGTTTTATTTCAACATCTTTTGTACTTTGTTCTTCTGTTTTACACTCATTCAGGGGTATCGTACTTTCTGGTATTGTTGCTGTAGAAACAGTTGCCGTGCCGGATGATGAGACAGGTTGTAGAAAGGGTGGATGGAGGGGAGGTTTCTTACTCTCCAAGGAGCTGGCGATTGAACATTGCAAGTCTATGATTGATTTCAGCCACTAGCAAAACAAGCAGTTTCTTTAAGAGTGAAAATGAGAAGTAATTGTGACCGTGACATCATCAAGTAAATATGTATAGATTTCAATTAAAATTCAACATATACCAAAAACAAATCAAAAATCAAAGTAATGGGGCAGTAAAGTTTACGAATGGAATTTTCAAAAGTGGACCACATTAACAACATCACAGAAAACTTGTAATTACATGTTCTTTTTCTTCTGCAGTGGGCAATGTGAATGGCTTCATGTGAGGCAACAAATGTGGAGATGCATGCATCGATGGGACCATAACTGCAGGTGGATTTCGGTACTGAGCTTTCACAATGTCTGGTACCTGAAATAAAGTTTGGTAACCATTCTTTAAGGGGCGCTCATTAAGTTTATTACAACTACTACAAATCGACAAATTGATTGAGAAATGCGCACACGCATTGTGAAATAATATAAACGTAATGTCAATGGACTTTGAAGCATGACTAATTGCCTATGATTAAAAAGAATGATGCATGTGATAATCTCATGATATAATGCTGAATGTGGGTTTGTCTGACACCTGCACACTTACACACAGTTAAAGCCGCTATTCACAATTTTCTTTACTAACTTATTCACAATTTTCGTTAAAGCAACATTTTTGTTTAAAGTTTCAAATTGAAATGAAGGTAAGGAAAAATTTTGCTTTGTGAGTGCTTGCAAACTGTTGTGTGAGCTATAACATGTGAATGGCTGGATGCTCATAGGGCCACCCTGCTAGTATTATACAATTGTTTGGTTGAATTAACTTACTTAAGCTGCGTAATACAAAAAAACATAATACAAAATATGACTTACTAAACACACGCGCCGTTTTTTAGGTTGACAGCTAACCCTGTTCATTAAGATTCGTTCCCTACAGATGAATATGACCACAAATTATTACAAAATTATTTCTGAAAATTAGGAAATTTGAAGGTATAATTGTTTTGTTAACAATTAAATATTTCCTTCAATTAAGCTAAAAATCAATTTAAAAAAAGTTTATCACAGTGGTTTAAGCTTACGATGGCCATCCGGAAAGCAAATAATCTAATTAAATTACATAATAAAAATCAAGCTGAAACATTCGCTGGTGGAAATGGGTGGCTAAATACAGCAAATGGTTACAAATCTGGTCCTACTGGAAATACTTCAAAAGGGAATATAGAAATTCAGAAATCTGAAAACTTAATGAAAAGTTACTTTTTGGCCCTTGCAAAGAACTGCAGTTTGACAGTTGTGTGGGAAATACTGGAACGAAGATCTTCAATTATCTGGTTTCGTTCACTGAATTTCGATAAACGAAGATTTGGCTAAAGAGAATTACAAAAAAACTATATTGCTATAATAATACCAGTGTTCTGTCTGTAATATTTATTCCAATTCCACAAACACACAGACTCCAATAACAAAAGAAGAAAAGCAATGAAACGCAATGAAAATGGAATATAACGCAGAACAATCTCAGGAAAGCCATTTGATTGGTTGAAAAAGCATTGTTTTGAAGACATTAACGCAATTTGATTGGTCGAATAAAGTAAACAAACTTTTGATTGGATGAAGTCATGCACCTTAACCCTAAATCTAAGGAATTATTGTGTGCACTCAATGTTTCAATAATTGAGAAAGTTGATGATTTCTTATATCTTGGAGGCTACACAAACAGCCCATGATATACCGTAAGTCCTCGATTAAGCCCCCACCCTTGAATAAGCCCCCACCCTAAAATATTTTTTGAGAAATAAGCCCCCACCCTCGAATAAGCCCCCATGGGTCATTACTCGATTCTAGCAGAAACATTCCAATTTCTTCTTAAATTCAAAGTTTAATACTCAAAGTTACTCAAAGCAAATTGATGAAGATTGCGAAGACGATGAAGATATTGATATGACTGGATGAAATGTAAAACTTGATAAAACTTGATAACTTTGGAGATTGTTTGTTATTTTAGTAAATACTTTTGATTTTTTTATTCTATTTTTTGACTGACTTTCTTTTTTTTTCTCGACATACTTGGACTTAGATATCGCCATGGAAACAACATATCTTACTCACTATATTTCCCTGTTACAGAATAAGCTTTGCATATATCACGGGTCATACTGAATAAGCCCCCACCCTAAAATTTTTTAAAAAAAATTTTTTTTTAAAATTATTTTTTTATTTTTTTTTTTCTCCAATAAAAAAAAAAAAAAAAAAAAAAAATTGCGAAATAAGCCCCCGGGGGCGTGAGGACTCACGGTAGAGACAAGAATAGTAGTAGCTATATTAAAACTCTCATCAACAATAGAGAAGAACTTCGTCAACTTGCTTCTGTTTTGTAAATTAATGTTTATTTTCATTTAACTATTAAAAAGAATATAAAGTTATGTAAAGGAAAACAATTAAAAATAAACAATTAAAAATATTATTAAAAAATACCAAACATCAGACTTAACATTACACTAGACTTCCAGTCCCTAAAAATAACAATCCCAACTCATATCATATCAAATAAAATCAATTCTCAAATTAAATAAAAATGATAATACACCTCAAAGTTTTCAGGATGGTTTGGGCACATCCACATGCCAATTGGCTCCTGAGCAAGTGGGGGCATCAAGCAATCTTGATGGAACACGAGAGGGCAGAAATCACAATTAATTAACCTTGTGAGTCTATCACTCCTAAAAAATGAAACATTCATTGACGACAAGAAATACTCTTCTATATCCTAGATTCTCTGAATCTACTGAATTTATTAAACAAATCGAAAAACATTTCTGTAGGTTTTATTGAGGTTTTATTAATAAAGATATTTTTACTTTTTTTTACTTTTATATCATTTTATATTATTTATTACACAGGACAAACGTTGATAGCAGTTTTTATGTATATATTTTAATATGTATGTATTGTAAACGGAAGCTTTTTATTTAGTATAAATATTCAGTAATAATTCTAAATGCAAACCTTCTAAGAGAGTCTAAAACTCCCCCTTAATAAAAACTTTTGAATCTAATTGTTAATAATAACCTTTAAAATAATTAACCACAATAAAAGTATATCTATGACAGCTAAAACAGCTTTAAAAATAATTATAATTATAGTTATTAATAATAACTATATGATTTATTTTTATAAACAAATTAACACATCATTTTGAAATTATCAATGTGTAAGCAACACTACCAACCAACGTTGAAATTATTGCACATTTTGTAAATCTTCACAAAATCTTTTAAGTAAACATACAATGGTCACACTCACCTTGAACATATGAAACATAATCGGTGAGTCTCTTCTTCTCTGAAGAATAAGTCAAATTTATTTAACAACCATAATATGTATGTACGTTAATATGTATGTCTTAAAGGTTTATCTTGAGACAAAATGGCTGAACTTAACGAGATTGAAATGTTAAACAATAAAAAATACCTTCGTTTACTTTCATTTGTTTTTTTTCTCTTTCTGTCACCTAAAAACAAAAAAAAAGATTGATATAATGACGGGACTTAGACTTGCACATAGCAACGAAAAACTCTACTAGGAGCAATTAATAAAATAATTCATGACATTGGAAAGCTCTTTGTAAGTATTCCTAATAAATTTTTCTATCATTGCAATAAATGACTCAAGAAAACTGTCCTGACTTTTAAGTCTTCTTATTTTTGGTGGATTTTGTTGATAAAAGGTATCAAAGTTAAGAAATATTGTGTTAAATAGTGAAACATGAACCTGGCATCGTGAAGAACTCTTGCATAACGGGTGGAAATTGAAACTCCTTTGGATTTTTGTTACGGTACATAGCAGAAAGCTTTTCAAATGGATTCATGGCAAGTTCGAAATCAACAGGGGACGACGAACGACTAGAACATGCGCTTGGCACACTTGAACATTTTGTATCGTACTTCGGAGTTGAATGAAATGGAATATATAATATTGCATCGATCTCCTTGATTACTGGAAAATACTCACATAGAAGGGTGCAGAGAAATATAAACGTATAGATAAAAGCATACATCGCAGAATGCAAAGCAAAATTAAAAGTCACATTTCTCTGGACTTTCTGTGTGAAGATTTGTTCGTCATGACATATATATTTAATAAGAAAGGTAAAATGTGTGAAATGAAACGAATTGATTCGGGAGACAAATAATATTTTATTATATAAATTATTATAAAAATTGACAATATGAGAAATGTCATGATTATTCATTCATTTTTATGAAAATGTTGCTTACTGGTTTACTGGAGTTGTACCTGCATTCATTGCAAACCCATTCACCTGTCGGAACATCCTCGTCTTCGAGGGGTGGGTCACTAAAAGGTTAAAGATTTTACAATTAGGGAATTTTTGCTGGCATTTACCAAGCAACTTTCAACGCTATGTATAACATAAAACAGCATGTAAATATTTTTTTTAGAAAGGAAATACACAGGAGAGGCAGGGCCTATGACTCAACAGAGTCCCGTGTATTGGATCTATTTTTCACTGGACCCACAGAAATTTTGATGTTATATAAGGTCCGACCCTCTCTCAATTCTTAACACGGAAACATGAAACAAATCCTAGGAACTCCAGAATAAGCCACTTCACCGAGAAACAAACTACAGTGCTTCCGGTGATGCGGCAAGAGTCGAACCAGAGAGTTCTTGATGTGCCACTGCTGCTTGTAAATGTAAATACGTTGAAGGAAAAAAACAAACACACCCACAATCATTAACTTACCAACATTGTAGATGAAATGAAGCTGGGCATTGATCACAACACAGTAAGTCTCCATCCTCGTTGCACGCATCACAATGATCATGATTGATTGCTTTTGTCTGTCTTCGACTATACGAAACATTTTGCTGTGTTTGACGTTTCTTAGCATCTTCAGATTGAGGAGGTGCAATAAGTTTTTGAATTTCCTTAAAATAATATAATATATAAATAGTTTTAAATTATATCAGGTTCAAGATTTTTAACATACCTCCATTAAGCCTCCCGATGTATCCAAGTCATATTCAATCTTATCCATTATATTGATCTAAAAAAAACATTTAAAGATAAAACAAACAAGCAAAACACGTATCAGGGGACTGAACTTTAAAAAAAATGTTAAGGGAGGAAAACTTAAAGGTGGCAAATTGGGAGATGGGGCGTGGGGGATGTTACAATGCCACCATGGTTATATATAATATGAAAATATTAAATTTTTAATTCAACTTAACGAGAAAAATACAGCATGCTTAATATTATATATTATATAACCCAAGGAATAAAAAAATAACACTTGAAAGGTCAGGACTGTGAAGATATATTAGAATAAATGACATAATTTTCCACTAAAAGAAGAAAAATCTCATAAATTTTTAATGAGACAGAAATTTTGCTACCTAGAAATTGTTACCAAATGTTCTGTAGACCTCAACCATACTGGTTCCAAAGATTTATAATTGGGACTTGAGTAGTTTTTAAACAAAAATCATTTTCCTAAAAGAAATAGAAGAGTTTTACCCAATTTAAAATTTTACCCTAATTTTACCGCTTCTGCTTCTATCATTTATATAATAAAATAGTATTGGACACTTTAGCTGAAAGTAAGAAATTTGGTTCTAAAGTAATATATACATAGATTCTGAATAACTTATTAGCATGAATTGCAAGTATAACAAACCAAGTTAACATTAGTGTTGTATACCGTAAATGACCGATCTAACGCCCACTCCCGAACTGACACCCCTCCCGAATAAATGCCCAGGTCCATAGAGAAAAATTAAAATAAACGCCCATGGGCTTTCATTTGATTCACAGCAAAATTAATACTTTTAATACCACAGTGGAAAATTGTTCAGTGGATCCTCGAATCGTGGTCACATCTATCGAAAGAAATGATTGCCAAGTCGTTCAAGGTTTGCGCCCTAAATCTCCCAACAAATGGCTCTGAAGATGACCAAATACATTGCTTTAAGGAGGGTACGACTTGTGAGGCAGGAGCAGAAAAGTTAAAAGCACAACTAGCTGTAATGACAAACGAGGAGATAAGTGATACCAATCCCTTTTCTTTCATTAATGAAGAAAATATGGAGGCTGCGACCCAGCCATTCCACCTCCTCGATGACGATGAAGAGAATGACGAGAAACTTGATATCATGTAGTCGACGTACATCTTCTCGATTATATTACTTTTGTTGATGGACTTTGTTTATTAACGCCCCTCCCTTACTAACGCCCCTCCCGAATAAACGCCCAGGGTAAAATTCGTTTGTTAAAATAAACGCCCAGGGCGTTTAACCGGTCATTTACGGTATCTGTGTCACTAGTCTCGAAGTTGACTAAAAACTATCATGCATAGACAAAATAGACAGAAATGCGGACCTTGCAATTTGCGGACCGACGAAAAGTCGATATAATGCGGACGAGCAAATATTCTCAATGCAAAATGCGGTGAACCGCGGTGATTCGAGAGCGATTGACTCAATTTCGATGGCCCGGACAATGGCTGGCTTTTGTCGATACATACCCTATGTGGCTTAGCATTCCATTCTCTAGCCCCTTCTGTAAAAATTTTGAAAGAGTTCTGGCATTCAGGGCAAGTGGTTTTTCCAGCTTGTCATGTAAATGGTAAAGTCGAAACTAAATCTGTCTGTGTTCTACTCTGATTTGGTAAGATGGCATAGCTGATAAGGCTGAGGGAGGGAGGGTGTTGTGGGCCATATCTTTGGTCTCCACGAGCGCTATGGCATCATACACCGCTTACTTGAGGATGTCTGGTGTTCCGAGTACTTCGCGCCGAATATCGGAGTCGTAAGTGCAGTTTAGGTGCAAGTCGCAGATAATGCGGTCTGTGTAGTGCACGTCTTGCATGCTGTACTGTAAGCGCAAGTTTCTGATTTCCCTCGCTCGCATCCGCGAGAGCGGTAAAGGCGCGGAACGCTTCATCATGTACCTGGTGTAGTTGAAGCATATCGGCGCGTAAGACGCGCGTGGCAATTGGGATGACTGCATGACGAAGAGGAGGTTTTGAAGAGATCCCAATGCGGTGTGTTTGTTGGCCTTTAGTAGAAGTTTCCAAGGGCAGACCCAGTGCACTGAAAAAGTTGGGACCGGACCTGACCGAAATAACTCTTAGCGACGAACAAAAATATTCCAGTCCTCGATTGATACGCCGACGTCTAGTTTGAGCCGCTCAAGTTTTGGACCTCTTAGTGCTGGGGCCTGAAAAGGTGCAGTAATGGCGATACAACTCGATGGGCTAATCCGTGTTTAGTTAACAGAGCAATTGCGAGTGTTTCCAAAATGTCTACTTCTTGAAATCACAGGATTGAACAGGTGAAAACGACCATGATAATATGACTATTTCATGAAGAAATGCACTCCTCGATGTTATTTATTTGCCAATTGAACAACCATGAAATAGTCCTAAACAAGTAAATAAACATAATAAGAATAAGTCTGCGTTTGAAAACAAATTAATAAACTCACATATTTGAGGCGACACGTCAACTATCAAATACTGCAACGCAACGTTGACAAACTACAAAATATGCATTCAATCGCAAGCGGTCCTAATTAGTCCCTAGTATCTTTCTTAAAGATTATCTATCACTAGGCCCTAAGTTATGTTTTTGAAAGAGTACCTGCCATAACTCATATGTGACAAAAAAGATCCCAAAAGCGGATATCACATGGTG
Source organism: Candelabrum cocksii (assembly GCA_963930725.1). Lineage (NCBI taxonomy): Eukaryota > Metazoa > Cnidaria > Hydrozoa > Anthoathecata > Candelabridae > Candelabrum > Candelabrum cocksii. The sequence goes on from OZ005673.1 coordinate 14,830,873, forward strand.
GAAAGACAAGGAAACCCAGTGCTTCCAAGGCTTCGGGATAAAATTGGTGTCGTTTCTATGGCTACAGTCCACGCAATCCCACGAAATCAGTATGGTGGACCGGAAAACTACGCTGGTCTATCATCACGAAGGAGGGGAAACAGGCAAGCAAGTAGGCTTGTTTTCACATGTTTTATTTTGCTATCACAATTGGCAAACTGGTCCTCCCGTGGATTGAACCTTTCAAAATAAATGATGTAATATCTATTGTCTAATATATTTTACATTTTTTTTTTTCAGTTTCAACCTGACATTTGAAAAAGGAGATCTGCAAAATGAGCCAAAGCACATTGTCTTGTTGTCACAACTTCTGCTGTTATTTAAAATTTGCTTTGTCAGCAAATCAGACTATCCGTTGATTTCTACCAGGTAGAAAGGAACCATGATCAATCATGATTTTGCTTCACTGACTCCTGACGAAATTGGATGAACCAACAACAACAACAACATGATCAAGGTAAAATCTACGTGCATTTCCTGTGGATATGAATACGTTTGGTGACCAAACTGGAGATCTTCAAAGGTGCCTACAGGGAATATGCTTCTTTCAATGGCAACACTATTTGCTGGTTGGACCATTAGCAAAGTCAAAACTATTTTCCAGGGGTCTTCTTGGCTGTGTGTCATTTTCCACTTTCTTCACGATACAAAGGGTGAGAGTTTAGTGAAAAATTTTGTAATAAGTTGAAGAATACAAAACATTTATTTAATATGTACAGTGAGTATATACAAATTTTGAGTAACCAATATATATGTACATACGAGGTTCAAGATGCTGAGTCATGCTGTGGTCTTTATTGTTCGGTTTTAAAAAATGTTCTTATTTGCAACATTAGAAAAAGCGAAATAATTGCAGTAAATTAAAATATTAAAAAGCGTATAAAGTTCTGTAGATAAATAAATATTAACTTTCACTGTGGCTGACATATTCGTGTGCAAGGTTTCCTTATACTATTTCAATTCGGTAAACAATATTTAAAATTCCGACTAATTCCTGAGTTTTCAAGACTTTCTCTAGTTGTCAAAATAACTTAGTGGCTATGTCAGGAAAGTAAAAAAGTGTGTTTATATTGCCAATCAGAAGATCACTGTTCGTTTTTGAACGCAAACTCGTTATCTTCACTGTAAAAAACGATAGGTTCTTCGTTGCCTTCGGTACGCGTCGTTGAAGTTTCAGTAGCACTGGGAACTGTCGGCAGGCCATTGGTAGCACCGGGAACTATCGGCATGCCATTGGCAGCACCGGGAACTGTCGGCAGGCGACGACTACGAGTACGTAAACGAGTTACGTTCTGCAAAGAAAATAATATGTCATAGATTGCAATCAAGGTCAATTTACCGGGTTTTTGCACGAAAAAGGATCTAAAAATGTTTCTACCTATTTTTTAAAAAAAACCTGAAAGAATTCAATATCTAGATAAAAAACGATCTTTCAATCAATCGCACAATTCATCTTTATTATCATTCAAACACCGTCATTTATACAACCTCTATATATTCACCTGCGGAACTTGTACTGGTTCGTTTGCTGTTGCAGGTTTTTGTGTCTCCGTTACATCAGTTTCGCTGTCTTCTTGTACACTCTCTGAAATGAAATTATACTTTCAGTAGAACTTTGGTTTTCGTAATGAAAAATCGGAAAAGAAATGTCAACAAACCATTTCTAAAGAAAAATACTAGCACTACAAAAAAGTCCAGCAAAGTGTTAGTTTTAACTAAAATGTAGAATGTAGTAAAACAACAGAGGAAATTGATAATAATGAAAACACACAATATTTGAATCTCATCCTCTGTAGGCTTACCAAATGCAATTCCTTCATTTCCAGTCACACTTTCTTCTTTTTCTTCCTCAAGCAAATTAAATGTTGAGCTGGTTCCTTTGTTTCTGATTAGCACAGTTAAAGAAACCTTAATAATCAATTCATACCCTTACTACCTTTGTTCATTATTTAATGGGGCATGCGGGTCATGAAACATCTTTGATCTAATTGACATAAACACCCATGCCTTTTATGCACTGCTGCCACAGAGTGTAAAATACAAAGTTGGTATCTTGCGTAGGTTAACTTACCACTGTTTTCCCTTTCACTGGGGTTGGCGTTGGGAAGGGAATCCAGCTGTAAAAACACCTGCTCCAATAAACCATCAGATGATTTAACCTACACCATTTATGTCATTCATTTATACTTGATGTTAAAAGATACAGTAATATTCGTTGCGAGCTTCTGCTCCGCGAAAACTTCTTAGCCATTTTCCCAAACTTCTTCCGTGTGGCTGCAACAAAATTATTCACATAATAAAGTGCGCAAAGACATTTAAGAAAAATACAACATAATACAATCAAAAAATATTTCGAAAAAATCAACGCAATATTTCATGTAACAACACTTTTAGACCTTTAGGCTTCTAGAATAATAGCAAGACAATTTTTCTCTCAAAAACCTCTCACATTTTCCCATATGCCTGAGCTTCTGTTTAAAAACTATGTCATCTGAAGAAGGGGTAGTACGAGGCCGCGCCCCACCACTTGGCACAGATGCTGGGATAGTGGTACTCCCTGTCGCTGAAGCATGATCTAAAATATAGTTATAATAATAATAGTTCATATTTTAAGTGGATAATCCAGAAAACCCAGACCACGAGAAAGTGTTGTAGTCGTTTCCACTGGGGTCCACTGTTAGAAAGTACATTTTCGTAACTTATTATTCGACCGTTAGTCTACCAAATTTCCCTGACAAGGCTTTGGTTAACCCATGGTAAGTTTTTCAGGCACTTCCCAAAGGTGCCGAAACATAAATTTCGACCACTAGACCACGCGCGCAAAACAGTTGTTTCCAATTAGGTAGTTCCCTATTTAGTAGTTAGTTTGAGGTTAAAACTTTGCCCCTAATAAACTTGATGGTCACAAATTAAATTGTATATTAATTTTAAAAGAATTCACTTTTTGAGCATCCACATATATATTGGTTTTAAAATAAAAAAGAAGATTAAATTTCTATGATCATCACAATAAGCAGGGGGTAATACAGGACAAATATCATAGCGCAAAGCGCTATTGGGCGCCGATTTATCGGCAAAAAGAATTACAAAAAGAATGAAGACACTTTCACAAAACCAATAAACATGCAGTAGACTCTGAAGAAAATGAACACGACATTTTAACAAAATTAACGATCGCGCGTCTCACAAAAAAATAATCGATTGAGGCGCGCGATTGACCACGCACCTAAAAACTTAAAAAACTTTTAAGTGAATGTATTCCCACGTAAACGAAATTTACTGTGCAACGAATGAAAAAATTAGTTTGTTGTGATCTGTTTAAAAGTGCTTTGCGAGTAAAGTTAAGTTATACACATTTTGTTGATATTTCTACTGAACAAGAGTCATGGTGCGTGGAAGAAAAAGAACAACAGGCACAAATCATAATAACAATGCTAAACCGTACAAATCTGAAGAAAAAAAGAAGCGCTGGGAACGAGGTTGGTAGTTCAACGTGGTATTCCCGACACCACCGTCATATAATTATCCCGTCGCCGCATTCTTTAGTCTGGAAAAATCCGAATCTTTTCTTATATTAAGGCTAGAGGTTTATTTAGCAGAATAAAATTGGACATCTTTATATAGCGTTGTGTAATTTAACCACAATCAAAAATTAAAACATGTCGGAGCGAGACGGACATGTAAACACAAAATCTGATGAAATAACATCGCTTCACGTGTTGAATATCGAAGAAAATATTTCGAATTTGATAACCAATCTTCCTTGTTACATAAATGTGAAAGTTTCCAAGAAAAAAAATAACGTCAAAGTGTTTAATTATGTTCAGATTTAAGGCATTTTAGACCTATATAGACATGAAAATGGAAAAATTTTCGGGGCTCCGCCCCACACCCCGCTGGGTGGGCTTGCAGCGCCCCCCCAGACCCCTAACTGCTGTTTTTCGCCTCACGAGGCGAATTGTGGACGGCTTGCGCCGCCCAAATTCAAATCCTGTATTACCCCCTGATAAGTCAACAATAAACTTGATCTTGTTGTATCTATACATTGTGATGTATGTTTACTATTGCAAATTCCACAAGTCTTAAATAGAAGTTTGTAATAGTCAGTTAGAAATACAATTAACAAGAAAACAAAAACTTCACTGATATTCAAGCATGACTATTATATATTCATCCAATCTTTTTAACAAATATTTGTCAACAACTAAAGAGAAAATTAGTTTTTAGTTGCTCCTTCTTATTTTATACCCCTGGAAACATTTGCTTCTATTTTCACTTGTTAGAGTCTCCCAACTTCATAAATTATAGCTGGAAAAAGTTGCTTTTGATGTGAAAGAATAGCTCAAATAATATTTAAAATCAAAACAAATTTACAGCATGAAAACAAAATTATGTATTTTTAATTCAACCAATCAAATTGCGTTTTAATTGTGGTAAACTATTTTCATTAGCTTTTTTCTAAAATTTATTCTAGTAAGAGTGTAAGGGACTATAGTACTTTTTCAAAAGTTAACCTCCCTAGAGTTGGTTACCATGGTAACCATATCGTGAATCAAATGCTTACCTGCTTCTACAGCGCTAACAAATTCTTGGTTCCTGCGTAGCTCTTTTATAAACTCTTCATTTTGTAAAAACACAGCCAATTTCTCATCCTCCATAAATCTCTCTAACTCGTTTTCAGTCATGAAATCTTCGCTAGGATTCGTGTACCTTGTAGTAAGGGGGGCGGCTTGTTGTGGAGATGGTGAAAATATACCAAGTCGTAAGAAATCATCTGGAAGATCACCCACCAAACCAACTCTTTTGTAGAATCTGCTTTGACTTGTGAAGGATTTTATTTCACCGTGTTCAGGCAACTTTAACGGAGTGAACAGTAATTCATCAGCAGGCAACCCATCTCCATCCCAAATATCTGAATAAGCAGGTGGAGGCTCCTCTTTCGTTGAAGTTTCGTAACTAGGCAGTTCTGGTAGCATGTCATTCACGTTGCCTTGCTCCTTATCTGTTGTCTCTTGCAGCACTAACAATTGATCGATGGTTGATTGGACAACGCCATTGTTAGCACGCAGGACTGTCTCAATAACATCAAAATCTAGCTCTGGAAACATTGTGCGAAAATCGTTCATAGCATGATCAAACTTCAACGGTTTTGGTACTGTCCTCATTGAATTGTTTCGCTGACGAGAGTGTGATGTTGGGTAATTTCTTGTTTCCATTTGACTTAAAATGGAACCAGTGTGTGACATATCCGTCTTTCCAATGTTTTATTTAAAAACTAAAAACAATAATGTAATTCATATATTGCAGCGTACTATCGCCGAAATAATCAAGCTTGTACAAAACATATTGTTTTTGAAACGGAAGGAATACCTTCCAGCAACTCATTATGAAACAATCAAAAGCCGTTGCACAAGAGATTTTCCTTTCCAATTAGAAAATTGACACATGCAAACAAAGCAATTCTCAACAACGAATTCTATCAAGTAATTTCACAAATTGTTTTCTTATCATTTTAAGTCATGAATTGTTTTCTTATCGTGAATCGTGAAATCGTGAATTGAGATTAAAAAAGTAACTATCAACAACCAAGATATTTTTCTTGTAACTTGACGAACGAACAAACGAAACGTAACCGATTTTAAAACTTTAAAGTATCAAAATGTATAACAACAATAAAAATATCATTCAAAAATACTAGAAAGATAAATCAATAACTTGCAAGATTTATAAAAACAGTCACTTAACAGCTACTTCTTTTTCAATACAAGATAATTTACAAAAGTTAAAAATTGCCTCAATAAATTAGCATAAACAGTCATAAATAATATATATATATATATACGTGTATATATATACATACATATATATAAAAAACAAGATTTACTTATTCCTTGTAAAGTTGACCAACTTAAAAAAGAAGGATTTCAAAACCATGCTAAATTAATCATTTTTTTTTATTTCTTTAAAGCTGTTATTAACAACATTTTAAAAATGAACTGTAAAAGTTCCAAAATAGATTAGTATTGAATGACTAATCAGAGTCAAACAGCAATATCTGAATTATGAAATAAAATAAATCCTATGACAAATTATTAACTACGGAACTAACTTTTATAATTATAAGTTGACAGTTTTAACAATGCAATCATTAAAAAGAATTACAATAATGGAAAGGGGGATAAAATATTCCCACTGGAATACTGAACAACAATTGTATTAATTAGACATTTCATTATAAAAATAAAATTTACATTCCTACATTGTTTTGCAGCTGCCACCTGCATACTTACGTAGCTTGGAGGATTTCTGTTTGTTTTTCAAGTTGTTAGGGCTCTCTGTGGGTGTTCGGTTGAAATAAAACCCGTTACTCAAACTATGTTCATTGCCAATGACCTCTATATCTTTGTTTTTTTCCAAATCGTTCTTTATTTGTTTTGTATTACCTTGATTTAAAAGGTCTAGATAAGGAATGGTTGTCATATTTCTAAGGTTATCAGAGCTTTTTACATCTGGAAAACCCACTTTGGCTTCTATTTCAAAATACTGTTTGCAAAACCAAACATGGTTGTAAATATCTTCGATGTTGAAGCGTTTCATATAATCGTTTTCAAGTAAACCTTCGAGAAAACTCTTTAAAGCAGTATCAACACTAGCAGGAATTACTAAAACTCCTTTTCCAATGTTTTCAAACAATTTATAAATGTTATCACCTTCATAAGGATATCGACCGGTGCACATGTTAAACAAAGACACTCCCGAAGCCCAAATGTCTAATTTGAAGCCCGAAAATGTATCAATCCCATTAGCAATCTCCGGTGCTTGAAATGCTGGTGACCCTTGACTGGTTGAACATGAATCATCCGCGGCAAATGGATCAAGTTGTTCAGCAACACCAAAATCTGATATTTTCAAAGTTTCATCAATGGATAGGAGCAAATTGGAAGGCTTAATATCTTTGTGCACAACACCTTTACTATGAATATACTCCAGCCCTTTAACCAATTGTTTAAAATATAAATGACACTGCCACTCTGGAAAGACATTATTTGGGGCAATTTTCAACATTTCATCCAAACCACAAACACAATATTCCATCACAATGTACAACTTTTCTTTTTCCGAGTTGTAAAGCACATCCATGAGTTCAATAACATTTTTATGTTTCAGTCTTTTCAACATGCATATTTCATGCTTGACATTTTCTTCACCTCTTGGTATTCGTCGAAGTTTTCGTTTCCTCATTATCTTTATAGCCAGACGTTGCAACGTTTCTGCATCCAACGCCTCCTTAACTTTCCCGTAAGACCCTTCGCCGAGGGCATCTCCGATCAAATATTTGCTTACTAATTTCGCTTTGACAGGTACCATTTCACAAATGACTTCATCTGATGGGATCATACGAATTGTAAAGTTCAAATCGTCATCAAGATCATCATCAAATGATTGGAAAGTCCAGGGTTCATCACACAATGGGTCGTCACTAACATCTCCTTCATCATTGAAATCTGCATCCCCTCCTCCCATTGTAAACTTTGTGTTGCTACTACATGTCATTTTTCGTCAATAAGCTGAAAATGCAGAAAGAAAGAAATATGCAAAATTTGATATATATATATTATATATTAAATATAAATACAGTACACTCCTGATAACTCGAACCCCCGTTAAGTCAAACTTGCGCTAACTCAAACTGTTTTTCCATTCCCCTTTCTTAATAATTTCTCATAAAGACTCCCGATAACTCGAACATTCGTTATCTCAAACTATTTTACTCGGTCACTTGGGGATTCAAGTTATCAAGATTATACTGTATTTATATTTTAAAAAAACACTATGCTAAGTTTATGAATACATATTTTCTGTATTTTCTGTATTTCTGTAAAAAGCAATGATTATATATTACTAATTATAACATTAAAAGCAATTTAGTGTCCATGAGAATGTGTAGATGATGTAGTTGTTGTGTAGTTACCATCTGATTATAAAATGTTTTTGTTATATCTCAAATAAATAGACAAGGTGAGTTTAAATATATGGAATAATATGTACGTTATACACCAATCTTTCATTCTCGCCATATCCATCAGTCCTGCCTGGTATGCATGCTGAACCTCTGTTCAGCCCACCGGCAGCCGATCGAGACACGTTGACTTAACACTGTATCAGCGTCATGCAACGCATGATCTCGGTGACCGGCACACCACCCAAAATAACAACAAACATTACGGGCAGTCAAGATGTAACAGTATCTGAACTTATCTGTTTTATAAAGATTTCCGCACCAGGGAGGGAAAATCAAAGAGTTCCAAGTGTGGAAACCCTGTTTAGCCTTGATACATAATTTTAATGGCAGCACTAAGTAAATGAAAAAGGCTCAAGGATACAGGATAGAGTTACGGCAGCAATAAATTAAAATATCTTTTTTTCCCAGCAAACTTTTAAAAACAGATAAACCCAATTTTCTAGAAACTAAACAAGCAAGAAAACAGCTCTACTGAAAGCGTGTAAAACAAAAATAAAAAATTAAAATATATTTTGTAATAATGGAAAAGTCAATAGAAAATTAAGAAAAGAACACAGAAGAATGACTAGACTGACATACATTATACTCAGTGAAATAAATTAGAGTTACACAATGACGTCAAACCAATGACACAGCTTTATTTCATTCTCCTAGAAAGAGTTAGAGAGAGAGAGAGCAGTTTCAATCGTGGTTTATACTTTCTTTCATTGTACAGTATGGTAATAATAATAATTCACATTTTAAGTGGATAATGCTAAGATTGAAAGATACGGTAGATACAAAACCTCACCAGTGGGGACTATAGCCTCCAGTATGGCCCCATATACTACAGTGGCTTCACTACAACACTACCAAAAGAGCAAAATAAGTATATAGAGTGTTCTAAAACTATTATATATCTAACCGTTTTATCTAACACTTAACCACCCTCTAAACTAACTTTTATCCAACCCTAACCCTCATAAACATGTTAATAAAAGAAAATCGCGAAACCGTTTGAGTAAAAACGTTTGGTAGGGGTTCAGAAAAGGAACTAAGCGCCATTGAAATATGCGATAAAGTTTAAAAGGCAAAGAATATTTTGATTTACAAAAACCAATACGAGATTTTACAACACTATATTTGAGCATACTCCAATATATAAAATCTAAATTATTACTTAAAACCTAAATTATTAAAATTGTTTCTTTTTTCAACCAAAAACATGCTTTACAAATTTTCCACTTTTCCATTACAATTTCTAAGCAACATCTTTTTAACATGAAGACGGGGTGTTAAAAATCCCGAAAATAATAACAAACAAAAACCAGGAAGAGATTGAACATTTCCGCAACATTTCAGACCTGCTTCTGAGAATTTTTTTATTTAATAAGATTTTTTTTCTTTGAGTAAAAATAATATTTAAAATCATTTACAGTTAAATCCTGCAACCTCTATACATATAGGCATACCAAAAAACTAAGATTGAATTCAGGTTACAAATTGGCTAGGACTTCAAGGGTCTTTTCACAAAGATCTAATACTTTAAAGTTATCTTAATAAAAACAAATTTATTTATCTTAACATTAACGATAAATATAACAAAGAAGAAAGCGATTAAATATAAAATTAATAGAACTTGAAAACTGAAGAATGTATACAAAAATAAATTTTTTTGAAGACCTCTTTTTTGAATCTTGCCAATCAAACCCTGGAAGTACTGAGCTCAGTTTGTTTCTCGGTGATGTGGCTTATTCTAGAGTATCTAGGATTTGTTTCATGTTGCCGGGTTAAGAATTGAGAGAGGGTTAGACAATATATAACATCAAAATTCTGCGTGGTTTCGGTGAAATAATAGACCCAATTAAATATATATAACCCTCTGTACAATAAAAAAATATATATAAATAAATAAATATATATATTGTGTTGAAAAAGTATATAAAATATTTAACTACAGTTGACTCTCTCTAATTCGAATCGCAAGGGGAAAATATTTTGTTCGAATTATAGAGAGATTCGAATAGTAGAAAGTCTCTCTTATTCGAATTTTCAGGTTTAAAGGGTGAAAATTCGAATTAGAGAGAGAAATCGGAATTTTTGAAAAAATGAGAAAAATGATAAAGGTGAAAAATGAAAAATGATCGAGTTTTCTTTGATAGCTACTTTTTTGCAATTTTTTTTATGCAATTTTGTTGCATTGCATGCGCATGAAAAAATCGCACCGTCGCCCCAGAGCTTTAATGTCATAGTTGCTGTGTTTTAGTATGGCTCTGTGGCAATACTATGTAAAGATGGCGTGGTATTTGGTGTGGAAAAGCTGGTTACTTCAAAGCTTTATGAAGCTGTATTATTCTGTAGAATTGCATTGGTGAATTCTTTTTTTGAAAGATTACCGTTTTATCAATTTTACCATTCTACTTGTTTTAATAGAACATGGGTACTTGCCCATGAGAGGAACAATATATATTTTATGTAATAATAACAAGCTTGATGAAATTAAAGAAACCGAAAGAAATAGTAATGGAATGTTTTCCTAAAAACTCGTACAAAGGAGCGCGTGGTCTAGTGATTGAGACTTATGTTTCTCTTCAATTCTTGCTAGATGCAAAAAAAATTCAAGAACGAATGAAAACGAGACTTTCCTGAGCGCGTGGTAGTGCTTGAAAAACGCGGGCTAATCAAAGTCTTGTGAGGAAAATTTGATGGACAAATAATCCAATGGGTACACTTGTATTCCTCAGAATGAAGATGGTTTACCCACGGTTGCACAGACTACAGGAAACATTTTTTTAAGATTTTTTTTGTTTCTTTTGTTCTTGAACCGAATAAAAACCAAAAGAAAATGCCTTAAACTTTTGCAAACCTGACAAACCAACATTGAAATTAATTACATCTTTGGGGATTTTTTTCTACATTTTATAAAATGTTTCATTGAAATCATCGCGTCAACAAATCATCCTAATGGAAACCATAAATATTTGATTAGTTTTACAACATTGTGATTTGCTAACGGCAAATTTACAGAGGATTTATACTGTTGGTCATTATTTTTCCAGAATAATTTTCTTCTGTTCTTAGTAAAAATTTGTTCTTTTCCGTCGCCAAGTAGGTTTTTAAAACGTTATAAAATACCTGCACATTCTTATATATTTAGTATCGAATGTTATTTTTAGAAACTACCTACAAAATCAATTAAATCCGTGATTTTTCTTATGTTTTACTTTTGTGTCACCTTAAAATATTCGCCCTAAAAATTTACTTTTCAAAGAGTCTCATACCACGCGCAGATATGAAACCGTGATGTAAATCATGGGGAACTTCGTGCTCTTATGTTCTGTACTACAAAGCTATCATAGGATGACATTTGATATAAAAATGTATTAATAATGTGAGATGTCACCACTCAGTTCTAATACTTTCAATGAATTGGAAAAGAAACATCCATCCATCCATTCATTCATTCATTCATACTTTATTTAATAACGTAGGTTAAAAATGACAGTTAAGACTGATGTGGACCTACAACATAAATACAAAACTTAAAATAAAACTCGTTTAAGTTAAAAACTGTAAGGACATGCATGCAAAAATGGAGAGGATTAGACTGTAGAAATAGGTTTGGATACTGATTGCATATATATCCTTACAGTGGTGTGAAAAATGCGTATAAATTAAATGATATATATCAGCCTTACTTAAATATTATAAATTAAATGTATATAATTATAATACAGTAAGTTTAAAATGTTAGACTAAAAATATATATACATATTTCTAGCTTTGCTTTATATTAAAAAAAGGAATTAAAATGTTCTCAATATTTAAATACTTTAATAATAAATAAAATCATTATTTCTTTGCCTTATACCACCTTCAGCAAAAGACAACAGATCAATGTCTTTATTTTATTTCTGCTTGAAGGAGTTCATAGAATTTTGATCGACAGTTTCATTTGATAACTGGTTCCATATGATAGCTGACGTGTAAGCAAAAAACTTCTTGTAGGCTTTTTTGCTGAATGATGGTAACATCACACGATAGTTGTTGCGCAGAACACGACGCGTCTTCTTTTCAGCTTGCCACTTTGTCAGACTCACCGGAAGCTCGTTTTTGTACAGCTTGTAAGACAGACACGCTAGCTTTATCTAGAAGCGGAGCTTTTGGATGCAATGTACCTATGAATGGATGCATACCATTCACTGGCCCTATTCAACAACACCAATGTGAACACCATCAGCTGCATGGCATACCAAAGGTGCATTTGGACCCTCTGGCATAGAAACATTGTCGATGATCTTATAGATTTTGCATGCATTCCAGCTATCATAGATAGCCACGTTGGTTCAACCAATAATAACAAATATGGGAGGTCTTTCAATCCCTATCTTCAGTGAAGAGGCACCAGTTGAATATGCGAACTCTGATTGGTTTAAATAAAATTTGCTTTTGACATCAAAGAGCAAACAACTGAAAAGAGCATCGATTTCGAAGTTATCAAGAATCTGATATCAAGAACCCCAGCAGCTGTAAACAGAAGACGTTAAAGCATTAGGCATCAGATCTGTAAAGTTAAAATCTTCTAGAGAATGTATGAATAACGATGATTGGAGGACAAATGATTTGGAAAAGATGAAAGGGATGGCTAACTACGCTTCCACTAGAGTCGGAAAATTCGTTCTTAGTAAATCAATCTACGGCGAATGAGATACCTTCCTTCAGTTATCAATCTACGGCGAATGAGATACCTTCCTTCAATTATCAATCTACGGCGAATGAGATACCTTCCTTCAGTTTGCCTGTGTGCTTACAATTTATCAAGACATCTCTTTAGAATTTGCAATTTGAACAATCGTATAATGAGAGAAAATCATTATTCAGTTGTCGCCAATTAACCCTATTCAGGCTGGGCTTTTAAGGGCTCTGAAATGGCGGGGGGACCATTTATTCCCCCCTATGTATCTTTGGATTGAAATATGGTTTTGACTTCAAATTTGGCAGGGAGTAAGTATTTTATAAATACTTACTCCCTTGATTGATTTAATTTGGCAAACAAAAATTATAATTACGTCATTATTTTTTCGCTGACGTCACCAAAACTCCCAAAATAGGTCTTTTAGGCCTTGTGAAATGACAAACTCAATTGCAAATGTTGGGACCTAAATTTTTTGATTTTTTGTAGTATTTGTACCAACTATAAAAAAAATTTGATTGTGTATAGTTATGACGTCATCGGCATCGTCAAAATAGAGAAATTTTCATATAAAAGACATCAACATTATTCAATAACCAAGTTAGAAGTTGGTTCCAGCATTTGAATAAATTTAACAAAGTAGAGCCTATTGTCAAAAATGCTGACGTCATATTTGAATTCTATGAAAAATTTGTGAAAGAATGATATAAAACAGTGTATAGTTTACTTTCACTAAATCTTACCCTAATGATGACGGATGAAAATAGAGAAATGACATAAAAGAGTGCCGAAAGAGAGTAATCTTGTTTATATAACAATTTTAAGTTTATTGAAATAAAGTTGTTTTAGACAAATTTTCATATTTGGGATTTTGGTCATGTCAATAAAATGTTAGAATGCTTAAGGTGAGCATAATTTTTCAAAATAAAAATTTTACCAAAATATTCCTATATAAATTTTAGGAAAAATCAGAAAATTTCAGACTCATAGCATGTTTCTTTTAGAAGTTATTTAAAAAAAACTGGAGGGGGGACCATTTGGTCTGAATAGGGTTAAAGTGTCTCGTAAGGTGAGAACATATGCTCAAAAGCCACTATTCAAAACTTTCTATTGTTCTGAGTCAATTGCAATTTGAGTAATCAATCTAAAAGTTATGTATCACGATCTTTCAAAAATCTTTGCTTAGCTTAGAGTTGCTGATAACTGATAATCAGAATTGAGGATACATTGTTTAGTATTGTATTTCAAAAGAGATGAAAAACGAAATTTCTGGTTGTCAGCGTATTGTTTACAAAATTTTTACAAACGTTTTTAACAAAACAGTACATTTTTGTGGTTCATTTAAATAATGAGTTTATAAACAAATAAAATGATGCGGTAAGGTGTCTAGTAGTAATGCTTCTTGTTGTGGTGAGGTGTCTAGTAGTAATGCTTCTTGTTGGGTGAAGTGTCTAGTAGTAATGCTTCTTGTTGCGGTGAGGTGTCTAGTAGTAATGCTTCTTGTTGTAGTGAGGTGTCTAGTAGTAATGCTTCTTGTTGCGGTGAGGTGTCTAGTAGTAATGCTTTTTGTTGCGGTGAGGTGTCTAGTAGTAATGCTTCTTGTTGGGTGAGGTGTCTAGTAGTAATGCTTCTTGTTGTGGTGAGGTGTCTAGTAGTAATGCTTATGGTGATGTGAGCTACACGATTGGAACCTATTATCATAGCATCTATCTCCGCAACTGCTGATAAACTTCCGCGGAATGATCCTCCTTCGACAGCATGCGAAAAACAACTTTCTGTACGGACGCCTATGACAGCAGCCATTTTGACGATCGCTGTGGTTGAATAACGCTCTTCCGCAGCATTTCTGGTTGTTTTTGTTGTACGGTTTTCTACCGCCACAACATCCGGTATATCGGCCCGTCTTGTACGGTCTCCTATTGCAACAAAAGTAATGTTGTTTGTTAATTAATCTTCTACCGCAACATATACGGTAGCGCCAATCGTACAGGTGTATACCAGCACAGCATCTTAGGTACTTTGACTTTCTGTACGGTTCATTTTTGCAACATCCATGTGTGCTCCGTGAAGTGAGCTTTCCATAGCAACAAATATGTCTTGTCTTCTGGTACCACCTGCCACCACAGCAACCCTCATGTTTCACGTTGATGACTCTCACCGTCAACCTTCCTCTATGACGCCCCCGTCCGCCGGAGTAATAACGCTTCCTTGATCTTGAACGGCAGCAACTTTGGAATTTTCTTTGATATAATTTTCCTCCGCAACAACCATGAGTTCTCTTGCGATACATACGACGTCCACCACAGCAGCCAAATAACTTACGCCGTGCCAACCGTCTACTGCAGCAGGTATAGTGTCTTTTATAATAGCGTCTTTTGTTACAACAGCCATGCAGTCTGCTCAGCAGCTTTCCTTTGCAACAGGTTCTTTTTCTCTTGTTGTATGCTTGATCTTTGCAACAACCATAAAACTTTCTAGGCACTATCTTTCGTCTACAACACAAATGCGTGCTTTTGCTATACAAATATATACCGTGACAACAAGCTTTCTGCCTCTTCTGGTAAAACCTTCCACCACAACAGCCGAGGTAAAGCGAGCCTTTGAGACGACCACTGCAGCAAACCTTGTGACGTTTATCATAGACCTGGTTTGCACAGCAACCTTGCAATTTATAAATACGGATTCCTCTACAACAAGAAACTGGCCTGCTGTAACAACGACTTCCGCATTTGTAACCTGGAGAGAGAAAATACCGGAGATATATGTTATTGAATTATGGAGTAAGCTTTATTTTATCTAAACGATTCAAAGTAGGCAATGCCAGTATTCATTTACGTGGGTAGCTTACATTTAGGCTTAACAACTGGCTTTCTATAGTAGTAGTAGGGGTCGTTTCTTTCATTAGAAGTAGCTACGTCACGCTCCTTGTCTTGGGCCTCTTTCGCGCTCGCGAGAACGTGGACCGCTAGTACAGCAACAAAGACAATTACCTTCATCGTTTAGTGAGACTAAAGAAAAATACAGTTTGAGAGTCTCAATGAATATATGGTTTCATGCCCTGAAATTTGATGAGATATTAACGCATTCACGCAACAACCTTTAGACAAACTAGTATGAGTAACATGAAGAATATTTTAAATGCTTGAAAAAGGAAATTAAACTCACTCTTGATGTTAACGTCTTGTTTGTGTTCTTGGTTGACGTTGAAACTAAACTGGGATGAGAAAATGGTTCGCCCATGATATATATTCAGGGGCATCCGTGCATGAAATATAAAATTTTCCTGACTTTGACTTTTCGAGTTCGTTTATTGGCTTAAACTTGTTGTTGTGTAATGATAATTCCAATTACATTTAAAAGATGAATGTTCCTTTATTTGTTGAATCCCGCAGGGAATAATGGGTAATTATTCAATGTATCTCAATGTAAGGGAATTTGGATTTCGCTGCAAGAATTGAAGTACTGCTTTGTTTCGTCTCTCAATCAACACGGTGAAACGAATATCTTACAAATAACACTAAATATAATTTTTGAGAAATATCTTTTCTAGCGTTTAGGACACAACGATTGTTCAAATAAACCATTTGTCCTGTGGGTTTAATAAGTGCTATATTATTCCATACAACTCGTTTTGTCATCTTATGACACATGTGTTTATCACGTTCATAACATGTGTTCAACACGTGTTCATCACCCAAGCGAAACTCGATGCGTTTCTTGATAATGTTTAGTGCTCAAATGATGCAAAATTCTTTCGTTATCTCTTACGACGATGCTTTACCCCCTAAAAAGATGCTCAATATCTTACCCCCTATTCATCTGATAATGTCTCCCAAATGATTAATAATTGTTCAAAACCAAATGTGACAAATCCATGCATAGTTACACGAGTCGAGTTTTCATAAAATATTTGGGAGAAGACTCAGTTTTCAAAATTATTACAACTAAAGAATCAAAACACAACGAAATCAATTCCGAACTTTCTTTTTTACAAATGGTATATTATAAAGTTATTCACTTGACAAAGAACAACAAGCTTCTTTGTAGCTAAGCTTTTTCTACTGAATCGTTATTTTCACTCCCAAACTAACTACACATAACGTAAAACAGTCTCCTAGTTGTTACATATCAAATATCAAATTTGTTCGCTATATTTATTTAAAATCACAGATGAAACAGCGCAGCAAAACTACATTATATTAATAACGATTCTCATTTCGTTCGTGCTGCTCCAACTAAATCCAACGCCAAAACGGAACGTTTAAAACCATATGGTTTTTGTTTGTTTGTTTGTTGTTTTTTTAACGAGGCTTCCAGAACGCTCATTAAGCATTATCATGAAGACCTCGACCCGGAGTTTTAGTGTATTTAATTGCTCCCATTTGTGCTACGGTTATTTTTGATGAAATACGACGTTTTTATTTATAACCGTCCACTAAACAACTTTGTGATAGCATGGTCTCAAACCCAGAACCTTTCGGTTAAAAGCCGAACGCCATTACCATGGCGCATGCGCCGGGTGATTTTCATTAGCAAATCTTCCATTCTAATCTCTTAAGATCAACTCTCGGTCGGAATTCCCTACCCAAATATCATTTCTTCAAATTGAATTTTAAAAAGATTCTTCTTAAATAACAATAATACCTATTTAATTTCTCGATTTGAAAATTTTACATTTCGCGTGTAACTATTTCATTTCATTTTTTAATTTTTTGCGAGGATTTAATTTAATGTATTTATATTTCAATCATCAATTTCTTTCTTCGTCCTATCTTCATTCGTTCTCCTATCTTCATTCATTCTCCTATCTTCATTCATTCTCCTATCTTCATTCTCCTATCTTCATTCATTCTCCTATCTTCATTCATTCTCCTATCTCCATTCATTCTCCTATCTTCATTCATTCTCCTATCTTCATTCATTCACCTATCTTCGTTCATTCTCCTATCTTCATTCATTCTCCTATCTTCATTCATTCTCCTATCTTCATTCATTCTCCTATCTTCATTCATTCTCCTATCTTCATTCATTCTCTTATCTTCGTTCATTCTCCTATCTTCATTCATTCTCCTATCTTCGTTCATTCTCCTATCTTCATTCATTCTCCTATCTCCATTCATTCTCCTATCTTCCTTCATTCTCCTATCTTCATTCATTCTCTTATCTTCGTTCATTCTCCTATCTTCATTCATTCTCCTATCTTCGTTCATTCTCCTATCTTCATTCATTCTCCTATCTTCATTCATTCTCCTATCTTCATTCATTCTCCTATCTTCGTTCATTCTCCTATCTTCGTTCATTCTCCTATCTTCATTCATTCTCCTATCTTCATTCATTCTCCTATCTTCATTCATTCTCCTATCTTCGTTCATTCTCCTATCTTCATTCATTCTCCTATCTTCATTCATTCTCCTATCTTCATTCATTCTCCTATCTTCATTCATTCTCTTATCTTCATTCATTCTCCTATCTTCATTCATTCTCCTATCTTCATTCATTCTCCTATCTTCATTCATTCTCTTATCTTCATTCATTCTCCTATCTTCATTCATTCTCTTATCTTCATTCATTCTCCTATCTCCATTCATTCTCCTATCTTCATTCATTCTCCTATCTTCATTCATTCTCCTATCTTCATTCATTCTCTTATCTTCATTCATTCTCTTATCTTCATTCATTCTCCTATCTTCATTCATTCTCCTATCTTCGTTCATTCTCCTATCTTCATTCATTCTCCTATCTTCTTTCATTCTCCTATCTTCATTCATTCTCCTATCTTCATTCATTCTCTTATCTTCATTCATTCTCCTATCTTCATTCATTCTCCTATCTCCATTCATTCTCCTATCTTCGTTCATTCTTCTATCTTCATTCATTCTCCTATCTTCATTCATTCTCCTATCTTCATTCATTCTCCTATCTTCATTCATTCTCCTATCTTCATTCATTCTCTTATCTTCATTCATTCTCCTATCTTCATTCATTCTCTTATCTTCTTTCATTCTCCTATCTTCATTCATTCTCTTATCTTCGTTCATTCTCCTATCTTCCTTCATTCTCCTATCTTCGTTCATTCTCCTATCTTCGTTCATTCTCCTATCTTCATTCATTCTCCTATCTTCATTCATTCTCCTATCTTCATTTATTCTCCTATCTTCGTTCATTCTCCTATCTTCATTCATTCTCCTATCTTCATTCATTCTCTTATCTTCATTCATTCTCCTATCTTCATTCATTCTCTTATCTTCTTTCATTCTCCTATCTTCATTCATTCTCTTATCTTCGTTCATTCTCCTATCTTCCTTCATTCTCCTATCTTCGTTCATTCTCCTATCTTCATTTATTCTCCTATCTTCATTTATTCTCCTATCTTCGTTCATTCTCCTATCTTCATTCATTCTCCTATCTTCATTCATTCTCTTATCTTCATTCATTCTCCTATCTTCCTTCATTCTCCTATCTTCGTTCATTCTCCTATCTTCATTCATTCTCCTATCTTCATTCATTCTCCTATCTTCATTCATTCTCCTATCTTCATTTATTCTCCTATCTTCATTCATTCTCCTATCTTCATTCATTCTCCTATCTTCCTTCATTCTCCTATCTTCATTCATTCTCTTATCTTCATTCATTCTCCTATCTTCGTTCATTCTCCTATCTTCATTCATTCTCCTATCTTCATTCATTCTCTTATCTTCATTCATTCTCCTATCTTCGTTCATTCTCCTATCTTCATTCGTTCTCCTATCTCCATTCATTCTCCTATCTTCGTTCATTCTCCTATCTTCATTCGTTCTCCTATCTTCATTCATTCTCCTATCTTCATTCATTCTCCTATCTTCATTCGGATCATCCCACTCGTTACCGTCCCTATCAACGATAGATCGGTAATATAGTGAACTCTCCATAACTCGAACCTCTATAACTCGAATCTCTCCTTAACTCGAACAATTTCGGTGGCACGGTGGAAATTTCCTAATAAACTCTCATAAAAACTAACTCTCTATTACTCGAACTCTCCTTAACTCGAACGATTTCTGATTCCCCGTGGGTGTTCGAGTTATAAAGAGTCCACTGTACCTTAGACGACATTAACATGTTGACAATGTGCTTGCTATAAATCGTATTCTTCCAACCATCGAAGAAAGAATAACCTTTCTGACCGTTATGCAATTAAGACAATAAGACAAAATCAAACCAATTAAATAGTCGGACATCAAGAGTTACAGAAGTTTTTGCTAGATCGTGATGCTGTTGTTACTGTCCAGTTGACAAGCGTTAATTATAGAAGATCTCCGTTTATTCAAGATGGTTTAGAGATTCCGTGTGGAATAGTAGCGAAAATGAACGGTTATTCATCAAGAAACCAAATGCTTTTACAAAAATAAGAAAATCTCGTTCGTGATTTGTATACTGAACCCAAAAACCAAGATGTAATAGGTTCTTCTCTTGTTCCTGTTATTCCTGATATTCATTTCACCAGCAGAAAGAAATAGCAATCAAAGGAGTGTTTCAAAAAAAGTGACAAGCAAATGAAGTAGCTACGGAAGCGTGGTGACATCCGATCGTTTTTTAAAGAAAGTCATTTTATTAGACTAACAGATAAAAGATACAAAAATTTTTTTTTTATTTTCGTGATATATCATTTTTAAATTTTCGCGAAATTTAATACGTTTGGTAGCTAGACATAAATTGTTGTTTTGCTACTTTTTGTACTTCAATTTTTACTAAATAACAAGAACCACCCAAGGCAAAGGGATGTCACTTTTTATGTGTTTGAAATTACACGAAGTATGAAAACCTTCATTCCTAACTCGGATACAAATCCTAGAAACTCTAGTATAAGCCACTTCACCGAGAAACAAACTACAGTTCTTCCGGTGACGTGGCAAGAGTCGAACCAGGGAGTTCTTGATTCTTAGAACACTGTGCCAAATCTGCCAGATGTTTGTAACTAAAGATATTTTAGCTGGACATTAACCGTTTATTATTTTCATCGGTTTTATATGGCTAGTTTTAAATATTTTCTACACAGTGTGTTATTAATTAATTAATTGCTAAAACTATAAAAATAAAATAACACTGACATGTAAATAAAAACAGAAATAAATTTCAACTTCCTAACAAAAATAAAACGTTATTTATAAAAATGTTGTTCTACCAAAAAAAATTAGATACACTGCTATTGAGAAATCTGTCACGTATCCTAACAAACCAAACGAGAAAAATCCGATGCGAGAGAAGAATAAACCGCCGATTGTTGGCGCAATAGTACGCAAGATGGCGTGTGTTCCTAGGGTCAACCCGAGCGCAGCTCCCGTTAAATCATCCGGTACAATCTTTGTTATGAGTGACGTAATAATGACGTGTATTAGCGATGCCCCTATCGTGAGCGGGATCGAAACAACGCAGAACAAGTAAATGCTTTGAGAAATGATGAGGTAGAGGAACCCGATGGCCATCGTTATGACTGAAACAATAATAAGCGGGGCGTCGGCGATCCTTTGCGTTAGGTATCCCACTAGTAGGCCCTGCGTGATCATACCTACCACGCCCAAATACGCCAGCACGATGCCGTTCTGTTTGGGTCCAAGCTTGTAATACTCCATAATAACGTAAGTAAACATTGATGAGAGAACACTGAACGGAAAGCCAGTGAGAACCTTCAATGTCAACACGTAAGCCACATGTTTTGTTTTCGCTACTTCAATCAACTCACAGATACCAAGGAAAGAGGTCTGCTTCCCATCCTCTCCACTCGAGCTCCTATCAGCGCATGAATCCATCTCCTTGCGGATGTGTTTCGTTTGTTGCGGTATCAATGACAACGTGATGAAAATGCAAAGACTGAACACAATGCTTCCTATGAAAAACGATGCGGTTTTCCCGAGATTTTCCGTGATGATGCCGCCGAGTGTTGAGCCCACGATCATCCCCAAACCGTGAGACACTCCCAGTTTTCCCAGCATGTCCGCGCGTTGCTGGTTGGTTGTTATGTCTGACATAATTAAGTAGGTGCTCTGCAGCGCATGCGATAGGAACATAGGCACGCTGGCAAGAAATAAAAACGGAATGTTTGTAGTGAAACCTTTCAATGCACAACTTATTGCTAAAGAGATGAACGATATTAACAGAGGCAGACGACCACCGTATATATCACCAAGACGACCGCAAAACGGCCCCCCAAGTAGCTGAACCACGGCCGTGAAAGACATGAGGTAGCCGTAAACTTGCGGATTAACGCCTAAGCTTTTGGTGAGGTATGGATAAGCATTGTGCTGGATGAAGTAACCTGTCGCTTGTAAGAAAGCAGCGATGTGACATGCGCTTAGAATTACGAAGATTTGCCGTCGTGCGATTACATCTTTGTCGTTTTTAAATAGTTCACTCTTATCTACTCCTTTAGCATAGTTTTTTAGTTCAGTAATAAAATCAAAGGATTTCTCCCCCTGCATTGTCTCAGCGGAAAAGAACTTCACATACAAGCTAAAAACAAATTCGGCAAGATCTGAACCTTGTATTTAGATTAACCAATAATTCCATGCTCATTGCTGAACAGCCTAATTTACCACAACATTTACTCATCAATATTTAGCAAGTTTAAAAGCAACTGCTTTATTTTGAGGAGAGCCGACATGGTTGGATTAACAAGATTAGTGTATTCAGCACACTTAACTCGATTGATCAAACTTTTTTTAAAAGATAGAGTACTTTAAAGGAAGAAATTGTTTACTACCAATTATTTGAAAAATTGGAAACGGATTTTCTTATAAGCAGTTTCTACAGACCAGACTTTAATATTTTCATATCTCAATGTACACAGAAAGGTGTAAACTTCATATAACTTTACTTATACAAAAAAGGTCCAAAAACGAAATTCAAAACGTATGGTGAAGAAAACTAATTAAAAGTTGCGGGAAGAAAAAGTTGCGAA
Organism: Candelabrum cocksii; assembly: GCA_963930725.1. Taxonomy (NCBI): domain Eukaryota; kingdom Metazoa; phylum Cnidaria; class Hydrozoa; order Anthoathecata; family Candelabridae; genus Candelabrum; species Candelabrum cocksii. Next base: position 14,853,541 of record OZ005673.1, read on the forward strand.
TTGTAAAAAAATTAATTGTTGCGGGGAGAAAAAGTCGCGAAAGTTGCGAAAATTTGCTCGCAACATTTTCTTCACGCAACTTTTTCTTCCTGCAACAATTTCTTCCTTTAAAGTAGTTAATGGGAAAGATAACATCACATGTAAAATAGAAAGTTTTTTGTATAATAGAAAGTATAAATGGTTTCAAAAAAAGAAACAATAACGATGAATTAATAATAAAACAGGTCTTGTAAACCATTGCATAATGAAAAGTAAATTGGAATTTCGTTCGTCATTCACTTCATGTCTCTGGGTGTGACAGTGTAACATGCTGATCCTAAATTATTTCAAAATGGTCGACGTGCCTCCTTTGAGAGGGATATCTTTCAAACAGTAACTGATGAATCTGGTTCAGGTATAGAATATGCAGAAAGAGATGTTTGCTAGTCAAAACATGAAGGCCGTGGGGGTTTTGGAGATCGGCGTGCATGGAATGCAATCACTAGAACGGAAAAGATGTTTAGAAACGATTCCGATTGATCATGACTTGTTAAAAGAAAAACAGTTCATTTAACGGGAAATTCAAGAGGGCCATGAATTACCAAAGGAGCTGATCATCAATCCCGCCTCTCACATATAACCGTTGGTAATAAACCCTTGAGAAAAGTCAATCTCATTGAGGGGAAAAAAAAAAGATACTGAAGGTTACCGCTGATAATCCAATCTTACCAATGCAGTTCATCTCAACTGGAAAAAGTCAACGCTGTCGTCCGAAAATAAGATAAGAAAAAATATTGTCTCATTTTGTTAGCCAGAAATGTCTGAAATTCATGCAAAACTCACACTTTCTCAAATTTAACTCCGAAATATTTAAACGAGAGAAGAACTCTTCAGAGTAATAATTTGTTAAAATCGTCATTGTTGCTACGCAACTTTGCGAATCTAGTAGTAGCGAAATTATGACTGCTTGAACCGAACAGTTAATTCTAATCCGCTGCTTTAGAAATACGGTAAAGTTAAGAAATTCCGATTTGTTAACAAAGAAATGATTGACTTTGATTGTATTGTTTCGAAATAGTTTCTAGTGGGCAGCACATTACCGTTGTCATGATGATAAAGTTCAGTCACAATAGCGAATAAATCCTCTCAGAAAGCAACGAAAATGCTTTCAAATGGAGCGAAGTTTGTTTTGACAATTTTTTTGGTTTGTTCATTTAAATTGCAGTTGTGTTTGCGTATAAATGATGAAAACACATCAGTCGAGGAATGTGAACGAGAGTACAAAGAATGCGAGCAAAAAACCGATGAGCTAGGAGAATGCTACAACGATTGGACGTACTGTATGGATATGCTTGAGAACCCAGGGTTCCGTGAATGTATTGATGACTGCGAGAGCACTGATACGAGTAAGTGCTGGGTCATATCCGAACTCGCGTATCTCGTTTCGAAATGCTTCGAGGAATTAAAAATTCGATGCACAAAGAAATGTTTTCCCCAGATTACCGATGTGTGAATAATAGTTTAGTAGTTAATATTTAATTTCGAAAAAACTCTGTATACATATGATGTTTAAGAACATTTATGTAATATTTTTAGTTTCATTCAAGTTTTTCAAGCACAAGCTGCAATTACCACGGGTACCACAGTAATTTCGTATCCCGGTCGCCTTCCCCACATGTTGAAAGCAAGGTTTCATACTTTGGAAGTTTTCCGCTCTTTTTGGTTTCTAGGTTCTATTGTAGTGAGTTAAGCCATATCGCAAGATCTTTTTTATCTTTCATCTTTAGTGTTCTTTCTCCTCTCTATACGTCAGTTCTATTATCAAACGTTTTACCTTATCGCTTTCCAGCACTCCACCCCATTGTTTTTTGTACCATGCCGGATATGGTCAACCAGCTAATGTTCTTTTGTATCAAGATGTCTTCCTAATTATTCACTATTGAGCAAGACTTTGCAACAGATATTAACGTCTCGTTTGTTCGTAGCATACTCTGCATTTTCTGTCATCTATCAGCATTCCTGCTGATTCTGCTGATGTCGTTTAAAACAAAATTACATTCTTGGTCTTATTTCTTAAGGAATTTTCGCCCTTTCGTTTCATATATTTCCATTTGTTATGTTCTACGCCTTTATCAACGTAAACTTTACCAATTTCTGAATCATCAGCTTCACAAAATATGTCAATGACAACAAAGTCAACCAACTTTCTTGAAAACAACATATACCATTAACAACAAAGTTAACCAATCTACTTAAAATTCTCTAATACTCGAAATGATGCACAAAATTGCTCCATAGAGATTTATATCATTACCCGGTGTAATAGATAATTACTCCAATAGTTCCTTACTTTGTTATAACTCGTTCGTGCGTTCGTTATAATTTGTTACTAGTTAACCTGGCACTTCCATCTAACATCCCAGCTGATGTGCAGTCCTGGCTGCATGCACTTGAATAACTTGTGATTTATATTATACCTGTTGGACATTAAATAAATTCAAGAAATATGGTTGTTGAGCGACATGTAGGTAAGGGTAGACCTCCCAAGACTTGGGAACAGGTTGTGAAACATGACCTCAAAATAAAAAAACATCCATGCAGACCTTGCGCATGGCATATTGGAGTGAAGAAAAGCCAGGTAAACCCGTCTAACCCATGCTAGCATGGAAAATAGAGGTGAAAGAAATGTAAAAGAAGAAGAAAAAAAAGAAGAAGACTCCACCAACCTACTTCAGCTAGTCCGAAATCTCTCGAGGAAAACTTTCCTAATCTTGATAACATTTATGGGAAGTTGGCAAAGATGTGCTAACAACTATGACGACGCAGTACTAGATTTGCAGGTCACTGATATTGCTCAAAAAAGGAGTTGGTGTCCATTCTACTCTATATGGTAAGCTTCCAATAGTAGAAAACTGAGATATCTTGTCATGCTGATTCGTGACACTGAAGCTGACCAGATTGATTTCGCAAAAATTATGGCGGACAGTAATTGCTAACAAGAAATTGTGTTAGTAGTCTCGCCCCAGGGTGAGATGTAAGTTAAAGTAATTAACTAACACACCTAGTAACGAGTTTTATATCTATGTAGTAATTACATGATCTAATGTGGACTATGTGCCATCCAATACTACAAATTTTTCTTGATTATAAATGTAGGGACATATGTGTAACGACTTTCTCTACCTTATATTGTACAGAACCTTTTACAAGTTAACTCCCTTATGACTGTAATAACTCATTGTTAACAAAAAGCACTCGAGAGCTCTTTCTGTTAGGTAGATTTAATGAATTCTTGTATGAAACATTACAATAAAAAAATCTGTAATTAATTATTCATTGAGTAAAGTTCCATAATAAACAAACTATTTTCTCCCATCAACAACATCGTAATAACAACTGAATGTGTTTTGCAAAAACATATATTCAAGACTTGTTTTTTTGAACACTTGTAAAGATGACTTGCCTAAAGTATGTTGGGGAAAATTGAGAAATGTTAAAGTTGCTGTTTATTCTGTTACTAGCCACTAAGGAAGGTGAGAGAAGATGCTTCAGTTACGAAGCTCGCAATATATATTTTCTCGAATTGGTATGGATTTGGATTTCAAGTGTTTGTTTTATTTGAGTTAAAGATTTAAACTTCATTTTCATTTAGTGCACACTACCTTCTTTTGTTACACATGTGCAGCTTCTGATCAAAAGAATTGCTTACAAACGCAGAAATCAGAGGAATGCGCGGGCAAACGCGCTCTGTTTTCGTGTGTAACTGTGACGTTAACCACAGTAAAACGTACGAGCATGAATGAAACTATCGTAGTCCACACTTATGCGAAAAGCTGTGTAGATAGGTGGATAAAGTGCGATCTTTATTGCAAAATATTTGCCAGTGCAAACTGCCAGGTGCCAAACATATCTAAATATGACTCCTTGAATAATAATGTCTTAACAAATTGACATGAAACAAATATTCCGATGTTTACGATTTAATAATTATATTTAAAGTTTAAATCCTACATTACTATGGTTGTTTGCCCACTATTTACATATTAGAATTGTGATAGACTGTCATATCTTTTTGCTCTGCTGGATTAATGATACAGATTCTTGTACTGCAGGCTCGATGTTGTCACAAACCAGGATGCAACAAATTTTCCACAGTTAGACACAATTTAGTGAATTCAATGGCTTACTGTATAACTCCTTTATATACTTGGTATTTTATATATTTAGGTCTTGGTATTATCTACATTGTATTTAATATATTTTATTAGCACCTTTGTTGCATATAATGGTCATACTATATGAGTATTGCTCCCTTCATATCCCCTAAAAATCTTTTAAATTTTGCGTACCCAACAATGAAATATTTTCGGCGAAAATCTTATTCACACTTCTTCGTCGCATTTACAACTTCGCAAAACTGAATTAAGGAATGATAATATTTCGGCTGAGATATCTTGGAATGTTGGAATTGAATTACAGAGATAAAACAAAGAATTTAGTGAAAATACTTGGCATAAGTCTATGTATTAGATGCTGACCGTAAATGACCAATTAAACGCCCTGGGCGTTTATTTTAACAAACGAATTTTACCCTGGGCGTTTATTTGAGAGGGGCGTCAGTTCGGGAGTGGGCGTTACTTGGCATAAGTCTATGTATTAGATGCTGACATACGCTAAGTTTTTTCATTCATTCATTTCATATATTTTCCTACTCAGCAATTTACAACAAACGTTATAAAATAAAATACATACTATTATGCATATAATATAAATAACAGTAACAAAGATATAGCTTGCTAAACACGTTAAAAAGGAGTGTTGGAAATTAGTGAGTGGTAGAGGGGTTTATTTGTTCACTTATATCATCCATAATTCTAGACCCCTGATATAGTCAAATAATTTAACAACCAGCGTCAACTAGCGTTTTACTACAGAAATGCGCAAATTAACTTTTATCTCGTCGGTTCGTTTCCCATTTTTCCACAATTTTTTGTGAGTGCTAGTTTTGAGCTGCTTGGCGAAAAAAATCTTCACAGCTTTTTATTCACAGTGAAAACATGTGGGAAGCAGCATTGTTAACAAGGGTTATCATTTAGACTTCGGACTTTTTATCAACTTCTTTCACTGCCTCTGTCCATTAAGTCCACTACAAATATGATTTTTGACTTCATCTTTAGTACAGTTTTTTCTTTCCTCAAAAACTTCTCTCAGCGATTAATTATTGAAAGTGAAGACAATCATTTTCATTGCAAAACAAAATATAGCATAAAGATCTTTTTTGTTCCTCAAAAATACTGAAATACAGTTAGTAATCATTCGCCGCTTTTTTTGTAGACCTGCCCAAAGTTAGCTTTCTGAAAACATAAGAGATGTCGAGAACGCGTTTTGTGAAGTTTCTGCTTGCTTCGGTTGTTTTTAAAGAAGGTAATTAACACTGCTATATTAGTGTTATGGATGGATTTTGCACAGGTTTTAACAAACGAAAGTAATTGGAAATTATACTTTAAAAACGGTATAATGTAACATACTCCTAATCAGATCCTGACAAATAGCGGTGAAATCAGAGATAAAAAAGACTTTTTATTTTTTAATTTACATATTAATATTTTGAAACTCATCTCATTCCTTTTTCTGATTTTTCTGTTTTTACTTATTTGTGATATTATTATTATTAAAGTGAATATTTATACAGGATAAACTGTTCAGTACTAAATACTGCTATCATACATGTCCTGTTGGTTAGTCTTGGCGTAATTAGGACGCCCGTTTGCGCCTAAGAAAATCGCTCAACCAGACAGCTAACCTATTTAAGCTAGACTTGCATTACGCAACGAGTTTCGCTCAAGAACTCAACTGTAACTCAGAAATAAAGATTTGCCGTATGTGAGATTCGAACCGACGCTGTTCGGTTTCGTGAGCCGAAAAACTTATCCACTGAGCTACAGTGTCAATAAATACTAGGTGGTAAAGTAAGAGTGTGGGTGGTAGTAGTGGCACCCGCCTTAATAGTTATTCGTTCCCAATGTGATGCGCCGACAAAATGTGATAAACACTTGAAGTCCTATGTCCACCTTGATTAAAAAACTGCACTATCATTTACTAATTAGTACTGAAGTCTCCTTGTTTTAATTTATACCTTCACTCGTATCACTTTGTTACTTTACGCCTTCATTTATATCTTTCTTCCGTTGCAGTGTTCACTTTAAAATGTTATTCGTGCGTGGGGGAAGACGAGGGTGGGTGTTTTTACAGCCACAAGGAAGTGACTTGTCCAAGCAATGAAGGGAAGAAGACGCAGTGTGCCACTATGGCGTACAGGAAAGTCATCAAGGATGTTAAAGGGAGTAAAGTTGAGCGTGTGTTTCTTAAAATGTGTTTGCTCACTGAACAGGTTGGGTGTTCATGGTATTGCAGGCTACACGCAAGGTTCGACAGCCGTTGTTTGGTAAAATATTTACTTTGCTGCTCAACTCCCAGTCTCTTGTTCGAATAAGTAGTGCTAATTAACATATTCCTATTTGGCATTTTCATTTCTAAGCCGCGGGTCATTCTAAGACCGTGTAAGTTGGATTGTTCAAGTAAATTTGCAATATAATACCTGTTACTAACGGTGTGAGGGAATTACATGGCGAAACTATGAAGATTAAAAAACAACTTTAGTTATATACTGGTAACTTCAACGTAGTGAAGCTGGAATTTAGAGATTTAGCAGAGACAAATGAACAACCACTTTACAGATAATAAATCTTGTTTTTAGATAGATTGCTGCGATGGAGACTTGTGTAATAAATCAGTAAGCAAGAAAGAAGTTTTCGAGAGGAAAAGCACGGGAGACACATTGAATATAAATTTATATTTCTTGATTATAACTTTTATTCTGTATGCTATTTGCTGAGGCATGTATAATCAAACGAAAACGAAACGTCGTTTGTCCTATTATAAAATAACCTCTACGATTTGAAAAACTACTATAGTCAACAATGTTCACACAACTAACTAATATTAAGTAATACTACTAAAAGATAGTTTGTTGTTAACGAGATATTCATCTTAAACAAGTCCAATCTACATATTTACATGTTTGTTATTTGGAACGGAAAATGAAAAATCAAAACTTTGAATAAATAAAGAAGACGTTATATGGAAGCTAAATTCTCCTTTCATAAGCCCTATCCCCCTCGAACCACACACACACACCAGGAGCGGATCCAGGAAAATATTTTATGGGTGCGGGATGAGGGGGCCTGTGGGCGAAGCCCCCAGAAAAATTTCTGGTTTTTGTTGTTTTAAATAAATTCATATTTATTAGGATATTTCTTTTAAAATTTTATAGGTGCTCAAGCACCCTGAGCACCCATCTGGATCCGCCCTTGCACTCACAGATTCAGGGCCCTCGACACGGGTTTTGATATGGGGGAGGGGGGGCCATAAAGATAGTGACATAGGAGGGACCATCATGATTAGGTCTGACGTTGCAAAAAGTAGGGGGGCTATGGCCCCTGCCCCCCCCCGGTGTCGACGACCCTAAGATTGTGCTCGGCCCTAGAGACAAATCTTCAAATAAACTAGATATAGGCGGCATGCTGAGTCGGAAACATGCTCAACCAAATGTCCCATCATGCTCTGTACATAATGGCGTTAAAAATGATTGGTGCTGAAAGAGATTTACTACTGTACTTTTTCTTCAACAATTTTGAAAATGGTTAGATAAGTCTTAATTTTGTGGGATTTCGATTAAGAGCAATTTTTTAAACGGTTTACAAAAATCAGATTTTTATTTGCAAGTTTATTATCTTTGATTCGTCATCAATGGATGCTCTTTTTAGAAAGTATTTGCTTTGAATTCGTCAATTAAAGCTGTTCAATGAGCTATCGCCATGTATTTGAATTTCTTTTCGTTTTCTAAAACTAACAGACGAAAATATACAATCTATGTTTACTTACAAAAAATAAAAAGACGGTTTCTGAAAATGCTGGATGGACGATATCACCGAAAAATGATATGTGGAGGAGTTCTCATTTTGTTGATGTTTGCCTCCATTGCAGTGATTTATAACAGAAGCTTTCACCACGATGAGTTTAATGTTAATATGCACAGAAGAATATTTATGGGAGGGTAAGAATATTTCGGGAATATTATTAAAAAATAGAAGTTTCTTGTTAAAAACTCATTAGATTTAATTCAACAAAACATAACATTGTTGTCAAGAGAAGTAAACGAAAGTGAAAGCAAAATAAAAATAAATTTAAGCATTATGATGAGAAATGATTGCATTAAAAATGTGAGTATAGCGAAGGAAATGTATATCAAGCGCTCTTCTTCTGAACTTAAAATCTATTAGCAAGCTGTGAGAAATTTGTAAAAATCAGAGAACATATCATCTTAGGCGGATGGAACTCAGTATACCGTCAAAATCTTAAGGTGAAAAACTGAAACTAAAGGTACAGTAAATCAGAAATTTCCACTGTTAACAATAGGTAACTTTTTATTAGAAAATTTAAAATCTCCACAATGAATGAATTTAACATTTTAAAATATATATTTTTTAAATCAATAAAAATTGTATGTTTTGCCTAATTTCTCTTTAGAATGGTTTCAAACAAACTTCATGTGAGAGACTCTGTCTTTCAAAAAGCTGCTGTTGCTACAGACAACACTCAATGCAGCATTATTGGCAAAGATATTTTAGGCAAAGGTGGTTCTGCGGTTGATGCTGCAATTGCCGCTATGTTATGTCTTGGTGAGTACTCATTTGCATATTTTCCATAGAAATTTAACTTTCCATATTATAGTTCTTTTTAAATACTGTACTTTAAGAAATAAGGAAGTTCTGTTTAGTAACATGCTTAATCATTTGTGACCTGTAAACATCCTAACATTCTGATATTAAAAAACTAAAGTTTATTAATAATTATTAAATAAAGTTAATTTGAAGGTTAATAAGTGGAAATCTTCATGAATTGAAAGAAAATTCGTATACCTACACAATGTTAAATCAGTTGCTGATGATAACAATTTGTTGTTGTCAATTTTCAACTTTTGCCCATTGTTTCTTCATTATGGACAGGTGTTATTAACAGCCACAGTACAGGAATTGGTGGTGGTGGGTTTATGATGGTTTATTTGCGAAAGGACAAGAAAGCAACCGTCATTGATTTTCGAGAAACAGCTCCGAAAAATGCCCACAAAGACCTGTTTAAAGGAGACTCGTCAAACGGTATCAGAGGTAAACTCACCAACAATTGTTGTTTTACTTTGTTATTATTTTTTCTTGCTTAGAGAAATTGTTTTAACAATTATAAACAAATATAGTATGTCCTGTTGGTTTGTTTTTAACAAGGCTCACATAAAGCTAATTAAGCATTATCATGAAGACCTTGACTCAGAATTTTAATGTATTTAATTGCTCCTGTTTGTGTGTGCTATGGTTATATTTGATGAAATACAGTGTGTTTTTTATTTATAACCGTCTCGAACCCAGGACCTAAGGTTAAGGTAGATGTGTCCTGATTATTTCAAAATGATACCCCTAGTCTTTTTAATTTCAAAACAATACAACTAAAAACAAAAATATAGTTTTAATTCAGTGAAATTTGACAATTCTTTCCGTTTTAGTACACATCAAAAGTATTTTCTTTTACTTCCACATGCTCTAATGATATAAACATCAATATTTTATTGTAGGTGGCCTTGCTGTAGCCATTCCCGGTGAGTTAAGAGGCATGGAACTTGCTTATAGGAAATTCGGTAAACTTCCCTGGAAGGAATTGTTCAAACCAGCCATCAAGTTAGCTAAACATGGCTTCAAAATGACACAATCCCTTTGTATCGCCATTAACAAGTGGAAAAAAGACGTTTATAAAGATCCTTGCATGAAGTAAGACAAAAATATATTTTTACAAAAAAAATCTAGTGTGATCATCTGTTAACTTTGTTTCTGTTTAATAAATTGCTCTTGGATTAAGTAAAGGACTGCAAACTCCCAATCTCAGGATATTGAAGTTGAGTCATATAGTTTTGCCCTTTTGTCTATCAACAAATGAAGTGAACCAATTCCATTTGTGAGAAATGATTGAAGTCCTAGTTTAGGATTACAAAGCTCCAAACCTTACTTTTTAAATATTTAATTGGCTCAATATTATTTGAACTTAAGCAAAATACAAAATGGGTTTTTGATGTTTGCTGTTGATTTTTTTTAGTTAAACCTTTTTCCATAAACTTCCAAATTTGGCTTGCCCTTATTTCCTTTCAAGTGATAAACATTTGAACATTCAAATTTACAGAATTGGAATGGAACATTCAACTTCGTTTATGTAGATAAGTTAAACAAGATAAGTATTTGTGTTCGCATGGCCATGGGGAGGTTAAATAGAAACGAAAGTGGACAGTTGTGCAAGAGGGAGGATATTTTAACATATTCAAATAGATATGTAATCTCATCTTTCTGTCGAATGTCAGTTAAAGGACGTTTATCTTTTGAAAATTTTCACGAAATTCATGATTTAAAGCTTTAAGGTTTTTAGGATGGGAAAAGGTCTGGATGTCTTCTTTGTTATTTTTAATCTGTAATTTAATTATCGTAGAATATGATTCAATTGCTTTTTTTTCTTTTAACTCAGAGAGCAGTATGTTAGTAAAAAGACTGGCAAGTTGTATAAGAAAGGTGACATTGTTACCAACAAACCGCTCGCAAAAACTCTGCAAAAAATTGCCGAAGTCGGTGGTGCCGGCATATTTTACATGGGCAAGATGGCGGCACAAATAGTAGATGAGGTGCATAAAAAGGGAGGGATAATAACGAAGGATGATTTGCGTGGATACACTGCTGTATTGAGAACACCACTAGAATCGAAAATTGGAGACTACCTCATGCTCAACACACCACCGCCTGCTAGTGGACCCGTGTTGGCTTTCATACTCAATATTCTAAAAGGTTATTGCTGTCAGATTTCCTCATCTATATATATATATATAAATCAGTAGTGTTCTCATGCGTGTGTTTATATATAACTCTTTTCAACATTTGTTATGAATGCTTTCTCTTTTAAACGCCCCTCTTTAAATTGAAGAAGTTAATGTGGTACGTTTACTTGAAGTAATGCGGTATATATCCAGCCGTTCTACAAAACCCCTCAATCGATTAACTTCATATTTGGGATAATTCAATTGTAGACCCCGCCTGATGGAAGGTCTCTCCAAATGGGGTTCACCACCATTCTGGAAGTTGCTACCATGGCGTCGAAGGCAATCTTTGCGAGGGGTGACATCGGGCAGTGCAATATGCACGGGTAACGGTTGTTCACCAAAACTCCTCAATCGATTAAAAGCTCAAAATTGTAGATCCCATTTGATGCAAGGTCTCCTCTAAATAGGTTTCACCACCATTCCTAGTAGATACATATATACAAGACACATTATTGTATACACATTAATGGACAAAAAGCAAAAAGCCGCAAACAAAAAGCCAACATGAGTTTAGTGATGAGCGCAATAAGATTTTATATAATTCGTAGTTTAAAATTGTTTTAACAGGTATTAGGAATATCTGTTCGTGTTTACATTGCAAATAAACCTGATAGATTTGTTTTCTCTTAGGGTACAATATGACGGAGAAGGATATGACGAAAACACCAAGCATTGTCTACCACAGAATGATCGAGGCATTCAAGTTTGCTTACGCCCAGCGCTCTGAACTCGCTGACCCAGATTTGGAAAAACAGACAATAAAAGTTGTGGAAAACATGCTCGATGAGGAACTTGCCGAGTCCATACGTCATAAGATAAACGATGGAAAAACTCACAATGTGTCTTATTATGAAGGGAAGTCCTATGAACCTGTCACTACTGGTACAACGCATTTAGTTGTGGTTGCACCGAACGGAGATGCAGTTAGTGTTATGAGCACAGTGAATGGATAGTGAGTGTTTGACCATTGTTTTCTTAGGTTTAATTTAATTTACACGTTTATTTTTTGTCGTGGATTCTATATTCTAAAGCAGAAGTGGCACAGTGGTCTAAGCGTTGCTCTCAGAATCAAGAGGTCCCTGGTTCGACTCCCACTCGAGTTGAATCTTGCCACATCCCTGGAAATACTGCGCTCAGTTTGTTTCTCGGTGAAGTGGCTTATTCTGGAGTTTCTAGGATTTGTTTCATGTTTCCGTGTTAAGAATTGAGAGAGGGTTAGACCTTATATAACATCAAAATTCCATGTGGGTCCGGTGAAAAAATACACCCCAAAATACACAGGACCTATGTTAAGTCATAGGCCCTGCCTCTCCTGTGTATTTCCTTTCTAAAAAAAATCTGTGGAAGATATCAACAACCACTGGAATCATCTCTTTGTTTTAGTTTAGGTGCAAAGTTTCGCTCCTGCAAACTCGGTTTCGTTTACAACAATGAAATGGACGACTTCAGCACTCCTGGCATACCTAACGAGTTCGGGTTGGAACCATCTGAGGTAAACTTCATCAAACCTGACAAAAGACCGCAATCTAGCTCCGTACCTGTCATCGTCCTTGATAAACATATGAACGTAAAGATTGTGGCCGGTGGTTCTGGAGGATCCATCATTACAACCGCTGTTGCGGAGGTTTGGCAATTCATTCGTTTATATACTAAAGACTAAAAGGAAATTCATTTTAAAATTCAATTTAAAAACATTAAAAACATTACACTTGTAAATACCCCCACAGTACCTTCGTAAATACCTCCACAGAACCTTCGTAAATACCTCCACAGATCTTTCGTAAATACTCCCACAGAACCTTCGTAAATACCTCCACAGAACCTTCGTAAATACTCCCACAGTACCTTCGCCCACAGAACCTTCGTAAATGAATATTGTTACAAAAATAAAAAACCACGAGAGTATTATTGAAATAATTTATATTTGTTTTTATTTACAGTAATTGTAAATAATAAATACTTTTAAAAATATAATAATAACTATAAATAAATATTAAAATTTGTAAAACTTATAAATTTTAAAACCAATTTTATTCATAGACATAAAATAGAACCTTCGTAAATACCCCCACAGCACCTTTGCCCACAGTACCTTCATAAATACCCCCACAGTACCTTTGCCCACAGAACCTTCGTAAATATCCTGAAAAGGTATTCTTATGAAAGCTGGAATCTTTTCCAAAATATGCTAAAATTCTTAAATTTAAATACCATTTTTCAAATGAAAGTCAAAAATAACAGTTACTATAAGGGTTCCAGGTTGGTAAGTCATTTTATGAGAAATCTAAGTAAATTATATCTGTCTCTTTCACGTACGTGACTAAATTCGTTAATACCCATGTGTCTCCGTATGCAAGTGTTTTTCAATGATCCTCAGGTGATCATGAACCATTTGTGACTAAATTCGTTAATACCCACGTGTCTCCGTATGCAAGTGTTTTTCAATGATCCTCAGGTGATCATGAACCATTTGTGACTAAATTCGTTAATACCCATGTGTCTCCGTATGCAAGTGTTTTTCAATGATCCTCAGGTGATCATGAACCATTTGTGGTTTGGTATGAGCATGAAAGACGCGGTGCAACAGCCTCGAGTCCATTCGCAACTTGTTCCTAATAGTGTGTTCGTGGAATCGAGAATGCCGGCTAATATTGTGAGAGATCTAACGAAGAGAGGACATAACGTAAGTGGAAAGATTTTCACGAGTCACTCGTAGGGCGGTTTCGTTTTCACGAGTCACTAGTAGGGCGGTTTCGTTTTCATGAGTCACTCGTAGGGCGATTTCGTTTTCACGAGTCACTCGTAGGGCGATTTCGTTTTCACGAGTTACTAGTAGGGCGGTTTCGTTTTCACGAGTCACTCGTAGGGCGGTTTCGTTTTCACGAGTCACTCGTAGAGCGGTTTCGTTTTCTTCATACCTATAACTTTTCATCTATTGTTCTAACATTATGAACGACAGTTCGATTGTTGAACAACATTAGGAAAGAAAGCACGCTTTGTTTTTTATATATTCAGGTGAGCATCACTGATGAAAGTCACGCGGTTGTTCAGGGCGTCGCAAGGGTGGAAGATGAGTGGCAGAGCATCTGCAAGAAGGGGAAAATTGAGAACTCCACCTACTGTATAAAACTCAAGCGCAACAAAGACAAGGTGGCTCTGTTTGCAGAGTCTGATTTCCGTAAGGGAGGTACTCCAGCTGGTTTCTAAGGGTGTACCTCTCCTCAGGCTGGTTTCTAAGGGGGACTCTCCTCCGGTTGGTTTCTAAGGGGTACTCTCCCCCGGCTGGTTTCTAAGGGGGACTCTGTTACTGGAAGCGCATGATGTACTAGAATTTTAAATGTTAATTTATTTGCGTTTCGTTTTATGGAATAAATAAGTAGAAAAACTGTTCGCAGATGATCTCTCTTTCTCTACAATGGATTGGTGCTTAACCAGTGCATATTCTTCTGAAATTATGGAATTTTTACATATCTTTACATAAACTTATTTTGATTTACGTTACGCGAAAGTACGAAGCAAGCATGTAATTTTTATAATAGCAGGACCATGAAAATCTTCGAATCAGACCTTGAAAACCTTCTGTTACATCAAAACTATCTCATATCAGTTTTATATTCACAGTTTCCAATAGAAGGCACTTTAGGAAAAGAAGTGATATTGAAATAAAAGTAGAAGTTAAATACAAAGCACAGGAATGAAAATGTATATCTTCTTGTAAACAAATTAGCATTAAAGCAAAATGAATTCAACGGTGGTTACCTGATTGAGAACATGACTCTTTTTCGGAAATCAACTATCATGTGTGTCAGAGGTCAAGAACACACTGGCACGAAAAAACTGCGTTTGAAGTTGAGGAAAACTAAATTCAGTAGAATTAGGGATAAAGCACTATAAAACTTTAACCTATTTCTTTTACAAATAAAATATTTTATTCCTTTTTCCTAATTTTTTTTTATTGTATTGAAGTTTTATTTGTAATATCTTGTTTGCCCTCGTAGTATCTGCTATAAAGTGGTTTAACATAACTACAAGCAACTTTAAATTTATTTTCTAGAAATAGCATTTTATTAAATATCCTAAAGAAGACAGCAAATATGTAAAACGTGGTCACACACACTCAGGTCTTTCGAAATAACGCATCTACAGTGTTTCTACAGATTGATTATATATTACGGATAAATAAAAGGATTAAAAAATAAATTATCAATAATTTTATAACAAAATGTAATCTCCCACAGAACATCAATTTCAATATTAAGAAGAGACATTCAAGTATTTCCAATAAACATCCACGAATATAAAAATCAACATTGAATAATAAAGTAGATAACAAAGGTAGATTTAATAGATCCCATGAAGTTAAGTTAAAACTCGAATAAATATGACGAAATAAATAAAAAAAACAGAAACATTAAATATTTTATATATATGAGATTTCAATCTAAGTTAAAGTTAATTCCATTAAATTTATTGTTAACCTCATTTTAATGTTATTTGGCAAAACCCTCATTTAACATTGAGAAAAAATATCAAAAAGTAAAAGCTTAAAAGTCATAATCCAAAGAGAAAAAAAGTGAAAACCACTCAGGTAATTTTCGATCTTTCTTCCATATCAACTTCACCTACAGCCTGGAAGCCGTTCGAAAGTTGTATGATGTTCAGACAGTTTTTACCAACGCAGATAGGGAATGTCACACATGCTAGTAACTTCCACAAACCAAATCCGTAAACTAAATCAAACAGTGGATATGAAAGTCCATTAAAACATATATATAGAAGATAAAAACAACATCTAAAAACTAACATTATGATATAGACTCTAATACTGTTTTACGCTACAAAACAGACAATTGACATTTCCCCCCGTAGAGCAAGTGTTGGCTAGTTCATCAAGAGAAAAGTATATTCCAACATTTGAGAAAAGTGGAATGATAATGGAAAATAGGTTACCTGCAGGGCCAGTAAAGAAGTGCATTAAATACAACATGGATAGGAACAGCTCATTCCCAGCACACATCAAAAACAAAACAGTCTGATAAAAAAACAAAACATTTTTGCAATATAGTTTAAGAAAACAAATAAATTCAAAGGACAAAAAACAATGTTCATTCCAAACGTTTTGCTGTTGTAATTCGTAAAACTAAAAATAATTGCTTGGATAAGAGACATTAAAACCTGTTTCTTACACGGGACGTGTAGTACAATCGAAGTAACGCATTTCCAGTTTCTGCAACTGCTTTATGACTTTGTGTACCAGCCAATAGCGAACTGTAATACAAGTTAAAAGATGACGAAATATTGATGCATATCTCTATAAATAATAATAGCAGGTCTCCTATCTCGTGGGAGTGGGAAGGTTTTCTTTTAACTCTGTCTCAATAAGTATTGTACTTTTAGGCATTTTTAGCATTGGAAAATGTGCCCTAATTTTAGAAAAACCTCCCCTGCCCTCAAAAATACTACGCCATGTCTCAGTTCCTTATGAAGTGAAGTTGAAAATGACACTCTAACTTGGGTGGTCGAATCTCACGTTTATAAAGTTAAAAACTTAACTAGAACTAAAAAATAGCCTAGAAATCTGCCTTAGCCTCGTCTTTATATCATTATAAAACTGTTATCATCCAATTTTTCACAATTATTGCACACATTGACTGCACTATAACCCTAACGGTATTTATGAAAGAATATCACGCTCACAATAAGGTGAGAAAACTGGTTTATTATGCCTACCTGTAAACTTGCACCCAGTGGCTACTAATGTCTAGAACAATGAGGCTCTGAAACACCATTTGATAATCAGAATAAAAATGTGACAACGCCACAATTAACCCCAGAGTGGAACATCTAGGTAAAGAGAAAAGAAGAAGCACAATCAGATAAACAACTTTCATTGTGTTATGACTATATGTTAACATCAAACCAATCACCTGTCGGTCAACATGTCCAACACTGCCCCGAATTTTGTACCTAATACAAAAAAATGTATAATTAGGTGTCTCTCATTAAACCTAATGACGATATTGCTCATTTGGCCTTAAGGGTGATAACAGCAAAAGCTGAAGATAATCAAAACAGGATTCATAGATACTTTAGAAAGAAACAAAACAACCTTTAGAAAAACTAGTAATCTTCTCAAAGAATAACTTCCTCTGGTATACAGAGTAAAAGTTAATGCATCATAACTACCCCCTCTTTTTATTTGAAAATAAAATTTACCTTTACCATCGTTCACTTATATTTCTTTAAATATTCTAAACATTGATGAAAAGACATTTTACATTGGTTCATTGTGCGCGCTGCATGCCCATCAAATGCATCCAAAAACTGACTTGTAAGATAACAACCAACTGCTCTCCAAGGATTAAATGGCATGTAGTAAAAGGAAACCAACATTAAGACAACTCGGAGGTAACCTGTAAACAAAAGTAAATCAAAGGTAAAACCAAAGAAAACTACAAAAATTTTGCAACTTAAAGTTTTTGCTGCATATATTTTAAAGGTTTTGGCCTTTACACTACTCTTAAATTAAATTAATATATATTTAAAACAACTTACCTATAATATTGGGAACAAACAAATAAATGCTTTCTTTTGCCATTCCAATTACCGTGTTTGTCTACTGAAACATAAATGAATCTTTGGCTAAAACTAATTCTCTGAGCTCTAAAAGTCTATTGAAAACATAAATAACTCTTTACTATTCACTGTAGCTATAAGCTTGGTTTCCAAGGTTAGCAATTTATAACATAGACCAAAAGTACAAACATTATTGAAAAATAAATATGCTAATTTGCATAGATCGTTGGTATTCATTTTTATGTGGACAGTATCAAATCAATAGAAGTAGATGTGGCCTGTCTTATACATACAACAATAATAACCTTTTCCTTTTCGCGAAAGAAATTTTACCCAACAGAATTCGAATTATTTGAAATATTTTCCTGTAAAACACAATTTTAAAGCTTAAAAATCCAAAGAGAAAAATATATTATATATTAAAAGTCTAATTTCATTTTTATAACCCGATAAGAGATATCAATCTGCACTATAATTGCGAGAAATTTTGACCATTACGATTATCGTGCGATAGTCGCACAACCATCGTACGACCTTATGGAAACATCAATTGCACAACAAACATCATATCGCAAGATCATTACAACGTTGTACGATAAGTATCGTAGAGATAGAGAAAATTCTATTCCTGCAACTGTTGTGCGATTATCGTAACGATATATATACCCAATATTTGTGTTTTTCTTTTTCTAAGTGCAAGCACAAAGCCAACTGACATTGAAGCAAACGATAAAACCTTTTACTTTTCATATCCGATTCCGATTATATCGCAAATAGTTCATGAGAGAGAAAGAAAGAGTAAAAAATAAATACAAATACTTTTTGTAATGGAAACTAGTGCATCGCACGACACATGTTGCGCGACAACAATCGCACGACAATTTTTCTTAAACCAAGCTTTAGATAATCAATTTGTAGTCGCCTAACTTATAGATCATTAGAATGTATAACTCTTTGGGTTACAGGCCAACTGGTTGGTAAGTTTTTATCAAGTTTTTTGAGCTTTCTAGACCAAGATCGGCGGAATTAATAAAGAATAAGAAAAAGTCCCGATTGGTCAGATATATCGGAATTTTATTTAAAGAAAAAAAATTAGCTTGTTTACATTGATTAGACAAAATATAAAATAAAGAAACCAGTTCATTTTGTTCGTTTATTCTGCCATTCCCCTAGCTGGCACACCGCCAACATGATTGGCAACCGCGTTCAGAAGTCTCTCGGAAGTGCGTGTTCCCGCATTAAATTGGTCCCACAGCTCGAGCAAGTGTGCGTTATATTCGGTGTAGTTCTTTTGTTGCGCATGAAAAATCTTCCTACACGACAACAGTGACGATTGGACATTGACGAATGAGGCATCGGTGTGCAGGAGTTTAATCAATAAATAAACGTTCATGTTGCCTTTCCTGGCCTTTGAATTTAAGCGATGATGCCAAGCTTCTACATCGTTATTCGTTCGGATATTACGGTAGATAGCTGGTGTTGGAGAGGC
Organism: Candelabrum cocksii; assembly: GCA_963930725.1. Lineage (NCBI taxonomy): Eukaryota > Metazoa > Cnidaria > Hydrozoa > Anthoathecata > Candelabridae > Candelabrum > Candelabrum cocksii. The sequence continues at coordinate 14,872,551 of OZ005673.1, forward strand.
TCGCTATTGACATCAGGCAATGGCGATGGCAAACTTGGAGTATCGAGACAGGATTGCAACGAAGGTGGAGAAGGCAGTGATGACGTGACCGGCGCTCGATGGTGAGGTTTGGCTGGCTGGCATTTTCTCTTCTGTGATCTTGGTGCGGCAAGCTCGGAGGCTAGGCTTGACTCAGGCGAAATCGTGATGGTAACGTGATGGTCTTAGTTTAATTGAACTTTCAAGCATGGAAAAGGCAGCCTCCATCCACTGGCACACTGACTGGAGTTCTGTCGCCTTTTCCTCCAAACCTTTGAAATGTGGTGTGTGCCTGATTGTCGACTGTGGGGATTCCTGGCTGGAAACTAGCAAAACCTGAAAATATAGCAACATGGACTTTATGAACTGATAAAACATAAGTCTACAGCTGTGACCGCACTCCCTTGTATAGGAAACACAATATATTTACCTGGAGGAGGGGAGGCCATTTTCGTTCCGCGGAGGAAGATCTCTTCTTTTCTAATCGCAGTCTTATGGAGATAAGGATAAGCATTGTCGGAGAAGCGCCACCATTTTCCATATGTATAAATCTGGGGACAGTTTTTTTCTAGGCAACTACCAACCTACCTATCTCAATATTACCTTTTTTCAAAGATATTAGAAAAAATTATGTACAATCGTTTACACACCCACATATGTAAAAATAACATTTTTTTCCTTGAGCAGCTTGGTTTTAAAAAGAACAGTGCAACTGAACATCATGCTATGTTGCAATTTATAAACGAAATTACACAATCCTTCCGTCGAGCAAACAGACGAGTCCTCATTATGTACGTAACAGACACAGCCAAATCAATATGGCTGCCAACGTTCGGAAATCTCGCTAATATACCAACGAAAAGTCTTCTAAAGATATCATTAGTGAACCAAATGTATTGATGCTCACATGATAGATTGAACAATAATATAGAAACATATTGAGACAAAAATAAATGAAGAATATAGTAAAGGCAGGGGCGGATCCAGGAAAATATTTTATTGGTGCGGGATGAGGGGGCCTGTGGGCGAAGCCCCCAGAAAAATTTCTAGAAAACGTCTAGAAAAAATGTTGTAGTTCAGAAAACAACATGCATAAACTGACAGGAATCAAATCTATGTTATCCGTCAGAAATTGAGCCGGTTTCTGTTGTTTTAAATAAATTCATATTTATTGAGATATTTCTTTTAAAATTTTATAGGTGCTCAAGCACCCTGAGCACCCATCTGGTCAAATTCATAGTTAGGCCGAGCTGGTATCAGCTTAGGCCAAGTTGGTAGGCCGAGTTGGTAGGCCAAGTTGGCCCTACATTACTTTTTGCTATCAATGTTAAATTCATGTCATCCGACATGTTTGTTTACTTTTAACGTTAGAAAATAGAGTTCTCCGCAACTGAGTTGAATTTTGATTTGCTCCGTTGCCACATAGCTTCAACATGATTTGTGGTTACTTGCCTTGCAGGATCAACAAAGTAGTACGTGTGTTTGACTGTACCATGCACGTACCCACCGGCAGGAATGTTGTTATATGCTGCCCACATATCGCTCCATATTTCTGTCCCTGGTCTCGTCCACTGTTGCATCCCTAGTTATAGCGCGGTTTTCGAAAATAATTTTCTTTTTCTAATTATTTGACGCGTTTGAATTTTCAAAATAATTATTTTTAGACACGCGTTAAATTAGGAGAATTACGGTAATTCCTGGAATATAAATGTTCATACTTCCACGGTTTCACCTATTAAATGATCCACGATGGAGAGTGATTTGTTTTTCATTTCAAAAATGGTGGATTCAAAAATTCCAAAAGCAGTAGCTCAATTTATTCGTAACGTCGATAACTTGACTTGTTGTGTACAGCATCGAAAACTGGCATTTTTTCGGGAAATATTCGGCCTAGAGGATTATTTTTGTTGTCATTGGTCTTTTTAGAGCCAAGAGAATTAGTTTCTGCCAATTAAAATACAACGATGTTCAGGGAAGTTTCCAGAGAAAGCAGATGTAATTAAAGCTTGGTCGGAGATTTCAGTATTTGCTCAAATTGTGCATGAATTTTAAAATTTAAACGTAAAGTGCATAAGTGCCAATTTCTTTCTATATAAAGTTACTTGAAGATAAAAACAGTAAGTACAAATTAGAAGAGCCTTGTTTCTTGTCTAGAGGTTAGAGCGCAAGAATTAGAAAAAATTGTAAGCTACAATCTACAAAGAGTCTAGAATTAACTGTAGAAAACAGAATTGCATAAAGACAAACGTGGCTGTAAATCTAGAAAGAGTCAATCTTATTTTGAGTGATTTTATTACTTGTATCAGGCTTTCTAAAGTCAAGTTGTAAGTCTATAATATCCTGCTTCAATAGAACACGTCCTTCAAGCACTAGGATTTTCTTCCGCAACACGGCATTTTTGTTTTTCATTTCGGTGATGTCTTTGGAGAGCACTTCATTCAAGTTTGTCATGTAACGACAGGTGGCATTTAGGATTGGACAGCAAGTAATGCTGTTTGAATTTGCTTTTGTTTTGCTGAACGCTTGGGCAACAAGTTTTGCAGCAGGAGGAACTTCATTTGCATTACAGAGACAACTGATATCGTCATCAAATTCATCTTTGCAGGCTTTCTCATAAGAAAAATTTAGGCGTGTGGTGCTTCGCACGCCTAACCAAAGTTAAAAACATTTCAGACATGTGATATACACTCGCCTGAATTTGTCTACGCATGTGATGATGCGCGATAAATTTTTAATCTCATTTTTTAATTCTGCATGTCATTTAAAACATGTACGGTAAATGGTTTTTACTTCTAAAACATTTCTTGTTTGACTTTAAATCTGAAGATACATTAACTTGGTTGTTTACGGCATTACTACGACGTTACTAAAAGGTTGAACGAGCGGAACGACCACAGAATGAGCGGAACGGGCAGGAACGACCATAGAACGAGCCAAACCACCACAGAACGGCCCGGATTGATGAAAAATGCAACGTAATGTAAATTGAGCTTTATTGTGTAAATGCTCGCGAAACTCCTGGCTACAATATTAAATTTAATTTGCGCCAAATACAAGATCGAAATCTACTTGAGACCTGAGAGTAATGTGTATACTTTAAAGGAAGAAAAAGTTGCGGGAAGAAAATGTTGCGAGCAAATTAACAACAATTAATTTTTTTATAATTCGCAACTTTTAATTATTTCCAGTGTTTGCAACAATTTCTTCGCACAACTTTTTCTTTTTTTTGTTGTTATTTTATAAAAGCATCCGAACAAAAATTACGTTTTTGTTTTTGGACCTATTCTGTATAAGTAAAGGTATATGATGTTTACACCTTTCTGTGTACATTGAGGTATGAAAATATTAAAGTCTGGTCCGTAGAAACTGCTTATAAGAAAATTTGTCTCCAATTTTTCAAATAATCCAAAGTAGGCTGTATTAATTTTGGAATAAATCGGGTGTCCAAACACTAAGTTGCATGGAGCGACAAGAAAAATTATCGTAAGTTCAACTTCACTCGCAACATTTAATGTACGCGACTTTTTTCTTTTAAAGTTGCGAAAATAAAATTGCAACTTTCGCAACTTTTTCTTCCCCACAACAATTTCTTCCTTTAAATTAAATTGAAAATTATGGACGTCTATAAAAGAATATTTTTTCTTACCCCAGTGTCTGGGACACAGGCAGCAGTATAATCAAAGCTACGGATACTACTACCACCACCTATTGCGAAAGTTAGTTAACAACGCAAATAACTCTCTTTAAGCAAAATAATGACTCATTTCTTCTTCTTTTGTCCGGTCATTCATTAATTATTCAAAAAGCCAAAGAAAAGAAAAGAGTCAAATGTCACACGTGTTTGTTAAAAAAAAGTTTGTGCATCCGTTTCACGAAACTCAATTAAGCCCTTATTTACATTTGCCATTTTATTATTTCATCAATCCGGGCCGTTCTGTGGTGGTTCGGCTCGTTCTGTGGTTGTTCCTGCTCGTTCTGTGGTCGTTCCGCTTGTTCAACCTTTTAGTAATGTTGGCATAACTACATATTTAATTACATATTCACAGATTTACGTACGCGATGTTTAACGCAGAACATTTTATCACTTAAGAAAATACACGCTTTTTTATAAGAATACGCTTTATAAGAATAGCAGGGTGAAAATAGGCATTAATATTCTAGGAATCTGCCCAGGGTGAGAATTCTACTGCGTTGGAGAATATTTTGCTGAAATATAGCTGAAGTTATAAAAGTTGATAGAAGAAAATAAGATATGTATTTATAAATTGTGACAAGTTGTGCAATGTCAATACATACGCGATCAAAACATGTACGCACAGTATAGAAGAAAAAAGTTCATTTTAAGAAATTTTTATGGAACAAAAATTAAGAATAAAACCTATTTTAAGTAGAATAAATAGGAATATGCTAAGAATATTTCAGCCTGATTTGGAGTTAAAAGTTAAGAATACTTGACCCTGGCCGAATCAAGTCTATGCTTATAAAAAAAGTGTGTATTCCTCTTTCCGTGACTATTATTGAAAAGTTGTTGTATTTTTATGATTTAAATTTAAAAAACAACAAAGCATCTGACATTCGGTTACAACAATTTAAACGATCTATTTTACTATTGTTTGCTGTATATGTTACTGATGACCTCTAAGTGAGACGCCTTTTTAAAAAAATGTTTATCTTTTAAAAGTTGTAAACAAGTGGGGGACGTTCATGCTTGTGAACCCCAAACACGAGGGCTAAGGGTCAAGTACAAGTAACTGACTCTAAAAGCCTTAACTTCCTTGTTTACATTGCCTTCTTCTATATTAAAACTGGAGGACGGAAGCGTTAAACGTTAAGCGTTTTATAAAAAATGGTTTTGTGATTTGAATTCATCTGAATAATCAATCAGTTAAAGCACATATTTGTCAGTTTTTAAAAATCCTTTTCGGCATATTTATTGTATATTTTCTTTAGTTCTTCTAATCATACGATTAGTAACCATAGTAACATACACACTTCTGTCTGTCGACATTGATATTATCTGTAAACAATTTTTTTTAAAACAAGGCTTTTTGTAAATACATTTTACTTATTTAGCTGAATGTATCGATGATACTTTGAGTTCCGCAATAAATATTTTTTAATATAAGTTTATTTACAAAGATTTATTCAAATTTAAAATCAAACTCAGTATTTAGAGCGAGTGAATTACATTTTTTTTTGCTTCCATTTTTTTATCGTGGACTTAAACACGGTCTGTATTAGTTTTATATCCAAATTCCAGACAGTCTACCAGAATTCAGTTGCACTACGCTTCGAAACTGCTGACTCGATACTAGCCCTTTCGAAATTTACGTTTAAAACTTATTTATTTAAAACGAAATTGGCTAGAGAATTAAAACCCAGCCAACACGAATATTTTCAAAAGCAACCGACAGACATGCTAACATGATGCACTACAGATTCTTTCAACTCAAAGACAAACTAATGCAGAAGAATTACTCTGTAACACGATAGAAATTCAAAAGATAAAACTTGTTGACAATAATTCAACAAATGAAACATTTTGCACATCTTTCGACATAATAACTTTAGGCATACAGAAGGAGCATAACAATGTTGTAAACTACGTCACTAAACAACAATCATCGCGTGTTTTTAATGGTCATTCAAATGAATGTGAATGTAAATTTGTTTAAGTTTTTGTTTAATTTAATAATTTTGAGATTTTCGGAGCGTTTAATGTTCTGTACGAAATATGGGAAAATTAAACAAATGCGATATGATTGAGGCGTGCGAGTAGTTGAAGAAAATAATTTGAGGAGAGCTTTTAAACGCACGCCTCAGGAGATTAAGGCGTGCGTGAAGGCGTGCGCGTGCGATCGCACACCTCATATGAAAAAGCCTGTCTTTGGTTATGATTTTTAACCATCTTCATCATTTTTGCAGCACAAAAAGAATATACAGTCGACTCTCTCTAATTCGAATCTCTATTATCCGAACTTTCTATAATTCGAACAAATTCTAAGTCACCGTCAATTTTCTTTAAGAAACTCTTATAATTTACTTTAACTCTTATAATTTAACTCAAACAAATTTTCTGGTCACCTCGGCTAAATCCTCTCTGTAATTCGAATTTTTGCAATGTAAAACTAACCGTTAAAGACTTTTAAATTTTTTTTTTCAAAATTCGAATTTCTGTTCGAATGTTTTGATTTTTTGTAAATATTTTTTGTATGAAGTTTGATCATATTTTCTTGTGACTATGGTTTGATGAACTGCGTCAGATTTACGAAATTTGAAGTTGATTTGTGGAAAGGCCTCAGCGATGCGAGTCGTGTGTTTTACAATCTATCTAACACGAAACAATAAAAAATTGAACACTTTTTCAGCAATTAGTGTTACTTTGTGCATGTATGATCATGAAACTTAGGAAAAGAAAAAAAAGAATCAAAGAAAACTCAATCATTCTTTTTTATTTTTCACCTTTATGATTTTTCTCAATTTTTCAAAAATTTCGATTTCTCTCTTTAATTCGAATTTTCACCCTTTAAACCTGAAAACTTGAATAAGAGAGACTTTCTACTATTGGAATCTCTCTATAATTCGAACAAAATTTTTTTTCCCTTGGGATTTGAATTAGAGAGAGTCAACTGTATATATTTATCCCTGTCTAAAGATGTTGATTTTTTGGTGTTTTTGCAAATTTATAGTTTGTAATGAAGTGAACAAATATTTTTTTGCATTTTATCAGTTTGCCTCTCTAATTTGTTGTGATAATTTTGTGTCCACATGTTCCTTTATGAATATTGTTTGTGGATGTTAAAACATTTCCAAAAATCTGGATGGTGTTGTTTTCTGACTACTGTAGGATAATGAAGCTATAAGAGACTAGATGCTTTATTGTTATTTTATTTCCATTTCCTTGTTATCGTTTTAGGTCAAAACATTTAATATAATTAGTGAAATAAAGTAAACGTTGGATGATCTTTATCCATGTTTTGATCTTATATTCAGCTCCTGGATCTACACACAAGAGGGCAAGGACACTTGACCACCAAATCTTCAGCAAGGGCCAATGGAGACGTATACTACTTGCCGGACACCCGAAAGTCACCCTGGGCTCGCCTTAGAGAAGTATCCATCTACAAGCGTTGATGTCACTGCTGTCGTACACTTGGGTGCCCTTAACGCATTTCTCAACGCCAGGTTCAAGATGTCGGACCTCTCCCGGGTGACTTTGTCCCTACATGCTGCAAATAAATCACCTATTCACATCTTTGGTACTTTCTTCACGACATTCATAGGATGCCCTGGGAATGGTGCTACAATCTCCCATCACTCCATGGTGTACGTCAGCTGAGACGTTGCAACAATGTACCAGTCGTACAACACTATGTTCGACCTCAATATTGTGGACCACAATCCTATGATCGGTCAATTCAGCCCAGTCAACAACCTGACCACCAGCTCACACCGACAGGCTGTCAACAACGACTCCCGAGCTAGCATATGTGGGGCAGCAACAGATGACAGGAAGATCTGCCAATGTCTAACACAAACTCCTGTCCCGCCTATCTGTTGTCACTGCCTTTACCTTGCACTGAGGAAAACAACAGCAAGATGCATGATTGGTTACTCGACTACTTTGGCGGATTGACCTACAACATATGTCCCCACCAAGAACTACCCTCGATGACCGGGCCGCCTGTTGAAATACACTTGAGAGAGGATGCCACACCGGTGGCCAGACCAGCCATACCTGTACTGGTTCATTGGCAAAAACAGGTGCACAGTGACTTGCTGCAAGAGGTTTGGTGAGCAAGTTGTATGATGTCATCGGATGGTAGTGACCTTAAGCATGACGGATCACCAAGGCAGACCGTTGACCTCCCACCTCTCAACAAACATTGCGAGGTGGAGACCAACAATTCCAAGTCCCCAACACATGTAAGACAGTCGCTGATGCTTGGAACGGGTACCACAGTGTGCCATTGAGAGAGTCTGACCACCACCTCGCCATGTTTATCACCCCTTTGGTTGATGATAGTATGCAAGTGCACCACAAGGTTTCCTCTCATCCGGGGATGGATACAATCCTTGCTTCGATGCAATCCTCGCTGATTTCAACCGTAAAGAGCGAATTGTTGACGATACACTCTTCCATGACAAAAACCTGGATGAGTATTGGTGGAGAGCAATCAGCTTCTTATTGACAGTAGGCCAAGCGGGCATTGTGCTGAACCCTACCAAGTTCCAGTTTGCATCAAGAGAGGTAGATGTTGCCGGTTTCCGCATCACTGATGAGAGGATCGACCCGAAATTTTACAGTGTCATTGAGAATTTTCCCACCACTACGTGCATAATTGACATCAGAAGTTGGTCGTGAACTACGCCCAGCTCCGTGAACACATGATGCCCTTCCGCCCGTTTCTTTCTCCCCGCCACCCCTTTGCGTGGACACCTGAGTTGGATCAGGCTTTCCAGTCTTCCAAAATTTTCGTTTTTGACGTCTGCGCACTGACTGGTTGAAGAGAGGTGTCAGATACTTTCAGCATTGCAACTGCTGTCACATTGGATGGCGCATTGTTTTAGATCGAACATTCAATATAAATAGTTAAATAAATTAAACGTTGGACGATCTTTATCCAACGACGGATATGATGTATATGTTTTATTTTGATAATGCCTATCTATATATTAATATACATTTAAAGCAATATTTACTTTGAGAAAGAGTTTAACGATTTATGTCTTAAACAGTTTAAAATCTCTTCAAGATGGAGGTGGATGAACAGAAATTGACTTATGTGCCTTCAAGTAATGCTTTCACTGCTTTCCAAAGTGCCAACATTTCAAAGTTACTTGAACTATCACCGCTTGAACTGCGGCCATTTTTACCGAGTCTTGCTCGTTTAACAGCAACACCTCTTCCCGATGATGCCTGCAGTGAATCAAAACGTTTCCAATTTGCAATCAGAAAAAAGATTTACGCAATGACAAACCTGGATGATGTTCTTAATCTCCTAAACGTTGATTTTCGAGTTGTGCATGAGGACGCAGTTAAAGAGCAGCATTTACGGCGGAAACTCGGTGGAATAGAGCTCTCTGAGGATTTGCTCGCAGATTCCAAGGGGTTGTTGCTGGAGTTTGAAGAATGTATGGGAATTGGTAGGATACGACTTGTGCTGGGAGAAGTTCTTAGAATATCAGCCAACGTAAGGTTCTTACATTTTTGTTGACTTAAAAACTTTGCTTTCAGGCTTGTGTGTCGTTAAATTATTATTGCAAATATATCTGCATATGCAATATTATTATTGGGATGTTTAAACAAGTTTATCACCACCCATTGACACACAAAACATGTATGGTTTACCTGTTTTGGGGACAAAACATTTGCCATCATTGTGAGCAGTTATAAATAAAAATTGCTGTGTTCTATCAAAAATAACCGTATCATAAATGGGAGCAATTAAATACACTAAAACTCTGTGTCGAAGTCTTCATGATAATGCTTAATGAGCATTCTGGAAGCCTCATTAAAAAAATAAACAGACAAAGGAAACCCATTTCAAAACCAGACAAAGCTAAAATAACTGCCAACAATGAGTTCTGAATGTAATGAGACCCAATGCTCCCATCAAAGAAGGCTTAAAATATCTGGGAACAATGTTTTGAGAGGTGTAAAATTAAATATTAAATATAAAATTGAAAAATAAATTCCATTTGTGAACTTTTTTTAATTATATTATTAAGGTTTTCAAAATTCCGCAGGACTTTTTTATCCAATCTTGTGTGCAGATGTATATCTTGTAATTTATTATTTCCATTCCATACACTTTCCATTCTATCAATTTCTATTCTATAAATCTTTCATAGATTCAAGAAAGTCCAAACACGTTCATTGAAGATGAATCCGAGTTGTTTGAATGTTTATTGTTTATTGAAGAACTGGCTGATGTCCTCTGTGTTGCTTTCAAAGGTCACTTTTTGCTCACAGTCTGGCATCTTGTATTGGAATGTCTTGTACATATATTATATCAATGTCTAAAATCAATTTTATCATTTCATTTAACTTATATAATTACTCCCAAAATATAATTTCTGGAATATTTTCGAACATGAATTTGTTTCACATTCTTATAATTTACAGCAGTACATGATATCCTGTTGCTATGCCGACAATTAACAATGAAACCGTTGAGCAGTTTTATCTCAGGTTTTATGGATTCTGTCGGAATTTTTATTTCAGAGCTCCCATCATTGCTTTCCATGCCTGAGGTAGCTGAAGTTCTTCTACGTGTAAAGTACGGACCTGAACTCCTCTCTTGTCTTGTTGCAAACAACCCTCCCTGTTTTGATATTGGTTAGTTGACAAGGTTTCTTGGTTGAATTCCTTAAAATGAAATTCTGTTTGAAGCTTGTAGCAGTAAAGAAGATATAGAAGTTGAAAGATAGTTGCCTCCATTTATTTCGGCACTTTTCTCATGTTAATTCATTGTTTATCCTTTAGTCTGGATATTATTTGTTGTTCTTCCAATTGTTGTAAAACTGCAAATGAGATTGTTAGTAGAATTATTAGAGATTTCTTTTCTGTTCTGTGCAGATTGCATTATCTATTAAAATCATGAAAGTAACTTCTCTTTGTGCCTACATTGTTTCTTCTTTGTCGACATAATGGAAGCTTCTTGTTACTTTGTGAATGTTTTCTTGTAGTTTGCTCCAGTATTTTGACACATGCTACAAATGACGAATGTTCAAACTCAGAAATAAGAACACGAACATTAAAAATGTTATGCTCAATGAATGACGAGTATGGGAAAGTTCTACGAGAAGAGTGTGTTTCTACGAGAAAATTGGCTGGTCTCGCCATTTTGATCTCTGTTAACTGTTATGATTCTGGTATGTTGGTATCCATACACTGTTATTATCCAATTTTAAATTTAAAACTTTGAAAGAATAAATAACAGGTAATAAATACTAATACATCTATCCACATAGTACTCAACTCTCTTCGATATCCACATAGTACCCAACTCTCTTTGATATCCACATAGTACCCAACTCTCTTTTATATCCACATAGTACCCAACTCTCTTCGATGTCCACATTGTACCCAACTTTCTTCGATATCCAGATTGTACCCAACTCTCTTTAATATCCACATAGTACCCAACTCTTTTTTATATCCACATAGTACCCAACTCTCTTCGATGTCCACATTGTACCCAACTTTCTTCGATATCCAGATTGTACTCAACTCTCTTTAATATCCACATAGTACCCAACTCTTTTTTATATCCACATAGTACCCAACTCTCTTTGATATCCACATAGTACCCAACTCTCTTTGATATCCACATAGTACCCAACTCTCTTTGATATCCACATTGTACCCAACTCTCTTTTATATCCACATTGTACCAAACTCTCTTTGATATCTAGATTGTACCCAGCTCACTTTTATATCCACATTGTACCCAACTCTCTTCGATGTCCACATTGTACCCAGCTCTCTTTTATATCCACATTGTACCCAACTCTCTTTTATATCCACATTGAACCCAACTCTCTTTTATATCCACATTGTACCCAACTCTCTTCGATATCCAGATTGTACCCAGCTCTCTTTTATATCCACATTGAACCCAACTCTCTTTTATATTCACATTGTACCTAGCTCTCTTCGATATCCAGATTGTACCCAGCTCTCTTTTATATCCACATTGAACCCAACTCTCTTTTATATTCACATTGTACCTAGCTCTCTTCGATATCCACATTGAACCCAACTCTCTTTTATATCCACATTGTACCCAACTCTCTTCGATATCCAGATTGTACCCAGCTCTCTTTTATATCCACACTGTACCCAGCTCTCTTCGATATCCAGATTGTACCCAGCTCTCTTTTATATCTACATTGTACCCAACTCTCTTCGATATTCACATTGTACCCAACTCTCGTTTATATCCACATTGTACCCAACTCTCTTCAAACTTTTGAAGATACATATGTTAATTCTCATAACTTTATGTTGGGTAGATGGCACTAGTGATTTGGTTCTGTTTTTCACTGGACTTCTACTGGCAAGTGATGCACAAACTAAAGATTGGGCCACTGAATATATTAGGACCTCTCAAAAGGTATAATGCTTACTTTACTTGGTAGTTACAAAGTTACTCTGCTCCCTAAATCAATAATTTGTATTTAACCAGGAGCGTCATAGCAACGGACTGTACTTGATGAAGCAACAATTAATTAAAGAGATGACAGATGTTACACTTGCAATAGAAACCAGTATGAATTTGTATGCAATGATAGAAACCAGTATGAATAACCAGTATGACTTTGTATACGACGATAGAAACCAGTATGACTTTGTATACGATGATAGAAACCTGTATGACTTTGTGTACGATGATGGAAACCTGCATGACTTTGTATATGATGATGGAAACCAGTATGACTTTGTATACGATGATGGAAACCAGTATGAATTCGTATACAATGATGGAACGGAGTGTTTTAGGGAAAACCTATTTATAGATTGGGTTTCTAGATCTTGGTTTAAACGATTAAAAACAATTTTGTGAAAATGTAATATGTAAACATGTTTAGAAGATGTAAACAGTTTTTCTTTATTACCTTTTATTACCCTAAACAGTTTGACTTCAGTTGCAATTGTCATCAGATGTGTGATCTTTTTTCGTTCTTTAACAGTTCACACTTATTTCAGAGACGTCGGATTTGAATCGTCATTATTTGCACGGTATCGCCATCATGCGCTTTTACTGTGCACTTAAAACGATCAACGGATTTAAATGCACTTCTGAAGAGTTAGAGGTCCTTCTCAAGATGGTGACATGCGAAACGACAGTGTGCTTTGCTGCTGTACGATACATCATCGTCAGTCTGTGCACCTTAGTGTCCTGCTCGTTCCTCATATCGTAAGTCTTTTTAATGTTGTCAGGTGCTGCTGATAAAAATACTGGTTATTGTCCATCAAGTTGAATTATTGTTTATTTATTTATTTTTACCGAGGCTTCCAGAACGCTCATGAAGACCTCGACCCGGAGTTTTAGTGTATTTAATTGCTCCCATTTGTGCTACGATTATTTATGATGAAATACAGTGTTTTTTTTACTTATAACCGCTCCCTAAACAACTTTGTGATAGCCTGGTCTCGAACCCAGAACCTCTCGGTTAAGAGACGAACGTCATTACCATTACGCTATCGCCGAATATACCATCGCTGGATAACTTCAAAGCCACTGTGTTGTGTTTCAGGTCTCAGAAAGACGAAGATAAGTTTGTTGATTGGCTGCGACATCTCCTCTCCCGATCATCCATCTTCCAAGAGCGACTCTTGACATCTTACGGCGAAACCCTGCTTCTCATTGCTATACATTTCCATAACAACACACTGGAGCAGGTTGTGGATCTTGTTTGTGCAACCCTGGGTATCAAACTGAGACCGGGATCGCTCACAAAACTTAAACTGTTGTTCACGCAGAACGTCTTCCCGGAGAAGGTATTGTTACTATTGTATTGTATCAGAGTTAAGTGTGGGTATTTATTGTAGGAGTAACACACTATTGCAACTAAATAATTATGTTTGCATTTAAGGCATGACATTTTTCTTTTACTTCTCTACCATTTATTTGTTTTTTCTATATACATTTTTCTTAATATCTGAACAACTTATCTGATGTTTTTTCTCTTTGTAGGTCATGGCTATGCATGTGTTGACAGTTCCTTTCACACAAAACTTAAGTGCAAACTCCAAAGGGTTTCTGCCGGCTCATTGTATTCACCAGCTGATGAAAGTTCGGACATTCACCAAGCATTCCATAATGGTCAAGGTGAAGTATTACTTATCTACAGTGTTTTTTAGGTGGTTTCCATTGCTAAAGTCATACACGAAATCTATTATTTAATGTTTACAATGCCATTTTGTTCAACCTACTTTTTCAATTAAACCTATATTTAAATACCACCAAGGGTTGGAAACATTTCTCAGTCATGAGTGACTATGATAAAGGCTTCATCACCAATGAAAATTCCTTTGTGTTTGATTATTGGAGATGTTAATTGCTGTTTTTTGGGGATCTCCTCATCTTCTTTTTTGTTTACTCTACAAACATTTATAATAATCAATTTTTTTTAATAATATTTTTAATATAATATCAAGTATAAAGGGCAATTGTCGATGACAAACTTCTAACAACAAAAACGTTAACATGTTAGGCGATGGAATAATTCGACAATTTGTTGCCTAATAATACATCCAAGAGACTTTCTAATAATTCATCCCACTTCTACTACTTTTATCTTGGTAGGATTGGTTGTTTAACCAGCTATGTTGTTGCACCACCCCTGTCCACTCGCTTATGCTGCCCCTCATTGAGACCTATGTCCAATCGATTGTCAACTCAATCAACATTGGCAAGACCACTAAACAGCGACACGTGGCTTGGTTGGAACCCTTCTCTGAACAATGTATAACTCGTGTGTTCACAAGTGATCTCCCATGCGCAGACCACACCACAACCTCTCTGTTATTGATGACATATTTACTCATATACCAGGATGTTTTGCTGGCCCATATGAAGATTTTAGGCATGAAAACCTGTGTTTACATTCATTTATTCTATTTATTCAAAATTTAAAATTTAAAGAACTGCATATATAACTGTCAGTTTCACGCTACATGCGATCATCAGATATATAAAACGGGAATTTACTCTAAACGTTGGCAGTTATATACATTGAAATAAAATATAAATTAGTCCGGAGGCACAGATTTATAATTGCTCAGAAGGAACTTGTTAACATGACGACACTTAGAAATCAATTTGGATCTTTTGTTTAATAACGGTAGTTTTGAAGTGATTATGTGGAATTTTTCAGTAAGGCAAAGATTGCATGTTTTGCCACCGTTACGGTACGACGATGCATGATCAATTATTTCCCACGAAAGGTTAGGATTAATGCCAGACTTTTTCAGTTTCCAAACGTACTTTGAAAGCTCCGTTGATTTGGAAGCTTTTTCGTGCCGGAAAGAATAGGTGTGTCCGTTCCAACGATCTTTGAAAGTACCTCCGGTTAACCCAATGTAATGCATTCCTTCATCATTCTCGGATTTCTTCACGTGACATTTGTAAATAACGCTTTTTTCGAAGCATGTACCTTTCAGCGGGCAGGCGTTTTTCTTCTGGCAATTACACGAGTGTTTAACAGCAGGTTTTTCTTCTTCCTTAAGGATGTTTATGTTGTGTGCTGAGATAATTCCGGCCATATTGGGTAGACAACTATAACTTACTTTCAAAGTGTTTCTGTTGAAGATTTTCCTGAACTAATTTATACCGGACTAATTTATATTTTATTTCATTGTATATAACTGCCAACGTTTAGAATAAATCCTCATTTTTTATATCTGATGATCGCATGTAGCGTGAAACTGACAGTTATATATGCAGTTCTTTAAATTTTGAATAAATATAATTCGCTCTACTATTGTATTGAGCACTGTATCAACATCACTCATCAAATTGGATTCATTTATTCTATCTAATTGCATAAGCATTCACTAAGATTTGGAAACCATTCAAAGCTTTCGCTTCTTTTTTAATAATAATTTTTCATTCTTTTTTCATTTTTTATTTTAGTTACCACTCCAAATTCACCAAAGGTTTATTCCACTCTCCTCTACACTACGATGCCTATGAAACAACTTCTTTTAAAGTCACGGTTGCCCATGTACAAAGGGCTATACCCCACCCTTCTGCGCCTGCTCACCACCCATTATCCTCATTTATGCTTGCCAGAGGACCTCCTGGAAGAAGAAAGCTTGAGCGAAAACTGTATTTTAAAACCAAACACATGTCAAAACATTTCTAAAGAAATGCTGCAACAGGGTAATGATACTTGTATGACCTTCTATATTTACTTAGATTTAGAACGGGATAAATACTTAATTTTTTCCCTCAGCTTTTTCAATGCTTCCTCGTTCCTCCCATGACGCCATGATTGCTCTCAATAAACTCTCCACCCTGCATCCCGATCACCTCACATCATACGTAGATGCCATTGTGAATGCACTGCCTCTCATACTGGACGTATCAAGGAAACTACAGATGCAAGTGGCTTCTGTTTGGTTGAAGTTGAACCTCGTTACTCCGCGAAGGTGGGAAGGTGGCTTTATATGACGCCCACAAATCTTTAAATAAAATTATTAGAAATACATATATTATATAATTTTTCTCTGTAGGGTCTTTTCAAATACACGTTTTTTATAAGAAACTTCAGCATCCAATTTGTGGTTCAAATGTTTTTAAATCCAGTGTCACCCCAAACAGCTTCTTTAAATTAAATAGCAGTAATCTGTTTGTAAAGTCTGCCACAAGTGAGTGTTGCAGTAAAAACAACCAAGGTCCAGCTTAAGGATTAAAATTGAAATAAAAATTACAGTTGGTTTAACAATTGAAAATCTTTTTAACTAATTTTATGAGCATTTCTAAGTTTCATTTTTCGTTGTATTTCATGAGTTTATTTTCTTAGCCTCTGGTTGAAAACAGTCAACATATTACGTCATGACGACGATGTTCACAAGTTGATTGAATACACAGATGAAGATTTGAAGAAAGACCCTCTGATTGTCTTGCGATGCGATCGAAAGGTCTTTCGTGAACCTCCCATATTTGAGCTAGTGTTGAAGGTTCTCCATGGATATCTCGCTGCATCGAGGTCGCTGCTCACCTATCATTTATCACTCAACCCAGTCCCTTCAGGTACGAATCCTTCTTCTAATGAGATCATCTCTTGTTGACAAATAGAACAACAGCAAGATGCTGCGGAACCTCTGTTCCGCAAAAACATGTTAATTTTGAGTGACTTTTGGGTATGCGGGTCATGTAACATCTTTGATCTCAACAGTGTATGTGTTTTAATCCATCCAGCATGGGATAAGTCTGATATCTTTAAAGATTTACTGCTGTTAAATTGTCTTTTTCATGAATTTGTTTGCTCAAAATCCCATTTTACAGGAAAACATTGATATATTGCATATTATCTGAATAATTGCGCCAAGAATGTTGAATGTTTTCACATCTCACACTAGGCAATAAAAGTGTAGAGACTGAGCGTGAAGAGTTAAAGACAACTTTGATAGCTGCCCAGGAGAGCGCTTCCTTGCAAATCTTACTAGAGGTTTGCTTGCCAACTGAAGCAGAGAAGAAGGTATGCATTTTAATGTTAACTAAGTTTACTTCCATTTCAATCTCACATTAAGTGATGTTATGATGTCACATTAAGTGATGCTATGATGTCACATTAAGTGATGCTATGATGTCACATTAAGTGATGCTATGATGTCACATTAAGTGATGTTATGATGTCACATTAAGTGATGCTATGATGTCACATTAAGTGATGTTATGATGTCACATTAAGTGATGTTATGATGTCACATTAAGTGATGTTATGATGTCACATTAAGTGATGTTATGATGTCATATTAACATTTGCATTAGCATAATGCATTAGCATATTAGCATTAACATTTGTTTGATCTTTTATATGTTTTTAGCTTTTTGAATTGAAATTTCGCTTTCTTTGACAATCGTTTTTTCTTTTCTCGGCATTTGCTTTTGTAAATTTGAATTCTGTTCATTATACTATGATTGTAACAATAAAAGACGGTTCTCGACGATAAGACCAATCAAACGGTCTTCTACGAGTACCGCAGTTGTATGTACAAAATTTATATATGTATATGCAATTGGAAAATAAATAAAAAAAATAATAATAATAATATTAAGTGCACAATAAAACTACTCAGTGTTAGAGATGCACGAATTATTTTAACACCTTGAAGCAATGAATGTTTTTCTAGGTGTCTAACTACTCCGTTAAGAGTGTTTTGAGGGAAATACAATGTCTTGTGTGCTGTTTCCTACATCAAAACTTTATACGCGCTCCACAACTGGCGAAACTAATTCACTTTCAAGGTAAGTGTCTGGGCGTTGTGTATAGCTGATTTATTGTGCAGGGGGTCGTGTATAGCTGATTTATTGTGCAGGGGGTCATGTATAGCTGTTTTATTGTGTAGTTTAGCGATGTAATGTGTTTTCAAGGTTATCGCGGGTTAGTACATCTTCGACTGAACCAAAATATTGCTCATTTCATTTCAATTTTGGACCATTTTACTATCTAAGTTTGTTTTACTACAGGTTACCCGTCCTCGCTTCTCCCGGTCACGTGCATGGGTGTTCCCTCCATGCATATATGCATAGACTTCATCCCCGAGATGCTCAACCAACCACATCTCGAGAAACAGGTAACCAAGCAATAAATATCATGCTTCAAAATTACGTGTATAAAAATGTAACTTAGAAAAATCCAGCTGATTATTTATATATGTATATATTCATAACTGAGTATAGTTTAAAAAATAATTTTTACCAAAAAAAATAATTCCAGTAACCAGTTAAACTGAGGCATTCTGTTTGTCTTCAGTTATTTGCCGTGCAGCTTATGTCCTACCTATCGCTGAAATATCCAATACCGAAGTCCTTTTCCACCTGCAAGTACACCCTCCAACGTTGTGCTGATTTACTAGCAGCTTTACCTGTCATTAAGAGAAACCAGTTTTTTGCGCCTGCGCTCAAGAGTCTTGTCCACGTGTTCAAATCTTTCCCGACGCTACGGGAAGACTTCGTCAAACTGCTGTCGGATGTCGGGAAAACAGCAAACTCACAGTTGACTAAGGTTCCCGTTCAAGGTTTGTTTTAATATTTTAATTGAGCTCTTTCGATGATTGATATAATTCTTCGATAATCAAGTCATGTGACTATGATGGTCTCCATTTCATTAGTTTTATTTATAAAAGCAATACATGGTGACCACAGTCCTGGAAATTCTTGTAATTTGGACAAATAATTAGAAATATCACGGAAAATTAAAGTTAGGTTTTGAACATAAAAGTCAAATTTACTTTTTTCATCGTTAATATAGGTTCTTAAAAAGATACGTTTTAGTTTTTAAAAACATATTTCATAATTTCTTCGGTTTTATTCATACATTTTCCTTGATTTATAATCTTTGCATGGGACTTAGTCTAATGATGCAGTTTTTATGTGTTAACTATGTTGACCTGGTTGTAGAAATTCCTGATAAATTTCGACTATTTTGCTTCATCCTGGAATTTTTTGTTTAATCAGATTTTTAAATTTGTGGTCACCATGCAACAACATGTGCTGACAAATTCCCTCCCTATCTATATATTCAGAGAGATTGTATGATCAAAGGTCGTTTGAATAATGAAAGTTTTATATCTCGTCATTCTAGTCAAGACGTGCAATAGCAAAACTGGTAGTTGTCTTGGCAATTGTTGCCAAGGTGATGCTTCAGAAGATTCGTCCAATGATCATGACGACATGGGGAGCAATGAAGATGATTGTTTACAAGTGTACACAAGTCAACAACTGGCTGATGAGTGCGCGCATGTTTTTGATGAAGTTGTTCATGTTAATCTAACAGAAAAGCTCATCGAAACGTGAGACGAGTTACACATGCTTTTAGAACGTGATACACAAGTTACACATGCTTTCAGAACGTGATACACGAGTTAAGCATGCTTCAGAACGTGATACACGAGTTACACATGCTTTCAGAACGTTATAAATGGGTTTTCTACAGAGTATTTTATTATTAACAATTGAAATGTTGCTTCCCTGCAAACAACCTATTCTAAACATAAATGACAAATCGTATAAAACGAAGAGCGTCGAGTTTTCGTTATGTTAACACAGATTGCTTTTACTTCGAGAAGCATGAAACCCTACAGTTGAATAAAATAATGTTTTGTGAGTAACATTTTTAACAAGGGAAGATTTTACTACCGTAAATCCTCGAATTGACCCCCCCCCCCCCCCCCCCCTCTCGAATAAGCCCCCATCATTGAATCTAAATTTTTTTATTATTATTATGTTATTATGTTCGTTCCGAGGACATCAATTAAAAACATTTTTTCTTATCAAAGGTATATGCAATGTTAGGGTTAAACAATGTCCTAATGACGTATGAAATTTATCAAAGAATCCATGCAAATAAAATAATTTTTAAAACCTTCGCTGAGCTATGCATGAGTCACACGCGGTCATACAACGATGCCTTCAGTTTAAGGAGGTTCTAGACCCAATAATCCCAAACTAAGGTATAAAGACAAAACACAAAATAAAACTACAACACATATGAAATTTCTTTATAAAATGAAAGTACATGATAAAAGATTACAAAAAAAATAATTGAATTTTTTTTTTCACCTTGTTGCTATGCACCATGCCCATGGCAACACCGAATAATGGACCGGGATGCGACATTTTATCTCCAGATAGCTTTATCCAATTAAGCTGAAAATTGCTAGGGATCATCAATTCACTGTGTTCTATAAATTAAACGAGGCATTTTTTTCCTAGCAACGGTTGCCATGCAACACGTTTTCTCAGTTACCATGACAACCGTTGGTAGGATTTTTATTCCTCATTTAATTTATAGAATACAGTGAGTTGATGAGCCCTACCAATTTTCAGCTTGATTGGATAAAGCTATCTGGAGATAAAATGTCGCAACCCGCTCCATTCTTCGGTGTTGCCATGGGCACGGCGCTTAGCAACAAAGTGAGAAAAAAAAATTATTATTTTTTTTGTACTTTCATTTTATAAAGAAATTTCATCTATGTTGTAGTTATATTTTGAGTTTTGTCTTTATACCTTAGTTTGGGATTATTGGGTCTAGGACCTCCTTAAAGTATACAGGGCCTCGGTATGTTTAGTTATCAATCGCCTAAACATGTAAGTTTCAAGAGCAATCTCCTTTGTTCCAGAACTAACATTTCTCCAATACAATGTTTTGAGTTTCATCTTTTGTCTATCTCCAAAATCTTCATTATCAGATATCGTTTGTTTTTCTGGTTCAAGTATGAATCTCGGCTGGAAGGAACAATACTGTATAGAACCATGTGTTATCGATCTACTAAGGTTGGTATAATTTAAATCACAACGAATTTTTGAAACCTCGGAAGAAAATAATTTTAAACTACTTTCACTAAATCTCCCTTGTAGCTAGGATTTACACCGATCAATTCTTTAGCAAATAAATAATTTATTACAATATCTATATAAATAAATAAACTCTGCGTGTAAAATAATAAAAATCTCTAAAAAATAAATACAGTTGACTTATAAAATATATAGATGTATGGATTATATCTATTCCTCAGCTTGCTAATAGCCATAAGTCAAACCATCACGCCTGGGATCTGACATACCGTATATTTTTCCGGGTTTTTCAACGTAGATTGCCTGTGCTGATGTTTTCATCGGCAAGATTTGGGAGAACTTATGTCCTTTTTTCTTCAACTTCTCTAATATTTGTTGCGACGGTGCGTGTCCTTCCTCTATTTCCACAACGTTAGGTAGCAGTTGATGATATACTCTGGGCTGTGCGATCGAGTGAGCTAGATCTTTACCAAACCACAGTTTGTTTATGATGCTCTGAATATAAAAAATAACATTGAAAAACCATCATTAGCATCAGTTTGTCCGGGCGTATACCTTGATGACGAAATGTTGTAGGGCGGGGGCGTTGTTTGGAGAAATTAATATTTTTGTGGTTTAGGAGAAATAATTTTTGACAAATATTTGTCTTCATTTGCCAATCCTATCCATCACCCTCACTTTTTATATCAAACACTCAACTCACCAGCGCTACGGAAGGAATAATACGGCCTCCCCCCGTTCCTCCGATGACGAATTTCACGTCGCCAGACTTTTGGTCTGTCATTATAACGGGAGACATCGATGACAACGGTGTTTTACCACGGTGTATTTTGTTCTGTTTTGAAGGTGGCAGTAAACCTTCCACTGGCTGCTTGCTTACAGCGAAGTCAGCCATGACGTTGTTGTAGATGATACCTGACTCCGTCGACCGGTAGAGTGAACCGAACCTTCAAAAACAAGAAGTAAACTATGCAACATATACCTTAATAAATCAATCCGCTACTTGTACTTCGCAGTGCAAATACGAAACTGTTCACAAATTACCGGTGACCGACAATACGGTCAAAAGGAACATGTTAGGAGCTAATTTCTTTACTATAAAAATTCATCACGACACATTAACAACTGTTCACTTGAATGAATATCTTCGCTTATTAATACAGGTTAATCAACGAAATACCATCAAAAAATATTTTTGTAAGAAAGCTTATTATATAGGTACTGTCTCCAGTCTTCGCCCTACCATTCATTAATCGATGTTGTCATGGCAACTGCATCACCATTGCTAGCCACAACACTCACATGCGAAGTACCATAATCCTTTGGAACGTCGTATTCTGGTCCATAGTATTGCACGTCGTGTGTTTTCTCCTCGTCGATTTTGTGTCGTAAAGATTCGCCAAAGTTTTCGTCGAGAGCGTTTTCAATGTGCTGAATGTAAGAGAGAAACGTAAAAGCAAGACAGGACTAGCCTGGTCAAGGTGCTCCCAGCCTCTTCCCATTTGATGTCAAGATTTAAATGACCGGACTGGTGTTTTGCCGCGGAGGTGATTCATCCATTAGACCAAAATTCATCATGTCAAGATTTAAATGACCGGACTGGTGTTTTGGAGGTGTTTCATCCATTAGACCAAAATTCATCATGTCAAGATTTAAATGACCGGACTGGTGTTTTGGAGGTGATTCATCCATTAGACCAAAATTCATCATGGAGTATATGATTATCAATTTGGAATGTGAAAACAAATCCACTACAAAATCCAAATCCATTTACCTTGTTCATAAGGGCTTTATCGGTAAAGTCAGGATCACCTAACTTGCTCTTTTCAGCGTAGGTAAACTTTAGGGCTTCAATGATTCGATGGTAGGTTTTGGCGCTTTTTTCGGTGTCCGTAGAATCCATATCATCTGGTGTTAAAAAGTAACCTGAAAGAAACAACGGAGATAATTTCTCGAACAAGAAGGTGATTCCCTGTACAGTGTATAAAAACATGAAAAGTGTACTGACTGACTATACAAGCGTTTCTACCACTGCTAACATCTGCAGTGTTATAAAGAGTGAAAAGTGACAATATTCAAATCATCTGAGTGATTGTATGGATACGATTATGATTCAGGCCCCAACTTTCGACACTCGTTTTGAATGTATGGCAGAATTATAAGAATTTTTTTTTGTTGAAATGTTTTCCATTTGCACACAGAGAGAACTCTGACGGAAAATCGATTTACCTTTATCTTATGTATTAAGTTTTTTATCTAATCGGCATGGCAATGGACTTGGATTTGGTCGAAATGATTTATAAGAAATCCATTTTTCCATTTTTTTTATTTTGTATTTCACTATAATTTCACAACAGCTTGTCAACTGCAATCTTGTTGTATTATATTACTATAAATAAATAATGAATGAAACCAATAAATATTCTTGAGATTTAAAAAAAATCAAAACACTCACCCCTAAGGATATTAATGAACTGAATGACAGAGACACCTCCGCTGGGTAAACCCATGGTCGAGAAATTGAACTCGTTTATCACTGTCGAGAGAACGGGACGAGTAATGACTTCATATTTTGCAAGATCGTCCAAAGTAATATCCCCTCCCGCTGTAGACACATCTTTGACGACTTGTGCCGCAAGATTTCCGGTGTAAAACGATTCCGGATCGTCGCGTATCATTTTTAAGGTGGTTGCCAGCTTGTGATCTTTGAGAAGGGAGCCAATGGGAGCCGATTGATAACTTGATGTAAATAGAAGATTTCTACAAAAAAATATCGCACTTCATGTAGGTCTGACAAATCTGCAATTGTGCTAGAGAGAATACATAACAAGAAAAACTCTTTTTCAACAATTTTAGTGCTGTAAACAAATCCTTAAGTAAGCTTTAACGGCAATTAATCAGTGCAAATTAGATATCACCTCAATCCTATGTTATGATAGATGAGTGGTTGACTTAATGTTATCACGGTATTCAGCATTGGTTGAACAGGAAATCCGTCCATCGCTATTGTGATAGCTGTGTCCACAAGCTGGCGCCATGGCAAACGTCCGAATCGCTTCCAAGCCGTGTAAAGTCCTTTTACTTGGCCCGGAACTCCAATGGATTTACCACCTGTTGTGCAATTTGAGCATTTAAAATAGATGAGATTTTTGTTGATAGTACATTAAATACATTACGAACAAAAGGGCAAGTGTGTTAGGAGCAAACAAGTTATAAAGAATAACGTGAGCTAACCATATCTTGAATTATTAACTTTTCCTTCAAACATATCTACTGTAGATTTTCCAGGGGCACGTTCCCTAAAATCAAGTGACAGAAATGTTTTATTTTCTCTGATATAAACTAGCATGAACCCTCCTCCGCCAATCCCAGTTGCATACATGTTAACAACGCTCAAACACAACGATGCTGCAATTGCTGAATCTACAGCGGAGCCATTTGCTTTCAAGATGTCAACACCAATTTTAGAGCAAAGGCTTGCATCGCAAACGACCGTCCCCTTTGAGTAAAGTGAGGATTTGTAGTCAATCGCATTCTTTCCATGAACATGACCTTTTTTTGAGTACAGACTCAGTGTGATTGCTGCAGCAGTTGCTATGCCAAGAAAAACAGCACACATCGTGAGTGACATGACAATCATCTGCTTTTTGCTGCATTGGTATCTAGACAGAGAAGGATTGCATGATCATACATTTTCACTTATCCTATAAACTCTTCATCATCATCATCATCATCATCATCATCATCAAAACAAGAAGGTATCAAATAGCTTCTCACTTGTTTCAAAAACATCATTTACTAAACTTAAAATTACGAGAAGTTCTTCTAAATCTCTGAGAATAAAGTATATAAATCATGACGGAAGTTCAAAGAAATGAACAATGAAAAGAAACATTTTATAGCAGTAGAATGCTTTACCAAATCAGAGGCCCTACTTGAAACATAATATAGAAAAAAGAATCAAGAACATTATCAGTAAATAAGAAAATCACAAATACTGGAGGAACACAACAGCATCGGAAATGGCAAGTCAGTTCCAGGAAAACTCAAGCGATTTACTGACTTAATAACAGAAGTTCTACCTAAAAACCATATTCTTCTGAATTAGAAATGAAGGACTATCGCCGTTTTTCAATCTTGATGTAACATATCATTACAGTGTTGTAATCTATATTAAAATCAGTTCATTTTGGGGGTATATATCACCTGAAACCTCATTGTAAAGGATGCTATTTAAATTGAAAATAGCAAAAGATTAATAAGTCATTGAATGTATTTCTCCTCAAAGTTTCGTTGAAAACAACTTATTAGTTAATGAAGAAATTAAAAAGAAATAAAAAAGGTTCAAAGATGTATTTGTTATAGGACATTTTAACTATCCTGATATTTGTCTGAATTAAACACTCTAATTCCTTCTTCTAATCCTAACCCTTTCTAAGTTCATACCCTTTTTGGTCTTTATCCTTATCAATGAAGTATGCAGGGAAGAAGAAAGAAAGGAGAGATCAAGAAGACAGTTACAGGCCAACTCGGCCTAGATTTCCGATTTACGTACAAAATGAGGACTCAACTGTTTGGGTCATGACGGTTGCGTTTCTAAACAAAGTTTTAATCAAGTATTTTGAGGTTTCTAGACCAAGATCGGCGGAATTAATAAAGAATAAAGTCCGATTGGTCAGATATATCAGAATTTTATTTCAGGATAAAACTTTGGCCTTGTCTACATTGATTACAAAATATGAAATAATGAAAGAAAGCAGGCCCGTAGGCAGGGGTGGAGCGGTGGGCGATCGCCCCGCCTTAGAGATCAAATCTTGCAAACAGGAACGAATCTTTTCAAGCTCTTTATAATCGGTTGCACGTTGTCTGTCACATTCTGCGAGTGTGAACGTTTTGCGCAGATTGCAAACCTGGCTGCAATCATCAACGACTACAAGGGGGTTGATTTCTTTGGCAATAATGAACATACATCAGGATCACATAGTTAATTACGAGGACATTCAACGATTTTTAACAATTCATCCAAGGAGATACCACAGTAGCAATATAGTTGAATTCCTCATAATATTTTGTTCGCTGTAGAAAACCGCAGGTTTCGTCTGAGAAATTATTGAAAATCTAGCAAACTCTAGTTTTATAAAATTTCCTGCAGTGAAAAATGATGGAATAGACAGCAACTATTTGATGAAGATATACTGGGAAGTGCATTTTCCTGCTTATCTCACTGTCTTTATATTTAAAAAATTTCTCCGCTCGCTCAAGCAAGGTGCGTATCACTGGGAAAAGGGGAGGGGAGACCTCATATATAAAATTACGTCCCACCCTTTGAAAATCCTGGCTACGGGCCTGGAAAGTTAATTTTCTTGTTTGCTAAATTTTCCCAGCATTAGGACCTAGGTCTACTAGATAGATTTTTTTGCCTATCATATGACAAAAATACTGTTATTGGTGATCTGAACCTGGCAGCGAAGTTGGCACACGCAGTTCGAAGTATGCTTTATTTCGCCGAGCAAACAGACGAGTCCTCATTTTGTACATAATCAACACAGCCAAATCAATATGGGCGTTCGCAAATCTTGCTAATATACCAACAAAATATCTTCTAAAGATATCATTAGCGGGCAAAATGTATTGATATTTACATGATAGATTGAACAATAATGGCCGAGTTGGCCATACACTAAGCAAGAAGACACTATCTAGATAATAGTCAGGGCGCTATGGCACAAAAAAATTGGATGGGATGTGGGCAAAGTCTTTTACTGTCAGACCGTTTCCCTAGCCTACTCTGATGTGGAAAATATTTACTGGCAGTCATAAAATTCTTTGTGTCACATTTCCGAGAGAGTTTAAGGGTAATGATGTCATAGGTTGGGTGGAACTTTTTTAAAAGGGTGTTACTTGAAAATAAATTACATAAATGTCTTTATTTTTAAAAAGTAAGATAGAAATGTAGCATTTAGAAAGGTTAGAAATAACTAGAACAAGAACTAGAGACGTTTTATGTTATTATGACGTCATTCTATCATTTTGAGAGAATTTGCATTAATTAAGATAATAACAGTGTTGAAACTCTTTTCTTTTATTATAATATAACACACACACATATATAGAAATAATATATGGTATGATATTAGCCTTTTTTTCACTTTTACGCCTCTTTAATTTAATTTAAAAGCAGCAGTGGCAGAGTGGTGGCCTAAGCGTTTCTCTCCGAATCAAGAGGTCCCTGGTTCGACTCCCACTCGGGTCGAATCTTGCCACATCCCTGGAAGTACTGCGCTCAGTTTGTTTCTCGGTGAAGTGGTTTATTCTAAAGTTTCTAAGATTTGCTTCATGTTTCCAGGTTAAGAACTGAGATAGGGTACGACCTTATATAACATCATTTCCAATACACAGGACTCTGCTGAGTCACAGGCTCTGCAGTCATAGTTCAGTTCTTCTGGCGCAGAGTTGTAGACGTCCGCATCATCAGTGAGTTCGAACGGATTGCCAAGGTTCGGTTCCTCTAAAATTCCTAGTTGCTCCTTGAGTCCAGGAGAAACGGAAAGGCACTCGATCTTGACGGATTACCACCAGAGTTTTGAAAAATGCCAAAAGTGAAAAAGAGTCTGCTGTCTTTCTGTAACCAGACATTCCATGAAAATTGTCCAAAATAATGGGACATATCTGGCCTAACACCAATACCGAAGAAAGGTGATCTCTCCAAAACGGACAACTACAGAGGAATTTCACTTAGCAGGTAGCAGCCAAGATCTATAATCGCTGTCAGCTTAACAGAATTAGACCTGTCATCAATAAAGTTCTGCGTCCAAACCAGAATGGATTAAGTCCGTAAGGGACGGTCAACCACATCCCACATTCAGGCTCTGCGACGAATTGTTGAGGAACTGAAAAACCACAAGAAGGAGGCTGTCATAACTTTCATCGATTTCCGTAAGGCCTTCGACTCCATCAATCGCGTCCGAATGATTGAAATTCTGGCAGCCTACGGAATTCCTACAAATGTTGTCAACGCAATCCATGTGATGTACAAAGACACTTCCGCTGTAGTGATCACGCCAGAAAAAGATACAGATGCATTTAAGATAGACACTGGCGTTCTTCAAGGAGATCCGCTTGCTCCTTTCTTATTCATAATTGTTCTCGATTATGCGCTTCGCACATCAATCACCAGTAGTGATGGCCTTACACTGAAACAACGCCGTAGCAGTAGACACCCTGCTGAAATGCTAGCTGACTTGGACTATGCTGACGACATTGCACTCCTTGGGGATTGTGTTGAATCTGCTCAAGATCTCCTGAAACATGTCGCGTAAGCTTGTCAGGACGTTGGCCTATATCTCAATGCTCCAAAAATAAAGTACATGCGTCTGAATCAATCTTCTAACGCACCATTGTTTTCGTCAGGTGGATCTGAAATTGAATGTGTTGATGACTTCAAATACCTGGGAGGCTATTCCGAAAGCGGACATGATATGAATGTTAGGATCGCGCTAGCATGGAATGCACTTCATTCTTTAGAGAAAATATGGAAATCCCCAATCAAGAAAGAAACCAAGCCCAAGGTCTTCAAAGCTTGCATAGAGTCAATCCTTCTGTACGGCTCAGAGTCATGGAAGCTAAATGTGTCGCGCCGAAAACGTCTCGATGGTACATATACAAGAATGCTTCGACTAGCCTACAATATCTTCTGGAAAAGTCACCCAACAAACAAGTCATTGTATGGTTCCCTACCTCTTGTGTCCAATAGTGTGAGACAGAGACGTCTAGCACTTGCCGGTCATGTTAGTCGCCGTGATGAACCAGCAGGAAAGCTCCTACTTTGGACTCCAGACGCGAAAAGGAGAGTTGATTTGCTTTGATAAACTTTCCCACAATAATAAAATCCATTTCAAAGCCTCTCTTCTTCGAGGCGGGCGCAGATTTCCAGTTTTGGTACGTTCGTGCTCTCCATTAGCTAACCAGTTGTCATATTCTTCGATACATTTAACTTTGAAAGGATTGTTCCAACAAAGGCGGTTGTAAATTTTTGGTACAACCACTGGGAATTGCAGCTTGGTCTATTTTGATTTTATTCAAGTCTGATTTGACAATTTCTACCATATGGCATTGAAGCGAATCCCAAGCTAAAAACCGTCAATTGAAAGCAAACGCTCCCAAAACCTGTTTAACTCACTTTTGGGTGAGCTCCTCGTTCATCCAAGCATTTCTAGACTATCGTGGAATGTTCAAAAGGAGAACTTTTGTCGTGCAAAGAGGATTTTTGTGCAGAATCCAAACTTCACAATGCTCATGCCGTTGGTGTTTACATGAATGAAGTGCTAGTTGGTCATGTCGCAATCAAGCTGTCTAGACTTCATTTTTACTTCTTGAAGGCGCACAAAGATAACGAGTGAAAGGAAAGGTTACAGGAAAAAGAAAGCGGGAAATAAGACTTGTAGTCCCGTGTCTGTGCATTGTCCTCTGTTCCGCAAAAACATGTTAATTTTGAGTGACTTTTGGGTATGCGGGTCATGTAACATCTTTGATCTCAACAGTGTATGTGTTTTAATCCATCCAGCATGGGATAAGTCTGATATCTTTAAAGATTTACTGCTGTTAAATTGTCTTTTTCATGAATTTGTTTGCTCAAAATCCCATTTTACAGGAAAACATTGATATATTGCATATTATCTGAATAATTGCGCCAAGAATGTTGAATGTTTTCACATCTCACACTAGGCAATAAAAGTGTAGAGACTGAGCGTGAAGAGTTAAAGACAACTTTGATAGCTGCCCAGGAGAGCGCTTCCTTGCAAATCTTACTAGAGGTTTGCTTGCCAACTGAAGCAGAGAAGAAGGTATGCATTTTAATGTTAACTAAGTTTACTTCCATTTCAATCTCACATTAAGTGATGTTATGATGTCACATTAAGTGATGCTATGATGTCACATTAAGTGATGCTATGATGTCACATTAAGTGATGCTATGATGTCACATTAAGTGATGTTATGATGTCACATTAAGTGATGCTATGATGTCACATTAAGTGATGTTATGATGTCACATTAAGTGATGTTATGATGTCACATTAAGTGATGTTATGATGTCACATTAAGTGATGTTATGATGTCATATTAACATTTGCATTAGCATAATGCATTAGCATATTAGCATTAACATTTGTTTGATCTTTTATATGTTTTTAGCTTTTTGAATTGAAATTTCGCTTTCTTTGACAATCGTTTTTTCTTTTCTTTTTGTAAATTTGAATTCTGTTCATTATACTATGATTGTAACAATAAAAGACGGTTCTCGACGATAAGACCAATCAAACGGTCTTCTACGAGTACCGCAGTTGTATGTACAAAATTTATATATGTATATGCAATTGGAAAATAAATAAAAAAAATAATAATAATAATATTAAGTGCACAATAAAACTACTCAGTGTTAGAGATGCACGAATTATTTTAACACCTTGAAGCAATGAATGTTTTTCTAGGTGTCTAACTACTCCGTTAAGAGTGTTTTGAGGGAAATACAATGTCTTGTGTGCTGTTTCCTACATCAAAACTTTATACGCGCTCCACAACTGGCGAAACTAATTCACTTTCAAGGTAAGTGTCTGGGCGTTGTGTATAGCTGATTTATTGTGCAGGGGGTCGTGTATAGCTGATTTATTGTGCAGGGGGTCATGTATAGCTGTTTTATTGTGTAGTTTAGCGATGTAATGTGTTTTCAAGGTTATCGCGGGTTAGTACATCTTCGACTGAACCAAAATATTGCTCATTTCATTTCAATTTTGGACCATTTTACTATCTAAGTTTGTTTTACTACAGGTTACCCGTCCTCGCTTCTCCCGGTCACGTGCATGGGTGTTCCCTCCATGCATATATGCATAGACTTCATCCCCGAGATGCTCAACCAACCACATCTCGAGAAACAGGTAACCAAGCAATAAATATCATGCTTCAAAATTACGTGTATAAAAATGTAACTTAGAAAAATCCAGCTGATTATTTATATATGTATATATTCATAACTGAGTATAGTTTAAAAAATAATTTTTACCAAAAAAAATAATTCCAGTAACCAGTTAAACTGAGGCATTCTGTTTGTCTTCAGTTATTTGCCGTGCAGCTTATGTCCTACCTATCGCTGAAATATCCAATACCGAAGTCCTTTTCCACCTGCAAGTACACCCTCCAACGTTGTGCTGATTTACTAGCAGCTTTACCTGTCATTAAGAGAAACCAGTTTTTTGCGCCTGCGCTCAAGAGTCTTGTCCACGTGTTCAAATCTTTCCCGACGCTACGGGAAGACTTCGTCAAACTGCTGTCGGATGTCGGGAAAACAGCAAACTCACAGTTGACTAAGGTTCCCGTTCAAGGTTTGTTTTAATATTTTAATTGAGCTCTTTCGATGATTGATATAATTCTTCGATAATCAAGTCATGTGACTATGATGGTCTCCATTTCATTAGTTTTATTTATAAAAGCAATACATGGTGACCACAGTCCTGGAAATTCTTGTAATTTGGACAAATAATTAGAAATATCACGGAAAATTAAAGTTAGGTTTTGAACATAAAAGTCAAATTTACTTTTTTCATCGTTAATATAGGTTCTTAAAAAGATACGTTTTAGTTTTTAAAAACATATTTCATAATTTCTTCGGTTTTATTCATACATTTTCCTTGATTTATAATCTTTGCATGGGACTTAGTCTAATGATGCAGTTTTTATGTGTTAACTATGTTGACCTGGTTGTAGAAATTCCTGATAAATTTCGACTATTTTGCTTCATCCTGGAATTTTTTGTTTAATCAGATTTTTAAATTTGTGGTCACCATGCAACAACATGTGCTGACAAATTCCCTCCCTATCTATATATTCAGAGAGATTGTATGATCAAAGGTCGTTTGAATAATGAAAGTTTTATATCTCGTCATTCTAGTCAAGACGTGCAATAGCAAAACTGGTAGTTGTCTTGGCAATTGTTGCCAAGGTGATGCTTCAGAAGATTCGTCCAATGATCATGACGACATGGGGAGCAATGAAGATGATTGTTTACAAGTGTACACAAGTCAACAACTGGCTGATGAGTGCGCGCATGTTTTTGATGAAGTTGTTCATGTTAATCTAACAGAAAAGCTCATCGAAACGTGAGACGAGTTACACATGCTTTTAGAACGTGATACACAAGTTACACATGCTTTCAGAACGTGATACACGAGTTAAGCATGCTTCAGAACGTGATACACGAGTTACACATGCTTTCAGAACGTTATAAATGGGTTTTCTACAGAGTATTTTATTATTAACAATTGAAATGTTGCTTCCCTGCAAACAACCTATTCTAAACATAAATGACAAATCGTATAAAACGAAGAGCGTCGAGTTTTCGTTATGTTAACACAGATTGCTTTTACTTCGAGAAGCATGAAACCCTACAGTTGAATAAAATAATGTTTTGTGAGTAACATTTTTAACAAGGGAAGATTTTACTACCGTAAATCCTCGAATTGACCCCCCCCCCCCCCCCCCCCCTCTCGAATAAGCCCCCATCATTGAATCTAAATTTTTTTATTATTATTATGTTATTATGTTCGTTCCGAGGACATCAATTAAAAACATTTTTTCTTATCAAAGGTATATGCAATGTTAGGGTTAAACAATGTCCTAATGACGTATGAAATTTATCAAAGAATCCATGCAAATAAAATAATTTTTAAAACCTTCGCTGAGCTATGCATGAGTCACACGCGGTCATACAACGATGCCTTCAGTTTAAGGAGGTTCTAGACCCAATAATCCCAAACTAAGGTATAAAGACAAAACACAAAATAAAACTACAACACATATGAAATTTCTTTATAAAATGAAAGTACATGATAAAAGATTACAAAAAAAATAATTGAATTTTTTTTTTCACCTTGTTGCTATGCACCATGCCCATGGCAACACCGAATAATGGACCGGGATGCGACATTTTATCTCCAGATAGCTTTATCCAATTAAGCTGAAAATTGCTAGGGATCATCAATTCACTGTGTTCTATAAATTAAACGAGGCATTTTTTTCCTAGCAACGGTTGCCATGCAACACGTTTTCTCAGTTACCATGACAACCGTTGGTAGGATTTTTATTCCTCATTTAATTTATAGAATACAGTGAGTTGATGAGCCCTACCAATTTTCAGCTTGATTGGATAAAGCTATCTGGAGATAAAATGTCGCAACCCGCTCCATTCTTCGGTGTTGCCATGGGCACGGCGCTTAGCAACAAAGTGAGAAAAAAAAATTATTATTTTTTTTGTACTTTCATTTTATAAAGAAATTTCATCTATGTTGTAGTTATATTTTGAGTTTTGTCTTTATACCTTAGTTTGGGATTATTGGGTCTAGGACCTCCTTAAAGTATACAGGGCCTCGGTATGTTTAGTTATCAATCGCCTAAACATGTAAGTTTCAAGAGCAATCTCCTTTGTTCCAGAACTAACATTTCTCCAATACAATGTTTTGAGTTTCATCTTTTGTCTATCTCCAAAATCTTCATTATCAGATATCGTTTGTTTTTCTGGTTCAAGTATGAATCTCGGCTGGAAGGAACAATACTGTATAGAACCATGTGTTATCGATCTACTAAGGTTGGTATAATTTAAATCACAACGAATTTTTGAAACCTCGGAAGAAAATAATTTTAAACTACTTTCACTAAATCTCCCTTGTAGCTAGGATTTACACCGATCAATTCTTTAGCAAATAAATAATTTATTACAATATCTATATAAATAAATAAACTCTGCGTGTAAAATAATAAAAATCTCTAAAAAATAAATACAGTTGACTTATAAAATATATAGATGTATGGATTATATCTATTCCTCAGCTTGCTAATAGCCATAAGTCAAACCATCACGCCTGGGATCTGACATACCGTATATTTTTCCGGGTTTTTCAACGTAGATTGCCTGTGCTGATGTTTTCATCGGCAAGATTTGGGAGAACTTATGTCCTTTTTTCTTCAACTTCTCTAATATTTGTTGCGACGGTGCGTGTCCTTCCTCTATTTCCACAACGTTAGGTAGCAGTTGATGATATACTCTGGGCTGTGCGATCGAGTGAGCTAGATCTTTACCAAACCACAGTTTGTTTATGATGCTCTGAATATAAAAAATAACATTGAAAAACCATCATTAGCATCAGTTTGTCCGGGCGTATACCTTGATGACGAAATGTTGTAGGGCGGGGGCGTTGTTTGGAGAAATTAATATTTTTGTGGTTTAGGAGAAATAATTTTTGACAAATATTTGTCTTCATTTGCCAATCCTATCCATCACCCTCACTTTTTATATCAAACACTCAACTCACCAGCGCTACGGAAGGAATAATACGGCCTCCCCCCGTTCCTCCGATGACGAATTTCACGTCGCCAGACTTTTGGTCTGTCATTATAACGGGAGACATCGATGACAACGGTGTTTTACCACGGTGTATTTTGTTCTGTTTTGAAGGTGGCAGTAAACCTTCCACTGGCTGCTTGCTTACAGCGAAGTCAGCCATGACGTTGTTGTAGATGATACCTGACTCCGTCGACCGGTAGAGTGAACCGAACCTTCAAAAACAAGAAGTAAACTATGCAACATATACCTTAATAAATCAATCCGCTACTTGTACTTCGCAGTGCAAATACGAAACTGTTCACAAATTACCGGTGACCGACAATACGGTCAAAAGGAACATGTTAGGAGCTAATTTCTTTACTATAAAAATTCATCACGACACATTAACAACTGTTCACTTGAATGAATATCTTCGCTTATTAATACAGGTTAATCAACGAAATACCATCAAAAAATATTTTTGTAAGAAAGCTTATTATATAGGTACTGTCTCCAGTCTTCGCCCTACCATTCATTAATCGATGTTGTCATGGCAACTGCATCACCATTGCTAGCCACAACACTCACATGCGAAGTACCATAATCCTTTGGAACGTCGTATTCTGGTCCATAGTATTGCACGTCGTGTGTTTTCTCCTCGTCGATTTTGTGTCGTAAAGATTCGCCAAAGTTTTCGTCGAGAGCGTTTTCAATGTGCTGAATGTAAGAGAGAAACGTAAAAGCAAGACAGGACTAGCCTGGTCAAGGTGCTCCCAGCCTCTTCCCATTTGATGTCAAGATTTAAATGACCGGACTGGTGTTTTGCCGCGGAGGTGATTCATCCATTAGACCAAAATTCATCATGTCAAGATTTAAATGACCGGACTGGTGTTTTGGAGGTGTTTCATCCATTAGACCAAAATTCATCATGTCAAGATTTAAATGACCGGACTGGTGTTTTGGAGGTGATTCATCCATTAGACCAAAATTCATCATGGAGTATATGATTATCAATTTGGAATGTGAAAACAAATCCACTACAAAATCCAAATCCATTTACCTTGTTCATAAGGGCTTTATCGGTAAAGTCAGGATCACCTAACTTGCTCTTTTCAGCGTAGGTAAACTTTAGGGCTTCAATGATTCGATGGTAGGTTTTGGCGCTTTTTTCGGTGTCCGTAGAATCCATATCATCTGGTGTTAAAAAGTAACCTGAAAGAAACAACGGAGATAATTTCTCGAACAAGAAGGTGATTCCCTGTACAGTGTATAAAAACATGAAAAGTGTACTGACTGACTATACAAGCGTTTCTACCACTGCTAACATCTGCAGTGTTATAAAGAGTGAAAAGTGACAATATTCAAATCATCTGAGTGATTGTATGGATACGATTATGATTCAGGCCCCAACTTTCGACACTCGTTTTGAATGTATGGCAGAATTATAAGAATTTTTTTTTGTTGAAATGTTTTCCATTTGCACACAGAGAGAACTCTGACGGAAAATCGATTTACCTTTATCTTATGTATTAAGTTTTTTATCTAATCGGCATGGCAATGGACTTGGATTTGGTCGAAATGATTTATAAGAAATCCATTTTTCCATTTTTTTTATTTTGTATTTCACTATAATTTCACAACAGCTTGTCAACTGCAATCTTGTTGTATTATATTACTATAAATAAATAATGAATGAAACCAATAAATATTCTTGAGATTTAAAAAAAATCAAAACACTCACCCCTAAGGATATTAATGAACTGAATGACAGAGACACCTCCGCTGGGTAAACCCATGGTCGAGAAATTGAACTCGTTTATCACTGTCGAGAGAACGGGACGAGTAATGACTTCATATTTTGCAAGATCGTCCAAAGTAATATCCCCTCCCGCTGTAGACACATCTTTGACGACTTGTGCCGCAAGATTTCCGGTGTAAAACGATTCCGGATCGTCGCGTATCATTTTTAAGGTGGTTGCCAGCTTGTGATCTTTGAGAAGGGAGCCAATGGGAGCCGATTGATAACTTGATGTAAATAGAAGATTTCTACAAAAAAATATCGCACTTCATGTAGGTCTGACAAATCTGCAATTGTGCTAGAGAGAATACATAACAAGAAAAACTCTTTTTCAACAATTTTAGTGCTGTAAACAAATCCTTAAGTAAGCTTTAACGGCAATTAATCAGTGCAAATTAGATATCACCTCAATCCTATGTTATGATAGATGAGTGGTTGACTTAATGTTATCACGGTATTCAGCATTGGTTGAACAGGAAATCCGTCCATCGCTATTGTGATAGCTGTGTCCACAAGCTGGCGCCATGGCAAACGTCCGAATCGCTTCCAAGCCGTGTAAAGTCCTTTTACTTGGCCCGGAACTCCAATGGATTTACCACCTGTTGTGCAATTTGAGCATTTAAAATAGATGAGATTTTTGTTGATAGTACATTAAATACATTACGAACAAAAGGGCAAGTGTGTTAGGAGCAAACAAGTTATAAAGAATAACGTGAGCTAACCATATCTTGAATTATTAACTTTTCCTTCAAACATATCTACTGTAGATTTTCCAGGGGCACGTTCCCTAAAATCAAGTGACAGAAATGTTTTATTTTCTCTGATATAAACTAGCATGAACCCTCCTCCGCCAATCCCAGTTGCATACATGTTAACAACGCTCAAACACAACGATGCTGCAATTGCTGAATCTACAGCGGAGCCATTTGCTTTCAAGATGTCAACACCAATTTTAGAGCAAAGGCTTGCATCGCAAACGACCGTCCCCTTTGAGTAAAGTGAGGATTTGTAGTCAATCGCATTCTTTCCATGAACATGACCTTTTTTTGAGTACAGACTCAGTGTGATTGCTGCAGCAGTTGCTATGCCAAGAAAAACAGCACACATCGTGAGTGACATGACAATCATCTGCTTTTTGCTGCATTGGTATCTAGACAGAGAAGGATTGCATGATCATACATTTTCACTTATCCTATAAACTCTTCATCATCATCATCATCATCATCATCATCATCAAAACAAGAAGGTATCAAATAGCTTCTCACTTGTTTCAAAAACATCATTTACTAAACTTAAAATTACGAGAAGTTCTTCTAAATCTCTGAGAATAAAGTATATAAATCATGACGGAAGTTCAAAGAAATGAACAATGAAAAGAAACATTTTATAGCAGTAGAATGCTTTACCAAATCAGAGGCCCTACTTGAAACATAATATAGAAAAAAGAATCAAGAACATTATCAGTAAATAAGAAAATCACAAATACTGGAGGAACACAACAGCATCGGAAATGGCAAGTCAGTTCCAGGAAAACTCAAGCGATTTACTGACTTAATAACAGAAGTTCTACCTAAAAACCATATTCTTCTGAATTAGAAATGAAGGACTATCGCCGTTTTTCAATCTTGATGTAACATATCATTACAGTGTTGTAATCTATATTAAAATCAGTTCATTTTGGGGGTATATATCACCTGAAACCTCATTGTAAAGGATGCTATTTAAATTGAAAATAGCAAAAGATTAATAAGTCATTGAATGTATTTCTCCTCAAAGTTTCGTTGAAAACAACTTATTAGTTAATGAAGAAATTAAAAAGAAATAAAAAAGGTTCAAAGATGTATTTGTTATAGGACATTTTAACTATCCTGATATTTGTCTGAATTAAACACTCTAATTCCTTCTTCTAATCCTAACCCTTTCTAAGTTCATACCCTTTTTGGTCTTTATCCTTATCAATGAAGTATGCAGGGAAGAAGAAAGAAAGGAGAGATCAAGAAGACAGTTACAGGCCAACTCGGCCTAGATTTCCGATTTACGTACAAAATGAGGACTCAACTGTTTGGGTCATGACGGTTGCGTTTCTAAACAAAGTTTTAATCAAGTATTTTGAGGTTTCTAGACCAAGATCGGCGGAATTAATAAAGAATAAAGTCCGATTGGTCAGATATATCAGAATTTTATTTCAGGATAAAACTTTGGCCTTGTCTACATTGATTACAAAATATGAAATAATGAAAGAAAGCAGGCCCGTAGGCAGGGGTGGAGCGGTGGGCGATCGCCCCGCCTTAGAGATCAAATCTTGCAAACAGGAACGAATCTTTTCAAGCTCTTTATAATCGGTTGCACGTTGTCTGTCACATTCTGCGAGTGTGAACGTTTTGCGCAGATTGCAAACCTGGCTGCAATCATCAACGACTACAAGGGGGTTGATTTCTTTGGCAATAATGAACATACATCAGGATCACATAGTTAATTACGAGGACATTCAACGATTTTTAACAATTCATCCAAGGAGATACCACAGTAGCAATATAGTTGAATTCCTCATAATATTTTGTTCGCTGTAGAAAACCGCAGGTTTCGTCTGAGAAATTATTGAAAATCTAGCAAACTCTAGTTTTATAAAATTTCCTGCAGTGAAAAATGATGGAATAGACAGCAACTATTTGATGAAGATATACTGGGAAGTGCATTTTCCTGCTTATCTCACTGTCTTTATATTTAAAAAATTTCTCCGCTCGCTCAAGCAAGGTGCGTATCACTGGGAAAAGGGGAGGGGAGACCTCATATATAAAATTACGTCCCACCCTTTGAAAATCCTGGCTACGGGCCTGGAAAGTTAATTTTCTTGTTTGCTAAATTTTCCCAGCATTAGGACCTAGGTCTACTAGATAGATTTTTTTGCCTATCATATGACAAAAATACTGTTATTGGTGATCTGAACCTGGCAGCGAAGTTGGCACACGCAGTTCGAAGTATGCTTTATTTCGCCGAGCAAACAGACGAGTCCTCATTTTGTACATAATCAACACAGCCAAATCAATATGGGCGTTCGCAAATCTTGCTAATATACCAACAAAATATCTTCTAAAGATATCATTAGCGGGCAAAATGTATTGATATTTACATGATAGATTGAACAATAATGGCCGAGTTGGCCATACACTAAGCAAGAAGACACTATCTAGATAATAGTCAGGGCGCTATGGCACAAAAAAATTGGATGGGATGTGGGCAAAGTCTTTTACTGTCAGACCGTTTCCCTAGCCTACTCTGATGTGGAAAATATTTACTGGCAGTCATAAAATTCTTTGTGTCACATTTCCGAGAGAGTTTAAGGGTAATGATGTCATAGGTTGGGTGGAACTTTTTTAAAAGGGTGTTACTTGAAAATAAATTACATAAATGTCTTTATTTTTAAAAAGTAAGATAGAAATGTAGCATTTAGAAAGGTTAGAAATAACTAGAACAAGAACTAGAGACGTTTTATGTTATTATGACGTCATTCTATCATTTTGAGAGAATTTGCATTAATTAAGATAATAACAGTGTTGAAACTCTTTTCTTTTATTATAATATAACACACACACATATATAGAAATAATATATGGTATGATATTAGCCTTTTTTTCACTTTTACGCCTCTTTAATTTAATTTAAAAGCAGCAGTGGCAGAGTGGTGGCCTAAGCGTTTCTCTCCGAATCAAGAGGTCCCTGGTTCGACTCCCACTCGGGTCGAATCTTGCCACATCCCTGGAAGTACTGCGCTCAGTTTGTTTCTCGGTGAAGTGGTTTATTCTAAAGTTTCTAAGATTTGCTTCATGTTTCCAGGTTAAGAACTGAGATAGGGTACGACCTTATATAACATCATTTCCAATACACAGGACTCTGCTGAGTCACAGGCTCTGCAGTCATAGTTCAGTTCTTCTGGCGCAGAGTTGTAGACGTCCGCATCATCAGTGAGTTCGAACGGATTGCCAAGGTTCGGTTCCTCTAAAATTCCTAGTTGCTCCTTGAGTCCAGGAGAAACGGAAAGGCACTCGATCTTGACGGATTACCACCAGAGTTTTGAAAAATGCCAAAAGTGAAAAAGAGTCTGCTGTCTTTCTGTAACCAGACATTCCATGAAAATTGTCCAAAATAATGGGACATATCTGGCCTAACACCAATACCGAAGAAAGGTGATCTCTCCAAAACGGACAACTACAGAGGAATTTCACTTAGCAGGTAGCAGCCAAGATCTATAATCGCTGTCAGCTTAACAGAATTAGACCTGTCATCAATAAAGTTCTGCGTCCAAACCAGAATGGATTAAGTCCGTAAGGGACGGTCAACCACATCCCACATTCAGGCTCTGCGACGAATTGTTGAGGAACTGAAAAACCACAAGAAGGAGGCTGTCATAACTTTCATCGATTTCCGTAAGGCCTTCGACTCCATCAATCGCGTCCGAATGATTGAAATTCTGGCAGCCTACGGAATTCCTACAAATGTTGTCAACGCAATCCATGTGATGTACAAAGACACTTCCGCTGTAGTGATCACGCCAGAAAAAGATACAGATGCATTTAAGATAGACACTGGCGTTCTTCAAGGAGATCCGCTTGCTCCTTTCTTATTCATAATTGTTCTCGATTATGCGCTTCGCACATCAATCACCAGTAGTGATGGCCTTACACTGAAACAACGCCGTAGCAGTAGACACCCTGCTGAAATGCTAGCTGACTTGGACTATGCTGACGACATTGCACTCCTTGGGGATTGTGTTGAATCTGCTCAAGATCTCCTGAAACATGTCGCGTAAGCTTGTCAGGACGTTGGCCTATATCTCAATGCTCCAAAAATAAAGTACATGCGTCTGAATCAATCTTCTAACGCACCATTGTTTTCGTCAGGTGGATCTGAAATTGAATGTGTTGATGACTTCAAATACCTGGGAGGCTATTCCGAAAGCGGACATGATATGAATGTTAGGATCGCGCTAGCATGGAATGCACTTCATTCTTTAGAGAAAATATGGAAATCCCCAATCAAGAAAGAAACCAAGCCCAAGGTCTTCAAAGCTTGCATAGAGTCAATCCTTCTGTACGGCTCAGAGTCATGGAAGCTAAATGTGTCGCGCCGAAAACGTCTCGATGGTACATATACAAGAATGCTTCGACTAGCCTACAATATCTTCTGGAAAAGTCACCCAACAAACAAGTCATTGTATGGTTCCCTACCTCTTGTGTCCAATAGTGTGAGACAGAGACGTCTAGCACTTGCCGGTCATGTTAGTCGCCGTGATGAACCAGCAGGAAAGCTCCTACTTTGGACTCCAGACGCGAAAAGGAGAGTTGATTTGCTTTGATAAACTTTCCCACAATAATAAAATCCATTTCAAAGCCTCTCTTCTTCGAGGCGGGCGCAGATTTCCAGTTTTGGTACGTTCGTGCTCTCCATTAGCTAACCAGTTGTCATATTCTTCGATACATTTAACTTTGAAAGGATTGTTCCAACAAAGGCGGTTGTAAATTTTTGGTACAACCACTGGGAATTGCAGCTTGGTCTATTTTGATTTTATTCAAGTCTGATTTGACAATTTCTACCATATGGCATTGAAGCGAATCCCAAGCTAAAAACCGTCAATTGAAAGCAAACGCTCCCAAAACCTGTTTAACTCACTTTTGGGTGAGCTCCTCGTTCATCCAAGCATTTCTAGACTATCGTGGAATGTTCAAAAGGAGAACTTTTGTCGTGCAAAGAGGATTTTTGTGCAGAATCCAAACTTCACAATGCTCATGCCGTTGGTGTTTACATGAATGAAGTGCTAGTTGGTCATGTCGCAATCAAGCTGTCTAGACTTCATTTTTACTTCTTGAAGGCGCACAAAGATAACGAGTGAAAGGAAAGGTTACAGGAAAAAGAAAGCGGGAAATAAGACTTGTAGTCCCGTGTCTGTGCATTGTTACTGCCGGTATGAGTGAGAAAGAACGCCAGGTTATGAGAATTATATGCATGATGAAATTGTAAAGGAACTTAAAAACCGTTTCTCATACTTTGAATTAACAATTGAAAAAGACTATTTTATTGACCCAATGATTCTGTAATTTATCGTATTGTATGCAGAATAGCTCTTTCACTTGAGTTGAATTGTATTTTCCTACCCCTACTCCTAAGTCAATGACGCTGCAAATCAACGGCCTAAATTATACTGTTTCTAATATAAGATGGGTCAACTATTAATTTGGCCTTATCGTGAAAGGGGTCTACAATTAGAAGAGAGCTAGTATTTGAGGGGGTCTTTTATCTCTACAACAGACCTCCATGATGGGGCTACAATTAGAAGAGGGTCAAGTATTTGAGGGGGTTTCTTATTAGAGGAAATACGGTATATCAACTTGAAAACATTTTCATAAATTCCCGCGTATAGTTTCCTGATACTCTCCTACGCGGATACTTTTCTCATGTTTAGATAAAAACGAGGGTCCATACTTTATTATTATGTATTTAAAAAGGATTTTAAGCAATAACATAAATATTTAATTTCCAATAAGTTTAAATTAAATCATTTCGGTATTTTATATTTTGAAAAAATATTTCAAATTATTGTTAAATTAATATTTTTGTTCTTCATCTTATTTACTATATAATACCCCCATAAAATAAGTAGACGTTTTGTTTGATATTCGTAAACAAGAAAGAAAATGGCGGATTGTAATAGCAAGTTTTGAAAAGAAATTTGTTTATACAAAATTGGGAATTGTTGGTCCTGCAAAAGAAATTAGAGTGGCCAGTAAAGATATTTCAGTTTGTTAATCTGATATGAAAATGTTTTTAGCTACTTTTTAAATTGCCCACACAACATGTAAATACTTTCAAATATATGGAGCCATAGCGCCCTGACTATTAAGTGAAAGTGTATATAAATATATACCAATTACAATCGTAGTGCCACTTATTTTTACTACTACTTACTTGCTTTTGTTACCATTTTTATTGCTTTCAGAAGGTGTGTCATCAAAACAGCCTGTCTGATCATCTGGTGAACAATTAACAAGATTCAATTTTTCAACGCTTGAACTGGCTGCTTTTACGTCTTCAAATTCATCTTCCCTCTTAATATGACCTTTCTCTGTTTCCTCCATAGTATTAAGTTAGGTTATGGGCAGATTCGTAAGAGTAAGATTAGCTACTTG
This sequence comes from Candelabrum cocksii, assembly GCA_963930725.1. Lineage (NCBI taxonomy): Eukaryota > Metazoa > Cnidaria > Hydrozoa > Anthoathecata > Candelabridae > Candelabrum > Candelabrum cocksii. The sequence goes on from OZ005673.1 coordinate 14,915,955, forward strand.
TTTACAAGCTCATTTTTATTGGTGTTGCAGTTTCTCTCTAATACCTCATTGAGCTGCTACCATATTGAATTTGCAGCTCTTTGGTCCTTATCCACTCTCCCCTGTCAGATTTTGTTTTACAACTGTGAAAAGAGTATAGCGTCTAGGGAGGAGTGTGTTAGATTGCTGCCATTTTTAAAACATATTTGAAGTGAAGCGATCTTGCTTTCATACAAAAATGAGGGCATCACATTTCGAAACAAAATGTGTTTAAATGTCTGTTTACGTAGTTATATGCCTATAGGTTCCAGTCTCCTTGCAACATTATCAAAATTGTTTTGCTAAGTGACATGGTAATAAGGTTCCTAATCATTTTCGAACGTTTGTGAAACCGCCGTTGCTTTCTATTAATGAAGCATTTGACTAGCCAAGTTGTACCCAGGTTGCTTACGCGCAGAAACTTCTGCATGAATTTAACAAAATTTACCTTCGCCCTGTATATCTTCGGAAACATTCGGAAACTTATTTATTACGATGTTGATAATTAGGTTTTGTTTGCTTGAGGTCTCGCATCTTTGGTTTTTAGTGATATTATACAGAACACTGTCAAGTGCTTATTTCGTGCTCCGGTAGTAACTAAAATATTACACAAGCTTAAAAAGCTATATGTCAAATACAAAATAAGAGGTCTCTTCATAAAACAAAATACAAATATGTTACAATACTAAAAGATAAAAAATAAAATATTACTAACGTGTTCTACGCTTGTACGACATAAATATGTTACATATAATTGAATGACTTTTATCTTTAAAAAGTGCACAGCTTACCAATATGTCATTATATTTATCTATTTAATTTGAATAGCAAGTCTCAGTAATAAAAATATGTGACTTATCATTATATGCTGAGAAAGCTCTACTTCCTTACTTATTCATAGGGGCAGCTGAATGTGCATTCTACAGAACAAAATATGTATGTTTCCATGGAAACTTCAATTTACAAAAACATAACTATATTTACAAACACAAAATAAAAAAAAGTAAAGTCAAATATATCACAGTTCGGGTGAGAGCACCTAGCCGCACTTCCATATAACTACAGCGTTTCTATCCGCAACTCCAACCACGTGTCTCGGAGGATTGGAGCAAGTCACGTGGTTAAACATTTTCGTGTATTCGCCAAGACTCACGAGTTTCTAAAACAAAATATCAAAGAAGAAGAATTGAAACATGGTAATGAAATAGTTAGCTGGAGTGTGAAAAGCAATCACCTCAAAGTTTACTTTTCTTTTTTCTTTTTTCTCGATATCACTGAGATCATACAACCAGATTTTGCCTTGATCATCCCCAGCAGTTAATAAGCGACAACCTAAAAACCAATAAACTGTTTTTAGAAATTCTTGCACGATGTCTTGATGGCATTTTAGTTATTAGTCGCAAAACATATTTAAAGAAGTAACAGAAAAACTATATATTGGCAGCCCCTGAAGAGGGAGCGTCGCTGATTGGTTGGAAAATGCAGTGCACCTGGTTGGTAGTTAAACTTCAAAAATGGTGTTTTTGTTTTCCGCCATTGAATGCAATGAAACAAACGCGCGTCGTCCTGACAACGGGAAAAAGTCTTGTTTTTAACCTTTGTTTATTGTGACAAATAAATTCAATTCGTATTTGATTTGTAAAGAAAAAAGTATATACCTTCAGAAATTGAGAGTCGGACTTATAGACAAGAATGGTTCCTTCTTGTACTCTTTTGATTGCTGCATCATCACAGTAAAATATTATATAATAACAATAAATATCTCGTAATTAGTAACTCTATAGATTAATTTACACAATTCTTGATTTTCAGTAATACTATTATTTGAAGAAATAATTAATTACGCTTGCTGACTTAGCATAAATTCTCTCTATGGACACCGCAAGAACAGCATTGAGATGATTTACCTATCAAATGGTTGGAGAGACAGTTAGCTGAGTCGAGAGGGATATTTGGCTCCTCTTTGAATTTAAACTTGTATGAAGGTGACCTTGAAGTGAAAAAGAAGGAAATTGTAAAAGCTACATTGCAAAATGAAACTAATTAGAATTTAACTGAAAGTTCAAACTAATGATAGTAAGTAAAAGAATGCACCATTTCCACGTGTAAAATGAATTAAACTTATCAATGAAAGATGTGAATATAAAAATAGTTTCATACAAAGAATGAGATTTAATCTTTATGTTCCAAGAATACAGCCCATCGTCGCATGCCCCAAATACTACATTGCCATGGGGACAGATAGCTACCTGACGTACAATTTTGTTCACTTCCAAAGAAAGAAGACATCTGAAGTAAACAACAAAAAGACGAAATAGAGCACATGTATATTAGAATATTTGCAACAACTAGCTATACGTTTATACACGAAAGTTACTGGAGATTATTTTATTACTTGGCAAACGGGGCATCAAGAATAAACGGGCAAGCAAGTTCCCACATAACGATTGTCCCATCTTCAGAGCCACCTGATGACAAAGAAAATCTGTAGAATCAACAAACAGTTGATGCATCCAATTAACAGTGAAGTTTGAGTAAACTATCATTTAAAAAGCTTCACCTAACATCTTGATTTAATATTTTAGTTTCTAGATAATTCTGATATTTGAGAGCACTTACTAAACAACCAGTGTGCGTTTCTTGTGTGAAACATGAGGGCATCGACAGGCTTCCTGTGGACCATCATCCCGTCATAACAGAGCAACTTTTCTGTATCAATTAACTTCACCTCACCAAGTATGCCTGCTACTGCCAATATTAAATTTTGATTCGTCAGGTTACTAGAGGTAGTAGCTGAAGTTGTCAACACTGACCAAGTCAAGCAATAAAACTGCTCGTTTAGTTCCTTGTACTTCTTTTGTACGGTACCCGTATCACAGTCTATTATGCAAATTGAATCCCCACCACATGTTGCCAATGTGCTGCTTGTTGTGCCAAGTTTGGTTAATGAAGGTGCAAATTCGCACATCCAAACCTTTGTCTCATGATCTTCAGGAGAGTTGTTCTTAGAATGCGTTTGAAGATTCCAGGAGAGTTTTAGACTATCCACAAGTTTAGAGAGAGTGCTAGCGTTGTAAGTAGTTTTGCCCTTTCTACCTTTTGCAGATTTACGTGTCTTTTTCTGGGGAGGACCTAAACAAACATATTTTTCTAACATACAACAAATCATAAGTTGTCACAGAAAAAAATATTCAAATTCCTTGCCTTTAAAGGACACTTCTTAATTTTTTGTACGACATCATCACAATTTTCACTTTTCCATGAAAAACCAGTTAAGAAGATGAAATATAGATACAACAAAATTAAGCTTACCATCAATGAACTGAAATTAATTTCATTGTAACATACAATGAGTTATAAGAAATCTCATTGCATAACAACCAAATTTGTAAATTAAAAAAAAATGAACAGACTTTGTTTCAAAGTACTTAAAAATAAATAAAAATGAAAAATATGAAAATTAAAGATAAATTTAAAATATCAATAAAATATATTATAAATAATTATCTTATCAATAAAACATAATTTTAATTTATATTTTATTTTATAATTGTTTAATTTCAAATGATAGTTTAGTTAAAACATAAACCTCTCTCTTGCTGTTGCATTTCCAACGCATCGGAAACAAATTTATCGTAATTTTCTTCAATAAATTGTTCAAGCTGAAAAAATGGAGAAAAATAAATTAAACCATAACTTTTTGTAATGAAACAATTTTTCCAACGAGCTATCAGCAGAATCAGAGAAACCTTATTGTAGTCATTGTTTTAAAACACATTACGAAAACATAATAAAATGGCTACATAGTTAACCATACAATATAACCATATAACCGTATAAAAACCATGTAATTTAATCCATTGGAAACTTACAATCGACTTCAAACTTAGCATAAAGGTAGCAAGAGTACTTGTGAAAATTTTAACACAGAAGCTTCAACAAAATGTTTATTGCAAACATCTGAACAACATATCATTCTAGAAATTCGCCAAAATGTTTTCCCATAACTTTTTAAATTATTGTTTTACATATAAAAGTTTATCGGTATGGGTAATTACCAAAAAGTAGAGTTAACCATCTGAATATTGCACACTGCAGGGAAAACATATTTTAAAAAACACAAGTAAAGTATTATATACCTTATAATTTTTGTATTCTTCTAAAAGTGTGGGACCAGCTTTAATTGTATTCTAGAGAAACAAACGCAGGTCATCACAACAGAGAGAGGTAAGTTTCATATGCAAGAACATTCTGTTAGAAAGACAATCTTATCTATTGAATATATATCATTTGATTGTTCGCCTTGTGATCTTGAAAAAATAAGTTTTTTTATCTGTGTGACCTAGATTTACATTTAATCATGTATCAAAAGCTATACAGTGCAGTGTTCAGAATTGATGAATTTAAAAATTCCAGTTTGAAATATGTAAACTGATAACGTTTCATTGTAATAAATTGACCTTACAACTCTGTTGCAAATGAAATAGCACCTTAGCAAGTTGCACCATTTTCCCAATCCTTGTCTCCTCGTTTGAACTCTCAGAGAATATTTCGCATGCTGCCTTTGATAAAAACATTTCTTCCAGCTAAACGAAAACCAAGAAAAGCATTCCATCAAAAAGATTGCTTACAAAAGAACAATTTGTGAATTTCAAATTCTTCACAATTTGCTTGAGTGGCACCACAAGTGTCAAGAAAGTCTATCTAACTCCTTACTTCAATCAAAACCTTTCCAATTTTATATTTCTGACACCACCCTTTGAGTTAACCCAGGGGATGGGAGTGTTGTGCTTGATAACGGTGCTTGTTTTTGAAAAACTATATATGAATAACAGTTTGTATTAAACTATATCTTTTGTGAATCTGACGATAAATTTCGTTAAGATTAATAGCAATTTCAAATTGAAAAGTAGAAAAATGTAGAAAATTCTATACTTAAATATAAAAAGAGATTAATACCCTTCGTAAGATGATCTTGTTTATGCTTGCAATCCCACGCCTCATTGTAGATACATCCTATGACATAACAATTATGTAAACACATGACCGAATGAAATCTTAAAACAATGATAAAACAACATTACACAGTAAATTTTCTTACAAAACCTCTAAGTGTATAACGTACTGTTCACCGTAAACAGCAATTATTCATTCTTAGTAAAGTTCAGAACAATTGCAATATTCATAATATATTGTTATCAAGCATTTATTTATGGCACTGTCCAGTTACATTTAAACTCTGAATAAATTTTTACTTAGATAAATACATTAATTATAAGGGAACAAGATTGTACAAGATTGTAGCTCGGTAGGAATATACATAAACATTTACCAGGCATTAAAAGTCTGATAAATCTGTAAGACACAAAAAAGAAATCAGAAAGAAAAAAAGTTTTTAGAATTTCCATTAATATTAAAAAAAGCAAAAGTTATTCCAAGTATAGCCACACCTGGCTATCGATGAGTTGAATTGTCGACACAGAGTCCAGCAACATAAACAACTGGTAATCCTGCAAAATCATGACAGAACTTCTAATACATGGATGGAAACAATAAATGTCAAATAAATTTGAAAATAAAAACAGGTTAATAGAAAATCATCATAGAAATTTATACATCCCATGTCTTTTTTACCGAAACAAAACCAAATACCTGAATGTTGTTGCCTTCTTTAACATGCAACTCGCGGAGATTTCTTTGCAAAAAGACTTCATTTGGTATAGATTTCAAATTCTGGTTTCTCAAGCTACAAAGCAAAACAGATGTGCAACACAAACTACAAATAAGATGTGGTAATGGTGGTTTTTGTACAAAATCATTTTTTTAAAAAGACAGCCTTGCCATGGGCATTGTAATGTAGCTATCAAAAATTCTACTCGTTTCTACATTGTGCTTTTTTCAAAATAATCAAAAACAGACTTTATAAAATCTGTCTGTTATAGACAGATGATCCTTATAGAGACAACTTAAAACAATAAAGTAGCCAGACAGTAACCGAGAATGCTGAGGTCTAACTCAATCGGTTAGGTATCAATTGAAATCAAAAAGAATGGCAGATAAATTAGTCATTGGATCTACAATATCCAGCTGAATGTCAGGCTTAGCTCTGAATCTCTTCTTGGTTTGTTCAACATTGTCCCTGTTCCAATACAATCACCTTTGCTGGTATGGGAATGTGATAAAGAATGAATCACCTTAGAGAATAAAAAGTAGTCAGTTCTAGGAGCAGACAATCTGAATTACGTCCAACCCTTGGACCAGGGAAAGAAGACGGAAAACCGGATGGTAAGGTCAGGTTCTAGGAGCTGGCAATCTGAATGCAAATTTCACACATCACTTCTTAAGTATGAATCACCATATAAACTTGCTTTATATTTGCCTTTAAACGCTCTTTCGAATCACAAAAAAAGGTTTTCACAGCACTAATGTGGTGAGTGGTGCAACCCACAAGACACAGAAAAACAAAGGATGCTGACAATGACGGTTTTAATTTTCTGATTGCTTATTCGACTTACTAAATTAGTCAACTTTGATTTTAGCAATTGCAAAACCTCTTATTTTTCATTGTGGTAAATGTGTGACAAATGTGAGAAAACGAAAGTCAGTTATTATTATTGAGGAATATTATAAAATCATTTTGTTTTGTGTATAGTCGAGTAGCCTACAACCTTTGCACACTTTTGCAAAAATCAAAATTTTGCCAATTTGAGTAAATTTATGTTATTGAAATTGAAATGCCATAATTATTATGAATCTCTTGAATCTCTTCCTTCGTCATTTCTTTCATCACATATTTTTAATTACTTTTTACTTCTTTATGGTAGTCACTCAAAAGCAAGGATATGAAAGCCACTTAAGCGCAGAGAGTTTAACTGGATCTATTCTTTCGCCGGACCCGCACAGAATTTTTTCTTTATTGTCATGAGGTCAATTCTTAACCCGAAAACATGGAACTAGTAGTATAAGCCGCTTCAATGAGAAAAACTAAGTGCAGTATATACTTCCAGGGACGAGGCAAGATTCGATCAGAATGGGAGTCAAACCAGGATCCTTTTGATTATGAGAGCAACGTTTAGACCACTGTATCACTGCCACTTTTTACTTTGTATCACCCGGGCATGAATGAAAAGAAAAAAAATATATATATTGATCAGAAAATCTATAATGTAAAAATGATTATGCATTAAAAAACACAAATAATTCAGTTTTATTTGAATTTTTAACCCTAACAGTGAAGTTGCGCAATAAATGTTGCCACCTGTGTGTAATATGTGACTTGATATTATGATTATTTGGATGAAATGGGCACTGTAAAGGAGGATTTTGAAATGTTTCTCCAGCGTATGGGTTACAGATCGGTCTTATTATTCAATAACGTGGTGTGTTTGTTTATTATAATCGTACCTTAACAGATCGAAAGTTTTGCATCATGAACTCTTGATCAATGTAAATGTATGGTTTTCTGTAGTGTGCAACGATTAGACGACTCTAATGTGCTTTCACATCGCACTATTTCTTTGGCTGGTAAACTAATTCTCTGAGCTCTAAAACGTCCAATGAAAACATAAATGACCCTCTAGGTTGACTATTTCCTGAAAAAATGCCAGTTTTCGATGCTGTACACAATAAGTCAAGTCATCAACGTTAAAATTGTTACAAATGCAACTGATGTTGGAATTTTTTAATCTACCATTTTTAAAATAAAAAACAAACCATTCTTCAAAATTAAATTAGATAGAAGAAATGGTGAAAATATTGCGTTTTTTATTTTGCTGCAATGGTAAAAGGAAACAAGAAACTTGCTTTAACATAATATTGCGTATTTCTGTGCTGTTTGTTTTGTATTTATATATTGTGAAGATGGCAAGAAATTAATTTGGTTAACCATTATTGGCCAGAGATAACTTGACGATATCCCGCATGTATTTGTTGGTGTCGACAATACGGTCTCCTCGTTGCCAAAATGATTTGTCCGCGCTGTGATCGACAATGAACAAAATTATGATCGTGTCGTCAATGGTATAACTTGGCAGTGCATGGTAAAACAATGCAAGAATAGGATACACATAAAAAAAGGTTTCCGTAAGAAAAGGTTTCCGTAGGATCACATTTGCACCTCTGGCAAATCCTCTGCATGTATATTTGGTGTGACACTGGTAGTAGTGGTTTGTTGCAAATGTCCATCCAACATGAGTTGGTTGTGGGAGAGCATAGCATCGTTGACTGGAAGCAGATTTGTAGCAATGTCGCTGCTGCGTCTCTTTTAAACAACTGAGTACAGGCCATGCCTGGGCCTACAAATCGAGATATGATACCCGATTATCTCGCCAAGTTCATGTGGAGGCAGAGATTCAATGCCACCACTGATTTTTCACTTTTGGAATCAAATAGATTTGTATCATATTTAATCTGCTCATAAAAAGGTCTTTTTCAAGACCTTCTCACACATAATTTGAAATCAGTTTATTTTTAAAAATACTTTAATTTTTTTATTTGTTTGTTTTGTTTCTCAATATATTGCTTCATGAGCTTTTCATTCCAGAAAGAATATTTCTTGCTTGTAGATAGAGCTTTCCGCAAATTTTCGTTACCATAGTAACAACCGCTCGGTACCAACTCTCTATATTTGCTGCAGGGAAAACAAACGTTTTCGAGACAACAAAGCGTGAAGAAAAATAAGTGATTGTGACATATTGAGTTTTAAAGATGGTTCTAAGCTGTGTCGCTTTTGGTTGCACAAGTCATAACAAGATGGAAAACAAACCTGGATTCTATAGGTTTCCGAATAATGATGCAGAGCTTCGAAAAAAATGGATACACGCTTGTAAGAGAAAAAATAGAGATGGTAGTGATTGGAACCCTACTTCAAAGCATGTTTATATCTGTGGAAAGCACTTTATTGGAGGTAGGCCAATGAGAGACGATCCTACACACCCAAATTATATTCCATCAGTGTTTGTTTATAATAAAACTGATGAGAAAAGTAAATCTTCCAAAGTTCGTTGACACAATGCAGTTAAAAAAAGGGATGCAGTTAAGAGAAAGCTTGATAGTTTAAAAACTCAGAATTCTTGTGAAACAGTGACTGCTACAATGGCACATTGTAGTTCCAATGTCATTGCATTTCCTGAATTACCATCACCACAAGATCAAAATGATGTCACGATTGACCACATTTTCACCACACCATTCTCTAGCCAAATAACACCCGATCCCAGAATATATACCAACAAAAAACCTTTGCCATCATACATTGATTTCCAAATAAATTCACGAAACAACAATTTAATTCAACGTAAATTGATTGAGGAAAAAGATGAAGCCAGAAAAGAAGTAAAATTGTTGAAAGAAGAAAATTCTGAATTCAAAATAAAACTTAAAATTTACGAGTCAGAGCTACAAACAGTATTAAATAACAAAACCCGACAACAAGGTGAATCCATATCAACAATTTCTTATGAGGTGTTAGCCAAAGATGCACAGCGATTTAAATATTATACTGGAATTACCCTGGAAGTTTGATGTGGTTGTGTGTTTCCTCAAGGATTATATTCTTGTGAAAAGAAAGATTTCTATTGAAAATCAATTATTAATTACTTTAACAAGACTTCAGCTTGATTTACAATTTGAAATACACGCTTTTTTTTATAAGAATAGCAGGGTGAAAATGGGCATTTTTTGAGGAATACTAGGAATATGCCCAGGGTGAGAATCCTACTGTGTTGGGGAATATTTTGCAGAAATATAGCTGAATTTGCAAAAGTTGAAGAAAATAAGACACGTATTTATAAATTTTGAAAAGTTCTTTAGTATATTTTTTTAAACAAGTAAATGAAAAATGTCAAAAATGCCAGGCTTGTCTTGCTGTCCTTCTATCTCGAAATCTGTTTCTTCATCATCAACCAAGTTTTCGTTTACTTCATCGCCGAAAGAAGCTATTCTAGAATGGGGGGTTTTCGTCACCGGTAATTGTGTTGTTGGATCGATCAGTGATGGGGGAGGAACTGCGTAATCTGGAAGTCGCTCGGGTTTAACCTTTTCATCATCCGAGCCGTCAGCGGTTAATAGGCAGCCTGTTTTAATCCAAATGTTTTCTCTCAAGGAATCATATTTTACTCCTGAAAGTTTGTTCCAGGCTTCGCCAGCCCAGTTAGAGATCAATATACGTTTTTCCTTTGCAGTAAATAATTTTTCATTCCCAAACCAACGATCTGCATTCTCCTCGATGTCCAACCAATTCTGCTGCTCTTTAGATAGCAAGCTTTAAGTACCTGGGCATAACCAGCATCAACTGGCTGCCACAGGTCAGTGGCATCGAGAAGCCCAAACCACACCAAGCCATCTAAGTCATGCACTGACTTTTTGAATTTTTCTTCTGTATGCGTTGATAGGTTATCCAACAGCAGAACGAATCTTTCCAGCTCCTCATCCTTAACAAATTTTTTCAGCGTCTCATCCACCCACTTTGAAGCTACATTGAAGTCCATCGAAGCGTTTGGCTGGAAGAAGATATTTGTGCTTGGATGCCAGGCCTTTTTTTCGTCGTTTGATATTCAAACACCTTTACCACAAAATATTATCCCAAGAGGTGGTTGTTTACCCTTCACTCGAAACATGACCTGCAATGAGCATTGTCGCTTTTCGAGCCCACTCCCTAAAAATGGACACATTTGTAATACAATGATGAACTTGACTGCTTGTGGTTTCAGATTTCTCTTTGTGGTCATTAACCTACACTACATACATATTTAACTTACCAGGCTGGCTAATCCAAGTGTTATGCTGATGACCATTCCCAGCTTCAATGTATTCATACGTCTTTTTCGAATCGATAACAAATGGCAGTGGTGACTGATCAACATTTAGTCTTTCTTCTGGTAAGAACCGACCCCATTTCGGATGATATCTGTACTCAGTTCCTGTACGTAAACATCTTTCACGGAAGGTAGCATGCCATTGCTGCAGGGGTTTGATTTTCTCTACTTTGCTTTTTCTTTTGCTGCGTTGCTTCGTTCGCATTCTGATATTTTTGTGTCTCAAAAAAGAAACGATCACATGCTTTCCGACTTCTGCATCTTTGTTGTCAGTAAGCTCTTTTTGAATGGTTGTTGCTTTTGAATGCAACCAGTGGAAATTAACGTGATGGCCCTTTGATCAAGCATTATTAAATACCTGCCATAATCTGCAATGAAGAAGTATGTATTTTGTACCTTTACGCTGTTTGTTGAACAGCTTGCGATGCGAATCCGCTGCATCTTGAAAAATTATCTCCTTCTTTTTGAGCCATTTCGATAGCAATGATTGAGCGATGGTGTACTTTGCTCCGATCTGAACTTGGGACAACTCAGTGATAGTTAACTCGTGAATAATATCAGCTTTTTGTGACGCACTGTACGATCGTCGCGCAACTTTGCCAACTCTGCTAGTCTTAAGATTCTTTTCTACTTGCTTCACCAAATCTTGGACAACCTCTTTGATTATATCTTGAGATAGATCTACGTCCATTTTTTCCAGAGAGTTCTTATCATTGTCATGCTTATAAGATTTGACTCTATGGGTAAGCAAATGAGTGCCTAAGCCTTGTTGGCTTTTAAGCTTTTTCCCACAGTGTTTGCATGTCACAGTCGGTCGTTCAGATGGCTCGTCATGAATTGTAACTTTTAACATAACTCCTTGATGTTTGACGAACTTCGTAAAACCAAAATGGCCTAGTGTTTTTTGTTTTTTCTTTGGAGGAGGAACCATATTGCTGTTCTGTATGATGTCCACATGCAAAAGAACTTCAATTACAACCTGCTTCTATATTAAAAAAACATCACTCTCCTACTGCGTGCATTTTCAGCACAAGATTTGGTTGTAAACAACCTGTTATAAATATAGATCACCAATAAGACGGAGAGCACACTGCAATATGTTCTTCTTTTTTTATTCAATGCAATGTCTTCTATAAATACACACGCGATCAAAACATGTACATATGCAGTATAGAAAAAGACTTCATTAAGAAATTTTTATTGAACAAAAAATAAGAATACAACCTATTTTAAGTAGAATAAATAAGAATATGCTAAGATTATTTCAGCCTGATTTGGAGTTAAAAATTAAGAATACTTGACCCTAGCCAAATCAAGTCTATGCTTATAAAAAAGCGTGTATTAGGAGACATTTTTAATTGTAAAAAAACATTGGTAAATACCATATTTAAAGAGTGGATGGATTTAATATATTACAAACTTAAATTTTTGATAAGATGGCCTGATCATGATGCATCAACTTCTACTTTGCCCAAGGTGTTCAAGCAATATTTTCCTCGTCTTACAGGAATTATTGATTGTACTGAAATATTTATTATCGCCCAAGATTGTTAAAGGCACGAGGCCAGGTGTATTCTAACTATAAAAAACATTCTACAGCAAAGTTTTTAATTGCATGTGCACCACAAGGATCAATATCATTTGTTTCAGCTGCCTGGGGTGGAAGAGTTTCTGATGTTGAATTAGTTAAGTCGAGTGGTCTTTTGGATGCAAAAATTCATCACCCTGGTGACCAGATACTAGCTGACCGTGGATTCACTTTAGTTGATGAATTTGCATCAGAATGTGGAGTGAGCCTTATCATCCCTGCTTTTACAAAAGGAAAGAAGCAACTAAGTTCAAAAGAAGTGGAAACATCTCGCCAGATTGCCTCTATCCGAATACACATTGAGCGTGTCATTGGCCTTGTCAAAAATCGATTCAGAATACTGGAAGGAACAATTCCACTTTTAATGGTGCAAACATTGTCAGAGCAAGTGCATGAAGAAACTGTGACTGGGATCGACAAACTATTTACAGTATGCTGCATTTTAACAAACCTTTGTGGTGGGATTGTCTACAATACAGATAAAGACACTATATAATTAGCTTCAACATTCAACTCTTGAGTAAAAATTTATATGAGTCTTATATATATTCTATTTTTAATAACCTCCATAAAAGTATATACTTTATCTCTTGTACCAACAAATATATCATATATATATATATATTAAAAGTTAGTTTTTAAAATGAATATTATTTTTTAAATTGGATAAATTATAGTTTGATGTGTACTTATCTTCTTTGTGCAACTTAATTGTAAGGGGGTATTAAGGGGTTGCTATTTTGCAGCCTTCTAAATTAGACATAAAAGACAATGTCAGTAATGTTTTCTGTCAGCGACACGACAGCAATTTCTCAAAATTAATGAAGTGTAAACTTGCAAAAATCTCTTTTATTATGTTCTTTTAACCGTATGTCTACAACCGCACGTTAACGTTTATTTTTATTAGTTACTTGAATTGAGTGGTAGCATACATAATTTTGTCATAAAGAATCCTTTAAAATGGAATGGTTCTTTCACTCTAAATCTCTAATTGAGTGAGCTATAAATCAATATACTGGGACAATAGTAATAAGGCCGTGGATATGGGTAAAAACGAACGTTCACAAAGGGGGGGGGAGTAAATAATTGGCAAATTTGAGCAAACGTACTATTTGAATGACCCCTTAGGGGGAGTTGTCAATATCTGGGGTGAGCATGATCCATTAAAATAACAGTTGGAGTTAAATATTTATATATATATTAGTATTAAATATTACTTGCACACAAAAATAAATTTAGCAAACATCTTCAAACACATTTCTCTCCTCGCCACATTCGTTTGCCATCATCACATGGATTCTTCAACACGTAAATCCTACTAATACTCGGTACTTGCATTAATTCTCTTACTTAGGAATTTTTATCTTAGTAGACATCCTGTTTTGCTTTTTACAGGATGGACAATAACACTTTCCTTTTGGAATTCATTTCAAATTGACACACAAGAGATGGTACCATTCATATGGACAAATCATAGAATCGCAACCAATCCATATTTGTTTGTTCCGGTTATTCGCCACCACAAATATACTTATACATCTTCTGTTCTGTATTTAGCTGAGGAATTTCCAGCTTTCTTGTCATGATTTCAGGGATAATAAACTTTTTACGAAAACTTTCTAACACTGGGATGGTTGCAGCAACAAATTCATTGTCATATTTTACAAATGTGGTATGCATCCAGTTAGGTGTCCACACAATAAAATTACATATTTCAATTTCAAAATCATGGAGTTGAAACTATATTTGGGCAAAGTAAGAATGCTCTGCCCGAAGAGTTTTCTTCTAATCTAAAAATGGAACATTGCCACTGTTCAGAGTGTCTCGTAACGAAGATGGGCATTTAACTTCTATCAATTGCTTAATATCATGGCACTTGCATGTCTACAGACCATCGGGTAATGCACCAATAAAAGCTTTTGATGTACAAAGCTTTAAACCACTTTCATGAATGGTAAAATCTGAATGATCATTTGAAAGCAACAACTTGTACTCCTCTAACGCAACTTTCTCATTTTCAATCCCCCATTTTAATGATGGTATATTTGTAAATGATGTTTTTGTAATTGATGCTTTACATACATCTTTAATTACAGATAGAGCAGGACTTTCCTGGTTTGTTTTCAAAACAAGATAAACTTTTGAAGCTGTAATTCTGCCACTTCTCATCTCATGCCATATTGGGGACAGATACTGTTTTTTGGTTATAGAATTCAAATAGTTATTTGTACTTTCAGTTATTTTGAATCCAGGGATATTTGTCAACGCTTCACAGTATTTAGCTGTATCACTTGCATATTCTGGTTTATAGAAAGATCGTAATGGTTTTGAAAGCCTGGCTCGTTCTGGTGGTATCGCTGTCAATATAAAAGGTTTACAGTAGTCTGACTTTGTATGCAAGACAATTGATTTTTCCCCTTGCAATAATGATAAAGCAGAAAATAACTGTTCTTGTTTTTGTTCTGTAGGCTGCTTTTTGTCAACTGTCATTGGTTTCCCTTTAAACTTATTTACAGCTTCAGCTGAATAAAATCTCACTTTTGAAATTGGCACTGGAGTGATTTTCTTTACAAAATCATTGTTCCATTTACATGCTTCCTCTGTGCAAGTAAGGTTGGTATAACCACATTGAACAGCGGCCTCCACTTTAAACAACAGAGCTCCAATATGCAAACATGACTCACCAAGGCCTCCCATGCATGTGCAGTGAGCAGCAATAACATTTGCAGCATCTTTATTTACAGCAACCCATGGAATGTGTGGTGCTTCGTTAAGTCTCTGAGATGGCATCACTTCAGCTTTTAAAATAACTATATTAGCTTGTGTTGTATAGCATAAAACTGTTCTCACCCAACCACAAACAAACTGATTATGTGCTTCTAAGGACTTTCTACTTTTCATCGATTCTCTTGTGAAAACTCCAGGCAAATTTATTAAGTAATCATACACTTCTGGCCATTCAAGGTTAGGCCATGATGTTGGTTTATCAATCCAAGCATCTTGAGCTAGTTGGTATGGACAAACATCAATCCCTGCCAGGTTTAATATGCCACTATATCGAGTTTTCGCTGTACCATCTAGCAAATCTATAGAATATGACATTTTGTGTAGTTTTTAGAAAAACTTTTAAATTAGGCTTGATTCTACAATTGTTTTAACTAATAGAACTTCGCTATACAATAATCGCTATAGTTATTTTCATACAAAAGAACTGTTTGTTTTCCCTGCAGCGATTATAGCATTTTTGCGCGTGCGCAAAATTAGTTGCTTGACGTCACAACGGAAAGACGTATAGGCACTTAAAACTTAGTGGTGGAGAACTCTAATTTCTAACATTGTAAAAGTAAACAAACATGTTGGATGACGCAAAACTTAACATTGACAACAAAAAGTTTTATGCTATGATCTATATATAAGTTAAGCAACTACAAGTTGGTTCTTTTAGCTACAGTGAATATTAGAGGGATATACTTGTGTTTTCAATGTGGAAAAGGTGCAAAAACACATTAGCGCCAATTAGTCTACTTGACTATATGCATATGTGTGTGAAGTCACAGATAAATAAATTACTATTTACAAGTCTTAAGATTCGCTAGGGGTGCAGAAAAGGATCAACAATGAACTCATACTATAAAGCTTCCTACATATATATACATTTTATTAAAGAGATTTTGCACATTTAAAAAGAAATAAAATATATTTTATCTTTCAAAGTAACAGATTTTTCGGTCTATAACATTTAACAAGATAAACAACAAGATTTTCGGTTCATAAAAACTTACTCAAGAGATTCACAATCATTCTCCATTATTCAACAACTTTAAAATATTTTTTGAACACGTGGTTGTAAATTGCTGGTGTTTTATTAGTAACAAAGGGAGTGAGTAGTTTTACGGACACCGACTTTTTGAGAGATGTTAGCAATTTTATATTTCAGTATGTGATTAATTTAAATATAAGATGCAGTTTAATGATTTAAAGTTTTCTTTAAAACAATATATTTATTTTCTCAATTAAAATAGCACAAAGCTTTTCGTACGTCTGTACATCATCAGGTGCATAAAAAATATATTTTTTTTGCACCTGATGATGTACAGACGTACGAAAAGTGCTGAAATAGCCGGAACCGTCATTTAATGTGACCACCTTTTCTCGCACCAAACGTTCTGCTCAAAGCATTTTATACATTCTTTAAATTCACTATAAAAGAAAACGAAAATGAAAAAGGTTCGAATCACGAATAACAATACATGCAATTTTCTGATCTGTGCATGATAGAAACAAAACGACTTATGTGTGAGAGCTTATATACATAAACCATCAACAACCGAAGCAACTACCGAAATATTCTTCTCATATTTTTTTCCAATACACAGTACTCTGTTGAGTTAGGCCCTGCCTCTCCTGTGTATTTCTTTACTAAAAAAAGATGAAAGTACCTTTTTGACCTAAATATATATATTGATTACGTAATGATTGTAATATTGTTCAAGTAAGGACACAATGACAAAAAATGTAATACAAAGAAAAACAGAAAGTGGTCCAATATACAAGATATGCGTTTAAATTGTTTTTCAATTGACTATTAGATAACCACCGATAGCTCAGTTAATAAAGCGGGAGACTGTAGTCGATGCGAAGTAGATATCTCTAGGTCGCTGGTTCAAATCCGGCTCGGTGGAATTATTTTGTCTGATGAATGCTTTCTTCATGATGAACCCATCAAATGGTCTATGAAAAGATCAATGAATCATCAAAAAAAACATTATGGTCTGCAAACTGCATATGAAAGGTTATTCAGTACCAAAGTCAATTTTAAGGTCTTTGTTGCGGCTGAACGTTGCACTTGTCAGGAACGCAGAAAAATAACTCGTTCTCGGTTGAAACTTTCTTCCAAGAAAGGTAAAACAGTTGTATGGAAGTGCTATACAAGTCGTGTAATAAGTCCTTCGCATAAATTGAGACAAAATATGTCATCCTGTCATAATATTTGCCGATAAAATATATAAAGGTTGAACCGAAATAAAGCATATAAAGTCATATAGCAGTTATATACACCACTGATATCAAGAATATACTTAGTATCTAATCAAAAAAAATTGTAAAGGTTGCTCAAAATATCTCCGCATTCCTGATCATTCCAATCAATCACCTTCCTTGTTGGATTTATTTTTAACCTCTAACCCTGACATCTGTAAAATATGTTATAGTGCTCTATTAGGTCGTTCTGACCATGTTGTTGTATTAGTCAAAGTTAATTTCAATAGACAAGTTTCTCACGAACATCCCATGCATAGAACCTTTTTTAGATATGATCTTGCGGATTGACTTAAGCTTCAACCACACATTCAGTCTCTCCTTTGAAATAAATTCTTTCCAACTCAGATGATGATTGTGTTAATAAAACTACTTCAATAATATCTGAATCAATAACATTATTTGTTCCTTCAAGGAAATATCAGATAAAACCTCATTCGTTGTCTTGGTTTTCACCAGCATGTGCTGCAGCTATAGCCCATCGTAATCATTAATCGATTGATCTTAACAGACAATTGTTTATTGCCTCTCGCAATAATAGTAAATATGGTTGTTCGTAAAGCAAAATCTGTTTTTGCTGAAAGAACTAAAAATCATATCAATTCCAAAAAAATAGGTTTATGTAAATTTTGGCGTATCATTAAAAATGTCCGGGATAATTCTAAATCATCGGCGTTTTACTAAACTCTTCAGTTCTCATTCTACCCTTGATGATTCTGAACACCATCTTCCATATTTCACCTCCAAAACTGACCAGACTTTACAGAATTGCTTTATACCTCTTGATAACGTTTGCAGGATTATTATTGTATTCTAATAAAGCTACAGGACCTGATGGAATTCCGGTAATTGGTCTTCAAAGGTGTTCTACCGAGTTACCTCCTGTTTTGTGTGCTGTTTATAAAAAGTGTTTGAATTAATCTTGTTTTCTTTCATCATGGAAGTTTGCCTTCGTTATTCCAATTATTAAAAATTGTGGTGACTGATCTAATCCTTGTAATTATGGAGCGATTAGTCTCATTTTAAGCAAAGTGTTTGAGACTTTAATTAACCAGACCTTAGTGGAATTTATTGAAAAATAATTTGTTTTACGATTCCCAGTATGGGTTTCGTTCTGATCGTTCCACTGCTGATTTTTTGACAGTTGTAACTGAATATTTTTATCGTGCCAAAAACTGTCAGTCAAATGTCAAAAATGTTTTAACAAGGTAAAAATCCTTGAGTCTCCCTTGAATTTGGCTACTTAAAGAAGAATTAACGTCAAGAAAACAACTTTGGCCTAAATCGTTCTTTATCCTCACACAAATTAAAATATATTCATAGAAATTTCTTTTCTTGATTTCGTTAAAAACATATCTTACATCTTCCTTTCCCAGAACTTTAAAAACTGGAATGATAAATGATTTTATTTTAAAAAACGATTGGAAAACGTCTCAGGCGGGGACGTTGGTTTCAAAATGGTAACTGAAAAAACATCAGATTTGGACGTGAAGAGACGTCTTAAACGGACGTTTTTATCGGTTCCCGTATAGTACTATTTTAAGACCAAAAACGGACGTCCCGTCCTGTGCCCGCTGAGATGTTTCTGATGAAGCCCGAGCAGTTGCTCTTGACATCTCCATTTCAAGACATTTGATAAAGTCTGGCATATGGGTCTATTTCATAAACTCAAAGCATATGGTTTAAAAGGTTCCATTTTAAAAATTATCTCTTCTTTACTTTCCAACCGTAATCTCCTTAAAGTTCATTCGTATTTCACTCCCATCAATGCTGGTGTTCCTCAAGGATCATTGTTTGGTCCAACTCTGCTCCTACTTAAACAATCTCCCAGACAATTTACCATTCAGAACCATGATTTATGATGACGATTCCACATTGTATTCCTGTTTTGATAAATTAGATGATTGTGATAAAGTTAAATTGGGTTCTATTCTGGAAAAAGATCTCAACTCAGTACTTTACGGGGAGAAAGTTTCGCGTTTTTTGGTCATTTTCGCGAAATTAAGTCCTCGCAAAAAAAACTGACATGCGGATTCGCGAAAGTTTATCACACGCGAAATGGCCTAGGAAGCCGATCCGCGAAAGTTAAATTGAAGAAAAAACCCCTCAAATTTCATGTTTTTTCTTTCGGCAAGACATGTATATCAATTTAATAAATCATCATCTGCAGATTTTTTGTGAGCAATGGTGATCGTCGGTAATGGCGTGAAGACAGTTCATTGAAGCTCCCCTATTCAAGAAGGCACATAAATTTCTTATTAGAAAGAAAAAATTATGTTTGATGTAATCAAATCTCTGTTTTATTTGTCAAACTTTCAATGTTTACAGAAAAAATTGCACTAAAACCAAAAATCGCGAAAGTTTATCCAATGCGAAATCCATTTTTCCAGTTGAACGCGAAAGATTATTTTACGCGAAATAGATTTAATCGAGTGATTTGCGAAAGTAAATCCCTAAATCGCTTTGCGCTATTTTATTAAAAAAAATAAATATATTGTTTTAAAGAAAACTTTAATTCCCTAAAATTTCGCTTTCTCCCCGTAAAGTAGTTGAATGGGGTAAGAATTGGCTGGTTAATTTTAACCCATCTAAAACTAATCTTCTTTCCATTAATCATCTCAAGCAAGCATATTTACCTCAAATCTTGATTGATGAATGCTTCTCATTTGCCTGAAAACAATTCATTTTGCCTTCTTGGTCTTATATTAATTTCTTGTTTCTTTCGCACCGAGTGTACAAATCGAGTGTTTATCTCAAACGAAGAAGTGCCCGTGAGAATTGGTGAGAGAAACCATCTAATAAAGACCAGAAGAGGTTGGTCATGTCACCGGAAGACGTACTTACGGTCCAACTTTACACCAAAGGGAACCAAACATACATTTTCCGAGTATCGTTCTTCATTTTAAAACACAGCTTACACAGAAATACAGCTTTTCAATATGAAAACAATACGTATATATAAAAAGATGACTGGAGAGTTGCAAACTACCAGCGTGTTCCTCAAAACGTACAAGAATGGGCAACACATGGTTAGCCGTTAAAAACAAGCATATATATATATATGTCCGTAAGTCGCAAACAGTAACCATGTTTCTTCAAACTGTAAGGCTGTAAGAGTGTATATTTTTAAGTGGAGATCTGTAAATCTACTGGAATGATTCTCAAGTTTTTTGGCGGCAAAATAGAGCGTATGAAACCGATGACTCGTAACTAGTCTCAGTGGTTTTAAATAAACATATAAAATAAAAATAGTAGGTGATTTCTATGATTGAAATCAAATAAATACTTTTTAAAATCTTCAACAATGAAAGCCGTCAAGTTCTAAGCAATTTACAACGTTTAAATCACGTGACACCCAAATTCTTTAAACGCAACACCACATTTTTTGTATCTGCGAAAATTGTTTGGTTAAGGAAGACAAATGGTCTCGGAAATAGTAGACACACAATCACATTATTAGATTTTGAAAAAATTTCAACAAATTAACGACATTGTAACGGGAAGAGAAATGAGCATCAGATGCTCTGAACGCTTAGGCGGAAGAAAAGATACATCTTTCGAGGTTCTTCTTGTCAGATGTCGAACGACATTGTTGAAAGAGACCTTCGAATATGATTTTCGAGATTCTGTAGCACCGCTCTGACTGAACGCGATTGCCCATCAGTTCACTGGATGCGCCTAATTGGCACTGAAAGAAATTACACACGGTACATTTTCATTTTTCACTTTCAATTTGATCATGGCGTCATGAAATGTCATTTAAACCTCACTTTTCATAATATTATATATATATTTACTAACGAGTCTTCCAGAACGCTTATTAAGCATTATCATGAAGACCTCGACCTAGAGTTTAAGTGTATTTATTTGCTCCCATTTGTGCTACGGTTATTTTTGATAAAATGCGGCGTTTTTTTATTGATAACCGCTCACTAAAAACTTTGTGATAGTCGCTTAAGAGTCGAACGCCATTACCATTGCGCTATCGCCGGGAAATAATAATATAATTTTAAACGCGAATGAATATTACTTGATCTTAATATTGTTTCATC
Organism: Candelabrum cocksii; assembly: GCA_963930725.1. NCBI lineage: Eukaryota > Metazoa > Cnidaria > Hydrozoa > Anthoathecata > Candelabridae > Candelabrum > Candelabrum cocksii. The sequence goes on from OZ005673.1 coordinate 14,937,464, forward strand.
TCTAAAACCTACGTGGCTAAAGGTAAAATATAATTTGAAACCAAGGAGACGGGGTTACTTGGTTGAAACAGGAAAACATAGTAAAAGAGGCAAAAACATTTTCATAACAGGATGCAAAATTTTTACCACTCCCACGCCATTGATGTATAACAGTTTAGCTGTGTCGACCTGAAAATAAGAAATATCTATATTGGATCAAATAATATACGTGCAAAAGACCAGAGCTAGAATACACCACAGTCAAGTGAACGTTGATGGATGGAGAAACTCGTTCCGAATAAACAAGCTGGAGTGTTTGTGCGTATTAAAGTGTATCTATGCTACATCAACACAGAAATATCATATAGATTGCATTCTTTTGTCTAAGACGTGGCAATCCCCCAATGATTAAGATACATTTAACTTTCCATGTATTTGCAACACAGAATCTGCACGAAATGTGGCATTTTTTGAATATTCAACAACAATACTTACTTTCATACAGTTGCTGTCGGCAGGTATCGAATAACCTATTGATCTGTGCATGCGCATGCGCTGTAAACAATCCTCGCAAAGCAACGTCAATTTTCTTACAACTTAAACGGAAACATAGTAAGTTGATGTAACAAGGAAACATTTCAGATCGTATAAGTAAAGAGGTAAATGTTTTACCTGTTCTGAAGGGTGCTGTGGATTGTAGCGTTCCTTTACTTTGGTGTGATTTTGAAAACTTGAGCGCGTAAGAACCTACTCGCAACGCTTCCAAAGTAAGCAAAAGTTCATTGCATTTAATGCCATTGTTGGATGGTAGTAGACTGCCTAAAGCTCTGTTTTCGTACATTAAATCTGTGATGTATGATGAAATATCTAAGTCTGTGATTAATGTTAATAAAGCCTCTGCGAAGGAGAAGAGAAATTCAATCTCATCCATGGCAATTGCGTGCTCTCTTGATAGAAAATCAAGTTCTAGTGGCTGTACCGGTGGTATAGGACCTAACGAGAGGTCTGGATTCAAGCCCGATAGCGTTGAGATATCAATGGTGAATTGTGGACTTGATGAAATGCATTTCGATGTTTGTTGTTCCTGGATTTCGGTTAAGTTTGATTTCGCGCCAATGCTGTTGCTGCGATAAATGTTTTGTTGAGTGGTCCGTTGCAAGCTCATCTTTTCTTGCCAACTTGAAGGAGATGCGGCTTGAAAGACACCGGGCGGGGGTGTACCCTCCCCAAGGAAAATTGGGGATTGTGGGGAATTGTCCAGCTTAAAGGACGGCGACGGCAGACTATCCAAAATATTTTGATTCAGATTTTCCTCTTTCAACTGTAGGAGCAGGGCAGCCAGGTTGTATTTCATTTCGTCATGAGTGGTTTGCGCCGTGGGCATAAATTTTACAGCTTCTGCCATTAGTGCTGGTGAAGATTTACTTTTGCGAATCTGCACAGAATCCGGCGATAGTGTGTCGAGTGCTTGAGACGGAAACTTATTCATGTTGGTTTTACGAAGCTCGCACATCGGATCTTCTGCATTTGAGATGGTGGTTCTACGGGTTCGAGTGCTTTGTGCCCTCTCAAGCCGCTTTTTAACAGTCGGTTTTCTACTTTCGTTGTTGTGTGTGTTCTCACCAAGGTCAACAACGGGTTCCAGGGAAGGAGGCGTCGACACTTTCCACGAGGGTTTCCTGCACAGTGTTTGCGGCGGTAAATCGCGGGTGAGTGGTGAAGGCGTACGCGAGAGATTCGTAGGTGAAGGAGACGATTTCTGTTGGTAACGCCGAGGAGAGAACCTGGGGCTGGTCATGGCATGCTCCTGTAAAGACTCCGTGGAAATGACTTGCTCATTGGTTCGTGGGCTCTCTGAGAGTCTTTTCCCAGATGCACTATAAAAATGTTAAATTTTATTGTAAAAATGTGACACTTGACTAATGATCATTACGATGGAGATACCTTTCTACAGGGATGAAACAGTTATCTCTATACAATGTTCTCATACGAGGTGAATCGCATTGAAAGTTGAAAGGAACAACGACAAAATCATCCGGTACTGAAGAACTGTGTCCCTTCTTCCGTTGCTGAAGTGGTGTTAACGGAGACACTAAATGAACTGATTATGTTTTATGCAACATTTAGATATTTTTTTGATATTCCATTAAGATTTCAAATTCAATTATAATATAAAGCCCTTTCTCTAAGTTGCTGAAAGTTGAACACGGTTCATTTTCCACCTTTTACAGGTAAGAAGCCTTTCCCCAAAAGATGAACTCAACATCATTACTTTCACCCATAATGAAATTGTGAAGATTGTAGGTTAATTAAAGATAATTCAGATAATCCCTAACACAGATCTGTTTTGATTTCTTACCTTTAATTAGGTATCAGAGGAGGAAGGGGTCTCTTAAAAGAGGGAGGGGGAGATGATTTAGAAATTAAGATGAGGATCTTAAAACAAGACTGTGACTCTCATTTCCTAATTACAGATGGTTCTGAGATGATGATAACTAAGTTTTATGTTGAATAGATAATCACCAGCATATTGGTAAGATTTATTTTCATCTTGCGTTGGCGACACAGCCACCTGTTGCAAGTAATCATTGAATCTTGGTGAAGAGGACATCGGCGAACGGATTCCTCGGGAACATTCTGAGTATCCTCGTCTCCGCAGTGGTACAGCTACAGGCGTCGCTGGAAACAAACTTGTTTATTATTTCATATCATGACAACTCAACAAGAAACTAAAGAAGATATACACATGAAACTTACAGGAGTATGTTATTGTCTGCTCTTGAAGGAAGCTGTGGTTGAAGAACTCGTCTGGAGGAGAAATTACAAACAAAGATAGAAATACTTTTGTGGAATTTAAAGTCAGACATGTTTTAGATTAATAAAGTAGTAATTTCAATTTTGTTTTTAGCTTTACCAGTAATATCAATCTTTCCTAACTTAAATGGCTTTATTAATTTCTGATTATGTTCTGTACAAACAAAGAAATAGAACTTACTAAAATTGAGTCTTTCCTGGGGATTTCGTCTCAACAATCCATACAAAATATCTTTCATCGCTGAAGAGCAACCAGCCGGCATTCTACGAAATTCAATGGTTAAATAACTTAATAAATAGATATTCATAAGTACATGATTTAAATATAGACAACATAACAATGTAAAAGCTATACAGTATTATAACAAGCCTGAGTGTTAAATATTTGTCGGTTATTTCATAGGTAGATAACAGAATGAGATCAGTTTTCATAGTATTTTTAAATATCAGTACTGGAGTAAAAACACATGTCTGTTATTCTTTGCAAATATCAAAATTTCTTTATGCTAGCTAATGATTTTGCGACCAAAAGAATGATCGGAAACTTAAAAGAAGAACACAATAAGGAAAGTACAAAGAAAACTTGATGTGATTGATCAAAAAGAAAAAACAAGGAAATGACCAAAAAATAAATGAGGAGGTGGAAAAAGAAGAAAACGAAATCAGAGGGATACAAGAAAATCCCGAAAGTTACAGCAGTGCAAGAAGCATCTCTCTGTTTGGTGTGGCCATTTTTGCTTTGAACCTTGTGTAAAAGTACACAAAATGAAATACCAGAAAATGAAATGGAACAAAGTGTTCACACAAGAGTTAAATCGTTCCATTATGATTCACTTTTTCAGAACGGAATGGAACACTATTTTCTGAAGCTCTTTCATATATGACTTAATATGCTTATAGGAAAAAAAAAATAATGCCATATGTCACCCAAAATTGACAAATGTCTGTCATGTTTAAATTTCATTGAAATGGTACAATGTTTACTTATAAAGTAAAAAATGTGAAAAATAAAACAATTATCAATAAGGCAATCATCTATCACAAACATGTTACTTACGTTGGTTTTAGATTTTTATTGGTTTCGTACAAACGTCGTAGATTTTGTGGATTGCTTGCCTGGAAATCATCAGAGAATCAGTTATTTTTTTCTACGTAAAGACAAAGTTAAAAAAAAATAGGCTGACTTAGTGACCTAGAACTAGTTTGAATTTCTTTCATAAAAAGAGATATGCGAAACCTCACATGGAACGGGGCCTTTCCGGTCAAACATTGATAGACAATAGTTCCTATACTCCACAAGTCAGCTCTTGCATCGTATGCTTTCGACGTGATTACTTCAGGGGCCTGGAACAAAATAGGCAACAATATCTACAGAATTATATGTTTAAACAAACAATTACAAATTACAGCAAGAATGCAGGATTAGAGAGATTCAGTAACTTTGAAATACAATGAATCCTGTATTAAGTGAAACTTGGAAATTTTGTTTTGGTTTATCACTATTCTCAAATTGATTTTTCAAATTGAAAATACTCATATAAAAGACAAATTGGTCTCAAAGGAACACTATGTGTCCAATGATTGAGCAAACAGAGGCCTCAATTTTCAAAGGAACATTATGTGTCCAGTGATTGGGCAAACAGAGGCCTCAATTTTCAAAGGAACATTATGTGTCCAATGATTGAGCAAACAGAGGCCTCAATTTTCAAAGGAACATTATGTGTCCAATAATTGGGCAAACAGAGGCCTCAATTTCTATCAGAATCAAACTGGAAGATGAGTAGAAGGAACCACTTACCATGTACATCGGTGAACCGCACAAAGTAGCTGCAAGCATTTCTCCATGTAAAAAACGCGCAAATCCAAAATCGGCTAAAACAACAGAAAACTTGAAATGCTATTGGCTGCAATGTGCTACTGGATACTACAAGTGATCTTAAAGGAGAGTAAATATACACAAAAAGGAAAATTACAGTTTCAACCTTGATTATAAATTTTTTGGGGAATATGAGTAGGCAACAGATAATCATGACTCAACGTAACAAGAGATTGAATAGCTGTTATGAATCTATGTGTGGATCATTAAAAATTCATTATTTCCTGGTTTTGGCAACAATCTTATGACAGGTGGTCACCATATCATTTAAACTGATTTACAATAAAAGCAATACACCATTTTTTTATAAGTACAAGGGAAAATCGGCTCCAGCCTCATTTATACTTAAAGTTTTAACATTTTCAGGCTCAATATATGCTTATGTATATGCTTATATTTTTATTTAAAAAAATGACGAAGTGGAAAGAAATCTATTTGATTTTATTCAATATTCTTGAACCACTTTAACTGAACTATTTAACAATGATTGAACTTGATATGGACTATGATAAACGTTAAAGAATAGTTATAAAAATACTTATTTTCACTTCTAATCTTATTTTTATGTAATAATAGAAAGAACGTTATTTTCCAAATTATGTTTTTCTTCATTTGTTCATACCTTATCTTTTTACAATTGTAAAAATTGACAATCAGTTTTTTTATATCATAAATTCGCGAGGCTCAGTACATGCTTAAAGGTATGCTTAATTCTTTTGATAATTTCAGCCTCAAAATAATTTCAGCTTATAGCTGTTATGCTTATAAAAAAAAAGGTGTACAGTGTAATATCGTAAAAACTGCCAGAGGGGAGAAATAAATTTGCTTACTTGCAACAAACAACAAAATGTAAGAAACAAATTAGTATGCAACTATCATTCTACCAATTTTAACTCTTATCTCAGACGGTTGCGGTGTTTTTAAGTCACTTGGATGACTCAGCAAAATGTTCTGTGGTTTGAGGTCTCGATGGACAATATCCTTTGTAGAGAGGGCTTGCAAAGCAGATGCTGAAAAAACAAACAAATATCTATTTCTCGCTCCTCAGAAAACTGGCTGATTATGCATATCAACTTTTCTCAACATGGCGATATCAATGAAATATTCTTTAATGAAACAAGATTTTAATGTTGAAGCTTGTTACTGTCAACAATGTAACTGCTGTTGAGAGAGTATGTTTTTAAACTAAATGTTTTGTCAAAGAAATTCCCTCAACAATCTTGACATATTAATTATTCCATAGTTTCGTGAACATTAAAGAAGTTGGTTGTGTATTTAAACTTCTGTACAATGAGTACTGGGTGTAAATATTGCCTGTACCCTATCACAGAAGAGTGATGAATGACAGTGTACCCTATCACGGAAGAGTGATAAATGGCAGTGTACCCTATCACGGAAGAGTGATGAATGACAGTGTACCCTATCACGGAAGGGTGATGAATGACAGTGTACCCTATCACGGAAGGACAGTGTTTTTTAAATTTAAAATTTAATTATTTTTAACATAAGTATTACACAACTTTCAAAGAAATCCAATAATTATTCTCCAGAACAAAACAACATCTGCTTAAGAAAAATCAATAAGAGACATAAAACATACTGACCATTATGCTGCAAGCATTATTTTAAAAGTTTGATGTATTACTCAAGATGGCAATTTGACAGTTTAATTTTGTAATAACATCATAAGCTGTATTCATTGAAAATATCACAAAAATCTTTTTTAAATATATTTTCCACATATACAGGAATATTTACTTTTGAATATCTTGAAAACATCATTTAAGTGTAAAGGGATTAGTATCACATAGTTATCCAGATAGAAACAGAAATAACAGAATAGTGGAAATTCAACAAAATCTCACCGATTTGTCTCAGAAAGATACGAATAGTGTCTTCGCTTAACGTTCCCTTTACTAAAAAAAGTTACAAGAATATATAAAAGTTCTTGTTAGTGGCTCAAATAATTAAAGACACAAATTCTCTAGATAGCATGAGGAATCTATTTCTACATATCCATAAGGGATAAATGAATTTTTAAAAAATCCACCAACTTATTATAAAGAAAAGAAAATAATCTAGCTTATAAAATAGGAGATAGTACAAAGGAAGATCATATGATCAAAGTTATTATTGTCAGAAATTCTATAGAGCAACTGGATGTTACTTTGATTGTATTTGAAATCATGTTGGGTTTACTTGTCCTCAAGTTGTTACATTGTTAAGTAACCATTGTTAAAAAATATTTAGAAAAGAACTTGAGACTTACACTGTAGATAATCAGCTAAATCGCCACCATTACAAAACTAAAAACACAATGTAAAATCTAAAATCTGGATAAACCAAATAAAATAATTATTCCACAGTAAATGTGTAATTTCCAGAGAAAAATGTAAACAATTATTTTTAACAATGCGAGATGATTTTTCCATCTTTGATTATTATTAGTATACCAATGATGACTTCATCTTCAACATGTTTGCTGTTCTTTTTAAATTGAATGTCACTCATCAAAATTATTTCTTGCAAATGTTGGTGATCTTTTGGACAACGAAGGTATGGCATGCATATCACTTGACTTTTAAAAATTATTTGCAAATTTTTTTTGAAGCATTCAATTGACAAAGCTTACCTCCATAACAAGGAACACTTTAGTTGTTGTCTCCTATAAGAGCAAGGAATAAACTGTTGTTTAATACAACTTATTTAGCTGTTGTCTCCTATAAGAGCAAGGAATAAACTGTTGTTTAATAAAACTCATTTAGTTGTTGTCTTCTATAAGAGCAAGGAATAAACTGTTGTTTAATACAACTCATTTAGTTGTTGTCTTCTATAAGAGCAAGGAATAAACTGTTGTTTAATAAAACTCATTTAGTTGTTGTCTCCTATAAGAGCAAGGAATAAACTGTTGTTTAATAAAACTCATTTAGTTGTTGTCTTCTATAAGAGCAAGGAATAAACTGTTGTTTAATAAAACTCATTTAGTTGTTGTCTTCTATAAGAGCAAGGAATAAACTGTTGTTTAATACAACTCATTTAGTTGTTGTCTTCTATAAGAGCAAGGAATAAACTGTTGTTTAATAAAACTCATTTAGTTGTTGTCTTCTATAAGAGCAAGGAATAAACTGTTGTTTAATACAACTTATTTAGTTGTTGTCTTCTATAAGAGCAAGGAATAAACTGTTGTTTAATAAAACTTATTTAGTTGTTGTCTCCTATAAGAGCAAGGAATAAACTGTTGTTTAATAAAACTTATTTAGTTGTTGTCTCCTATAAGAGCAAGGAATAAACTGTTGTTTAATAAAACTCATTTAGTTGTTGTCTCCTATAAGAGCAAGGAATAAACTGTTGTTTAATACAACTTATTTAGTTGTTGTCTTCTATAAGAGCAAGGAATAAACTGTTGTTTAATAAAACTCATTTAGTTGTTGTCTCCTATAAGAGCAAGGAATAAACTGTTGTTTAATACAACTTATTTAGTTGTTGTCTTCTATAAGAGCAAGGAATAAACTGTTGTTTAATAAAACTCATTTAGTTGTTGTCTTCTATAAGAGCAAGGAATAAACTGTTGTTTAATAAAACTTATTTAGTTGTTGTCTTCTATAAGAGCAAGGAATAAACTGTTGTTTAATAAAACTCATTTAGTTGTTGTCTCCTATAAGAGCAAGGAATAAACTGTTGTTTAATACAACTTATTTAGTTGTTGTCTTCTATAAGAGCAAGGAATAAACTGTTGTTTAATAAAACTCATTTAGTTGTTGTCTTCTATAAGAGCAAGGAATAAACTGTTGTTTAATAAAACTTATTTAGTTGTTGTCTTCTATAAGAGCAAGGAATAAACTGTTGTTTAATAAAACTCATTTAGTTGTTGTCTTCTATAAGAGCAAGGAATAAACTGTTGTTTAATAAAACTCATTTAGTTGTTGTCTTCTATAAGAGCAAGGAATAAACTGTTGTTTAATAAAACTCATTTAGTTGTTGTCTTCTATAAGAGCAAGGAATAAACTGTTGTTTAATACAACTCATTTAGTTGTTGTCTTCTATAAGAGCAAGGAATAAACTGTTGTTTAATAAAACTCATTTAGTTGTTGTCTTCTATAAGAGCAAGGAATAAACTGTTGTTTAATACAACTTATTTAGTTGTTGTCTTCTATAAGAGCAAGGAATAAACTGTTGTTTAATAAAACTTATTTAGTTGTTGTCTCCTATAAGAGCAAGGAATAAACTGTTGTTTAATAAAACTTATTTAGTTGTTGTCTCCTATAAGAGCAAGGAATAAACTGTTGTTTAATAAAACTTATTTAGTTGTTGTCTTCTATAAGAGCAAGGAATAAACTGTTGTTTAATAAAACTCATTTAGTTGTTGTCTTCTATAAGAGCAAGGAATAAACTGTTGTTTAATAAAACTTATTTAGTTGTTGTCTTCTATAAGAGCAAGGAATAAACTGTTGTTTAATAAAACTTATTTAGTTGTTGTCTCCTATAAGAGCAAGGAATAAACTGTTGTTTAATACAACTTATTTAGTTGTTGTCTTCTATAAGAGCAAGGAATAAACTGTTGTTTAATAAAACTTATTTAGTTGTTGTCTTCTATAAGAGCAAGGAATAAACTGTTGTTTAATACAACTTATTTAGTTGTTGTCTTCTATAAGAGCAAGGAATAAACTGTTGTTTAATAAAACTCATTTAGTTGTTGTCTTCTATAAGAGCAAGGAATAAACTGTTGTTTAATACAACTTATTTAGTTGTTGTCTTCTATAAGAGCAAGGAATAAACTGTTGTTTAATACAACTTATTTAGTTGTTGTCTTCTATAAGAGCAAGGAATAAACTGTTGTTTAATAAAACTCATTTAGTTGTTGTCTTCTATAAGAGCAAGGAATAAACTGTTGTTTAATAAAACTTATTTAGTTGTTGTCTTCTATAAGAGCAAGGAATAAACTGTTGTTTAATAAAACTTATTTAGTTGTTGTCTCCTATAAGAGCAAGGAATAAACTGTTGTTTAATACAACTTATTTAGTTGTTGTCTTCTATAAGAGCAAGGAATAAACTGTTGTTTAATAAAACTTATTTAGTTGTTGTCTCCTATAAGAGCAAGGGATAAACTGTTGTTTAATACAACTTATCCGTCCTAAATCATAATTTGAGAACATATTCTGAAACAAACTAACTTATACAATTGAATCATTAGATGGTAAATTAAAAGTGTTTTTCTTTGGGAAACAAAAAAGGAATTAATTTTGTATTATTTATTAAATTAAAGGCATCCATGCAAGTGCTTAAAATTCACAACATAAAATTCATAAAATCTTTGAGCAATTAACAAAACAGCAAGTTTAGGAGTATTCAGATTAACATGTTATATAAGAACAATAGAATTATGAAATCATTTGAAAGGTCTGAAAGAGTAGATTCAAATGATTTTAACCACAATTATGCAGCCTTTGTTTTCAGATTATAGTGGTACTACACGGTTTATATAACAATTCATTAAGCACATGGTATAGAGAACATTATCAGTTATCAAATAAAATAAAACTTTGATTAGATATCATGCAATAATCTTTTTCAACATGTGAATTAAATATTGCTGAATGAAAGCCACTCTTTGACATTAAATGACAGATGTATGTAACATTTTATAAAAAACTTAAGACACCTGATGTACCAATTATATAACTATGTCAATAATATCTTACAATGTAATCCAGAAGACTGACAATGTTTTCGTGATGAAGCTCCTAAAACAAATAACAACTTACATAAAAGTGACCTGGTAAACAATTTTTGCATGAATGTCTGAATGTTTGCACGAATTCTATTTGTTATTTACTAATAAACCACAACTATATGCAGCCCAGGCTAGCCAAGGCTGCAAGTTCAAATCTCTCCCGTCCTCGCAGAATCAACAAATGAGTAACATTTCTTGCTAAGGGAAAGGGGATAGATACCCCTGTTTACACTTCACTTTCAAAATGTTTGTCTTCGAAGCATGAAGTTCCAAGAAAAACTTACCTTCAATATGTTGATTTCTTTTCCAAGAAGCATTTGTGCTTTGGATAGATTTTTCTTGCTTATTGACTTTATAGCAACATCTTCTTCTGTGTTCTATGAGCAACAAAACTAAAATTAAAATTAAACATGGAAATTTTAGACCGCTCTCTAAATATACAAAGACGCAAAATTATAATTCATAGCAGTAGATGTATGTACTTTTGTATGGAGAGAAAATCTATAATGAACATCAACTAAATGTTTAGATTTTTCAAATATAAGTTTATTAATTCAGGAATGTAACTATATACTTACTGATCGTGATTTTCCTTTAAAGACTATTGCAAACGCTCCGTGACCAATAAGATCCCTCTTGTTATATTCATAGTTCCCCACTTCTTCCATTCCATACAACTAACTAAAAGTTTGCTGTAACAAGTTCGATTAACTAGCAAAAAGCTAGCTGTGATATCAAAAAGTCGTCTTCCAAAAAAACTTCTAAATTTGTTGTTGTGTTTTTTTTCACAAGCGTCAACCTATACTTTGTCATATCAGCTTGTGAACACCATATAAATCTGAATAAAACTTAAAAACAGGTGTATGTGTTACTGAAAAGTCACAAACACCAGTTAGAAAAAATAATTTCTTTTGAATGATGCAACGCTTGTGAAAGTTTTTCTATTTTGTCCTATTTTTGAAAAAAGTTTGTTTTTGTTTTGGCCGCGTTTAGCAATAGAAACTAAGTTCTAATTTAAATCCTCTGGGAAAACCCGTCTATTTTCATGTTATAGTGTACCATTTTCGCATCATCAATACCATCCATATCTATCATATAAAAAAGTTATTCCTTTAAGTAAATGACAATTATTTGTCAGAAATAAATTGCTTAAATATTTTTAACAAATTTGATTTTGAAAATGACCAGCTCAGGGAAAACCCTCAGAAATTATTTTAGTACGTAACATGATGCACTGCAAGCGGGAAATTTTTGAAAAGTTATGTATATTTGAAAATATAATGAAAAACTGTTTTATTACAAATTTAACAGGCGCTAACATCATCAACTCTAACGAAAATGGTGATAGTTTTGAAAGCATGTTCCTTGACACATCACTCTTACTTGCGGAATCAGAATGTGATCCTAACTACAAAAATATAAAAGGAATTGACTCGACATATTTTACTGTAGATAGTTTTAGCGCAAAAGATTTTTCATGTTTTTCTGTTTTATCCTAAATATTCGAAGTTTACAAAAGATTTTTTGAGAATCTAAAATTGTTTCTGAACTCATGCAAGACTAAGTTTGACGTCATATGCTTAAGTGAGATATCTCACTCGTGTGAAAATCCCATTGTTTAAAACTCGTTATAGCAGCTGCCATATTGTGCATTGATTGTACTACCACGTGCTTCTGGTAAGACGGGTGGTGGAATTTGAATGTATTTTTCTGGCTGTTTGTTCTGCGTTGTTCTCAAAAGGTTTATGGCGTCAAACGAGCATGCTGAGATGCTATTTGTGGAATACAGCGGTCGTTCAGAAAAAAATTTATTATAATTGGCGTCATTTATCGACCGCCAAATGGAAAAATTGAAATCTTTAAAACGCACTAAAATCTATTTTCAAATTAACAAGCAAAAAATCTCTTTGTATACCCTGTGATTTTAACATTAACGCTCTGACGTATAACAATTTCAAAAAAACTTGAGCTTGCTCCGAGCAGACAATTTATTAAACCTTAGCGTTACAGTTTGTTTGAAGCAACTGTCTCACTCAGTAGCACTTAATCTTCGAATTGTTGACTATATCATTTTACAACACTCGCGTATATTTGTGTTCGCTTAGCTACTTTTGGTGTTTGTTTCCATTCATCCAATCATTCCGTGTTGTTGAGGACTTTCGAGAGCTTGGGTCGAAACTCCAGGGGACTGCCTCATATCCCGAAAAAATAAGGTTTGAGTGTGGACCAACTTTTCTTTTTCCTACATTATTCAAATCATTTTATTTGATTTTGAATTTTACTAAGCGCGCTTTTCAGCTCTTACAACCCGAACTTTCATAATTGCAAGACACTTCGACATCCTTTTGCAATTGTAAGTAATTGAAGGTATTTACTCATTTGTTGATCGAGAAGTCTAACGTTATTATGTCAGTTATTATGGTTTCCGGGACAAAGATATTTACACAAGAACAATCCCTGAAGATTAAAGTTGCAGACACCGGACGACGCTATTGAATGCGATATGTAAATTTTGATACCACATTAGTTGTCAATCATTATCACATTATCAACGGCTTACCAAACAATTGAGATTCATAAATTATTTTGGGTGTGTGATACCTGCCAAAAAATATGTATGAATATAGCAGAACCACCAGTTAATCGAATTATTGAGAAGTCGAATAAAATTATTATCAATCCGTCAAGAATATTTGTCGATAATTATCAAAAAATTGTTATTCCTAAAAACATACAAATCTCCTGGTCCTGACCAGCAACAACTACCTCGAGTACTGAAAGAATCTGCTAGCACAAATTTGGAAAGATGCAACTATAACGCCACTTTTCAAAAAAGGAGATAAATCTGTTGTGTCCAATTATAGACAAATTAGTCTCCTCAATTATATCATAACAAAAGTGTAAAAAAAATATTAAAGATCATTAGCTTCATCATTTCCACGAAAACAACTTGTTCACCGCAGCCCCACACGGTTTTCGTTCTAAGCATTCCTGTGTCACAAATTTGCCCTAACCCTAATCCTAATCAACTCATGGAATAAAGGTCTAGACAAAATAATTCCTATTGACAACATATACCTAGATTTTTACAAAGTACCTCACAACCGTCTCTCTTACTCAAAGCATATGACATCAAAGAAAAAACTTTAAATTGAATCGAAAACCTTCTTCATAACCGCCGCCAAAGGTCAACAATGGCTTTTCAAACTGGAAAGAGGTCCGAAATGGCGTTCCACAAGGTACTGTATTAGCTGCATTACTGTTCATAATGATCCACTACGTTTCGAAACTGCCGATTCAAAACTGGCCGTTTCGAAACCGGACGGTTCGAAACAATATCAAAAGATTTTTCGTTTACGATAAGAATCCAATTTTTTTAAAATTTGCCTATATAGATGTTTTTATTTAAAAAAATAATGTGTATTAGGGAATTTCGGCATTGTTTAGATTGTTACTAATTTATACTACTGTTTCACTCACACATATATAAACGTAGCAGTTTTGCTAATTTTTGTTTCATATTGAGGTTTATTACTTATAGAAGAAATTGTAAAATGGTTCGAAATATACAATTTACAGATGTTTTTGTGGTTGCACGCGTAATTACACATGGCGTAGGAGAATGACATGTGTAGAAAGCAATTTACTTTGGTGTCTGTTGCGTAATTCAAACAATTCATGTTGAAGTCGCCAACAAATAAATTGACTTTTTATCGCTGCTTTTAAAATGTCCGGAGAGAAATGAATAAATAGATTTCAACGGTTTATTTGGAGGTCTATAACAAATAGAGTAGATAATAGAGCGTTTCTTTTCGCCATCGTGTCTCTGGACTTCAATGCTTAAAATTTCATTTAATTATCTTTCATATCAAAGAGCTCATCATAAAATTTATATTGAACAAATACACGCAAGCTGCGTTACATGAACGTGCGGAAACATTTCAAATGCATATCGAGCAATTGTAACTAGGCCTTTAGCATTGTCTCTTTTATATTAGCTGTACTCTGGTTGCATATATCCTTAATTGTGTTTTATTTTACAATTTTATTAAAGTTATAAGATTTATAAAACAGCCCAGAACTGTCTATTCTTCTGTAATTCGTAGCAAAAGATTATGGGTGTTTATAATGAACCATAAATTCATGATATAATATGTTCCCGATTTAGCCCCCATAAGGGTTTAAGTAAACACAAAATTTAAACGAGGGGCTAATAAAAAAAATTAGATTCAATGATGGGGGCTTATTCGAAGGGGGGGGGGGGGGGGGTGTCAATTCGAGGATTTACGGTAACGTAAAACAAATTGTTTCGAATATTAAAAGAATTTTAAAAAACGAAAAACAAAATTATTTTAAAAATTAATAAAAGTTTAAAAAACGTAAAACAATATTGTTTCGAAGCGTCAATTTCGAATTGTCAATGACATTCCCCAGTCAATAACATCACCTGCTGCCCTTTTTGCTGATGACACAAAGGTATATCTTCCTTTAGCTAATGCCACATCGCATTACCTACTTCAGAAAGACATCGACTTGCTAGTTTCTTGGGCAAAAAACTGGGGTATGTGCTTTAATATTGATTAATGTTCAGTCTTGTATGTTGGTCATAACAACAAGCTACATATGTATACCATGTGGGAACCGCTTGAAGCAAAACGCGTCGTGATTAAACCAACGAAGTGCGAGCGTGACTTGGGAGTTCAAGTTGATAGTTGCTTGAAAATCGCAATTATTAACATCACGACACAAGTAAACAAATCAAATCGCGTTGTTGGATTGATCAGACGCACGTTCATTTATCTCGATACAAAAATGTTTACGAAACTTTTCATAGCACTTGTTCACCCGCATCTAGAATATTGTGGTACGGTTATTAACCCAACGTCATTGAAAGACAAAAGACAAATTGAAAACGTTCTTCGTCGTTCCTCAAAAATGTTGCCTGGTATGAAAAATCTATCATACGAAAGCCGCCTTGTACGGTTAGGTCTTCCAAGTTTGCATTAACGTTTCATAAGAGGCGATTTATTAGAAGTTTACAAATGGTTCCACAACTTACATTTGTGTGAAACCAAGCTGTTCAAGGCCCACTCGTGTAACTAAAACGTCAGTAACTGCTATCGTTAATATTTTAATAAATAACCTTTCTGACCATGAGCTCACATCTGGAATTATTAAAACCGATATATCCGACCATTTTTCAATATTTTACACATTTAATCAGAACAAAAAAGTAACCGAAGAAATTACTACAAAAGAAAGAAATCTAAAAGCAACTTGACTAACTTTAAGGAACGTCTTCGGGAGACAAATTGGAATGACACACTTTCATCGAATGATATAAATGTATCTTTTAATAACTGACATGACAAATGTATTTCGCTTTTTAATAATTGCTGTCCGGTAGAAGAGATTTGTTTAAAGAAAAGAAAATCCTGGTTTGACAAAACGCTTATAAAATGTTTCAGAAGAAAACAAAAACACCGAACTGCTCAAAACGAAGTTACCTTAAGTTGCCTAAAATAAATCCCGCAAAATTTTTCAAAAATAGTGATTCGCAAAAATAAATACCACAAAATTTTTTAAAAATAGTGGTGATTCGCAAAAATAGATAACACAAATTTTTTCAAAAATAGTAATTCGCAAAATTTGACTGACTTGTTTCTTCTGAAAAAACCTTAAACCTTAAAACAAGTTTTATGAACGATTTTTAAAGAAGAGATGCCAGAAATCAATGCAACTGGATCTATAGAAGAGTTTTTTTTATTTCATTGGAGAGAAAAAAAGCTCCTGGTTATGGCATGATTACCAGCAATATTCTTTTTTTTGTAAAAGATGAAATACTCTCCGTACTCTCCCACTGTATCAACATTGTTTATTATACAACTTATTTCTTATTTATATTAATGACATTTTTAAATTTTTAAACTATATACTCAATCTATCTATCAATGTTTGCTGATGACAACACTAACTTTATTAACTCTTTTTTAAATACTAACAAAGACTTAATAAGTATAGATGAATGGTTAAAAGGTAATAAAATTTCACTCAACGTTTCTAAAACTAATTATATTTTATTCCATAACGCTAACCAACACGATAATATACCTTTAAAATTACCGGATCTCGTTTTACGTAATAATAAAATACAAAGAGTTACTACAAAATTTCTGGGTCTTAACATTGATGAATATCTAAGCTGGGATAATCACATAAGCTACATAGAAAAACACTCATCCAAAATAAAAGCCTTACTTTACAAAGTAAGAGTTTTCCTGGACGAAAGCTGTATGAAACAAATATACTTCTCTTTAGTGCATAGTTATCTGTCTTCTATCTATGCAGAAACACGCGTCTTATAAAGAAAAAAAAAACAAAATGGAACATGCTTTACCCTTATTGCGAGAGTTAAATATTTTAACGATTTACGATATTAATCTTTATCAGTAAATTCTTATATTTATGTACCGTTTCAAATTTTTTGGTCGACGAATTTGTTTGACGACATTGTTTTGGACGATAAGGTCTAATTAATTTTACACAGTTCCTGTACAAAATACAAAGAAACTGATAAGTGGTTTCCAAGATATTGGGCCTTTTCAATTTAAGCTTCATAATTTTTTTTGTAAAAGCTTTAAGAATCGTAGATACAGATAAGAACATTTTGGTTTATCTTTATAATTAGACAGCTGTGTTAAAATAAAGGTTGAATTTAAAATCAGTATACAATTTAGTATAGAATCGGCTTGATCAGGAAGAATGCGCTCCCAATAATCCGAAAAAATGAAATTTCATCTTAGTCTAACAACAATAATTTTGAGTGGCAATTTTTATTACAAATGTGTATAGTAGAGAACGCAATGTCATGTCTCAATGCAGAGTTTCTTGTCTAATGAAGTGAGAGTTAACTGGCTGATTAAATAATGTATGTAAAGTGTCGTTCACACCTCTATCAAGTCCTTGGCGAAAATAGTAAACAAAGAAATAAGCTTTTTGATATCTAAGGTGTTTAATCTAACAGTTTGTTAAATCCATTTTGTTTCACATCATAATGGTCGGTAGAGTACGGGTGTTATGGTAAAGTACGGGTGGTAGGGTAAAGTGCGGGTGGTATGGTAGAGTACGGGTTTAATGGTAGAGTACGGGTGTTATGGTAGAGTACGAGTGGTTTGGTAGAGTACGAGTGGTATGGTAGAGTACGAGTGGTTTGGTAGAGTACGAGTGGTATGGTAAAGTACGAGTGGTATGGTAAAGTACGGGTGTTATGGTAGAGTACAAGTGGTATGGTAGAGTGCGGGTGTTATGGTAGAGTACGGGTGTAATGGTAGAGTACGGGTGTTATGGTAGAGTACGGGTGTTATGGTAGAGTACGGGTGGTATGATAGAGTACGAGTGGTATGGTAGAGTACGAGTGGTATGGTAGAGTACGGGTGTTATGGTAAAGTACGGGTGGTATGGTAAAGTACGGGTGGTATGGTAGAGTACGGGTGGTATGGTAGAGTACGAGTGGTATGGTAGAGTACGAGTGGTATGGTAGAGTACGGGTATTATGGTAAAGTACGGGTGGTATGGTAGATTACGGATATAATGGTAGAGTACGGGTGGTATGGTAGAGTACGGGTGTTATGGTAGAGTGCGGGTGGTATGGTAGAATACGGGTGTTATGGTAGAGTACGGGTGTTATGGTTAACAAATGTCGTCCGACTTGTTTACGCCAGTTGCTAACTTCAGGGTTAATTCAATCACTTTCATTTACTTAAATTTTAGTGGCTCTTATTCTATCATGCCATTTATTTCATCTGTTCAGCCATTAGTGCGGCCAGGTCTATCTCAACATCTTCTTCAGTCTCGTTAAATTCTGAAAAGTGCCACGATCATGGTCGATTCTTGGAATCTATCCAAGATTCTGCGCTGTCGTATTTTATGAAACACAAGCAGTGCGCAGATGATATGCAATTATGATATCAAAGCGGAGCATCCAAGGGTTTTCTACATATTGCGGTCATGTCGTGGTTCATCGTGAAACTCGATGAGTGAAAATACAAACGTATTGGTACAAATACAATATTGGCCTCTTAATCACTTCAAAAATAGCTTTGTTTTTCATCCGTTGGAGTTTAGATCCATATGGGATCACACTGGATCGGATCCAGCCGTTTTTGTGTAAAAGCATAGCTCGATCGGA
The DNA here is from genome assembly GCA_963930725.1 of Candelabrum cocksii. Lineage (NCBI taxonomy): Eukaryota > Metazoa > Cnidaria > Hydrozoa > Anthoathecata > Candelabridae > Candelabrum > Candelabrum cocksii. The sequence goes on from OZ005673.1 coordinate 14,956,052, forward strand.
CTTGGGATCAATCTAAATAGAACTGGAGGTTTGTGTGGAGTGCAAGGCGAACCATAGAGTGCAAACAGGGTCTTCAAAGAGAATTCTATATTATAAACAGTTGACCGCGAGAAAATTCACGTGAATTGAACGAGATTGATCGGTTGAAAGAACATAACACAAGAGTACTTTTGGTTGGCTGAAAACAGGCTACCCCGTATATTACGTACATATGTATACTATTATTTATTACAAAGACAACTTTTTAAAACTTTAAAAATTTAACTTGTAAAAATGGTTAACTGATATGCGCCACCACCGCTAGACATATAAATCCGACACATTGTTGTATATATGATATATCAACGTAAAGGAGCCAAGCTGATACGGTTTTCTCTACTTCATAAGAGGTGTGTTCAATTTGCACGGGTTTTATATATAGGCAATATGTAATAATTACAAGGGTTCATTACACACAAACTTTTCACGGTACCTGTTGTTGAAAAAAGTCAACAAATATTATTTGTTATTAACATTCGGTTTGTTTCTTATAATTATTTTCTAAAAGAAAACAAAGAACATTGATTAATAATAATGTTAAGAACAATAAATTCACTGAAATGATTCCAAAATATAAGTTCGCTTTGAACGATTAATTTTGGTTTGGTAATAATATTTGCCAAAAGCTCACTTTAATGACGTAAAACATAACATTAACAACCTTAATTTTTGAGTGCACTCATCCTTTAAAGCATTCTTTACAGTATTAGGATTTAGTATTTGTCAGGATTTCCTCCTTTAACAATTTTGAGTTTAGAAAACAATATAAATGTTCTACATATATTTGACTGTTAAAGATAGCGTGGATCCATCCAAGTTGTCGTTTAACTCAATGTCGAACACTTTATTTCCACAGAGACGAAAAATCTCGAATTCAGAATTTCTCTTCATAAACGTTAGTTTTTAATATTTAAAGGATGTTGTGCTAGCGCAAATTCGATTTCCTTTCGTGTTTCAATGGAACTGTGAGCGCGTTTAGATTGTATTAGCTAGCGTGCTGTGCAGTGTTTTCATTGTGTTACATTACACCATGGTCCTCTGCATGCCTGCCCGGTATGGAAATCGATAAACATTTGGTGAGTCATCGATATATCCGCTTATCCGCTTCCAGGAACAGATAACCTTTCTTGCCCCCTTGGCATTTATTAATAACAATTTTTTTTTGCTTTTTTATTTGTTTTGCTTTGTGACAATCTCGGCAGTGTTCATATGATATTCGTTGTTTACAGAAGTAGTATGAATTTGCGTTTAATGCCACAAAAGGTCTAGTAGCTACCACGCAGTTCAATTAATTTTCCAGTCCGTTTTCTTTCCATTGAGGAGGATCGTAAGTTTCCCAGCGAAATAATTGTGCATTGAGATGAGATTACATATTTTCCGTTTGCATTTCTTGGTGTGGCATGTTGGCCTTATTACGCAATAGCGCCATTAAAGTATAATTTCAATACACCAAAATTAAACAACGACGACAACGACAACAATAGTTATTGACAACTCAGATTTATCCAACAAAAACAACTAAACCTTTTTCAATCTGGTGTATTGTCTGATTTATCCAACAAAAACAACTTTTACAATCTGGTGTATTGTCTGATTTAGCAAACTTCTAAAATAGTTATTATTAAACTTTCTTATTTTTATTTTATTTATTTTCTGAGACATGAGACATAAGGAAAGTTAGTATATATCTTAACAAAACAAATGGCGCTACAAATGTTGAAATAGTGTTGCCTTGTGTGGATTGGCAAGCCAGATATCTAAGTGTTGTTCTGTTTATCAATATGGTTTTCTCGATTCAATGTAGTTAATAAGAAGTTGAAATAAAGTGAGAAGATGGCAGCTACATTTGTACCTTATTTCACGGTAGTTATATCCAATAGACAGAGATTGCCTTTCACCCCGTGTAACCCCAAGAGACAGAGATTGCCTTTCACCCCGTGTAACCCCAAGAGACAGAGATTGCCTTTCACTCGTGTAACCCCAATAGACAGAGATTGCCTTTCACCCCGTGTAACCCCAAGAGACAGAGATTGCCTTTCACTCGTGTAACCCCAATAGACAGAGATTGCCTTTCACTCGTGTAACCTTAATAGACAGAGATTGCCTTTCACCTTTTGTAACTCCAATAGACAGAGATTGCCTTTCACTCGTGTAACCCCAATAGACAGAGATTGCCTTTCACCTCGTGTAACCCCAATAGACAGAGATTGCCTTTCACTCGTGTAGCCCCAATGGACAGAGATTGCCTTTCACTCGTGTAACCTCAATAGACAGAGATTGCCTTTCACCTTTTGTAACTCCAATAGACAGAGATTGCCTTTCACTCGTGTAACCCCAATAAACAGAGATTGCTTTTCACTTGTGTAATAAAAACAAAATGAAGTCCAACGGCCTATTACACACGACAGTTATATCCCCCGTTATAATAGGGTTAAGGTGATTTGTTCACTTGAGTACATGAAAATGACGGGTTCCGTTAAAAGAGACCTCATTTGCGGGCAGCTTAATTTGAAATACGATTGAGAAATATAAGCATTGGTGATTTTGATCATTAACAAATCTAACAAAGCATGACCCTTGACATTTGAAAAGCAGTGGTTATATAAACTATACAAGGATTCATACAACAGAAGTTGTTAAACCGCTTTTGTGTATCGATTACCTTCATTCCATGACTGTTTTCAAACGGAAATCACATGCTCACATTGTGGTAGTTGATTAATCATAGTTATTTTTATTTATACACTCATTTTATTTCGTCATTTAAATACTTATTTATTGTGTTCGATTTATAGACTAAAATATTCTAAATATCTTAAATGTTTTAAACTTCACTAAATATGAAAACAACCCCATTCACTCAACGCTGACATGAGTCACCTTAGATTTATTTATAAGTCCCAACGTGATGCGAATGAGTGCCGACTAGGGTATGTCATATTTCAAAATTTTGATGTCCAGCCAAATTGCGTCCTCGTAAAACTAAATATTGACAAACTCGCGTAGCAGTGTTAACATCAAAAGCGATTCATGCCTTCAAAAAGTAGTTAATGCAAGTGAACAATGTCAACATGATTAGCTTGTCTTTTCCGATGATTTCTAGCCGCAAAATGTGTATTGTCAAAGGTATGGTGACGAACTGGGTCAATAGAATAACTTCGTAGGTAAGATGATAGGGCGACGATTTTCTAGTGGCTAGTGACGTCATTAACAGTATAGCATACTTCTAAGACGAATTTGGCAATTCGTGAAAAATCACTTCAGTTTAAAACAAACGATTCGCCTCGAGAACGCGTCGAAGACACTTGATTTGTCAGAAAGGAACAGACAAAAGAGTGAGAAAAAATCATCTTTTTTAGAAAGAAATTTGAGCAATTAAAACATTTTTTGTTTTGAAAAATCAATGAAATTGAATGAAGACTGTTTCTGTTGGTTTTCGTTTTTTTTGTTTGCTTTTTACAAATAGCTTTCTTTTCTTTGTGTGTTTCAATAGAGCTCGTGCATGGCTAATTCAAAGCTTTTTATTATTAAGGAATAACGCGAAATGCAAAGTTGACATTCTTTCGCACTTCTCGCCATTAATGTTGGTTACTTATAGAACATCATGGTCGCTTCTTTCGAAGGAAAAGTAGAGTTGGGGATTCATCAGAAACAAAATGGTTTTGTAGCGCAGGTGAAGAAACGTTGTTACTTTACAAACGTATATTATTAAACCTATAACACTATTTCTGTAGGATCTGATCGATGAGTTTCGTTTCACAGATTATTTCCATAAAACTCATTTTCGATTTCTGAAAGTTTGTTTTGACTTCAATACGTGGCAATTCGTGTGTAAAAAAATGTATTGTTTACAAATATGCGTTTCATGTAGTTTCATAAGACATACCATTCAATGTGAACTTTGCATTTTATTGGTTAAACTGTTTTATAAAAATGGCGCAGAAATACGACATTATTGCGGAAAATATGGCTTAAAGAAACACCTTTAAATCCCCTCTTGAAATATTTACAACTACAAATCATAAAATTTGTATCGATCTGAACATTCGTCGATATACATGAAATATACTTCGTACAATAATGAGATATAAACGCAATTTTGCGGAACGGATTATGATCTGCAGGTAGAAAGCGCCCCAGGTTGGGCAGCCAACTAAAATTAACTACCTTGCTCATGTTATTTTTAGGTCTTTACTGAAATTATCACCTTAAAAAATGAAAACAATGTAATCAAATCGTCTTTTGATGTTCCAACTGTACTTTTTTATTTTACATCCGAAGCTTTTTTAGAAGTGGACAATCCTTCCACCAGAGTCATTTCTATTTTAGGCGCGAAGTTGAAACGAGGCGCACCTCTGTTATGTTTAACAATAAGTTTATAATTCCGAAACATAAAATTACTTATAGGTAAAATTAAAATATAGCAGAAAAGCTAATCTACAAAAGAACACGGTCTTTGATAAAGGAAACAATGTCGACAGCAGTTCCCCTTGTAAAATAAAGACCTTCCACTTTCGTTATTATGTTTGATAACGTGCTATTGAAGGAGAGTGTAATTTATAAACAAGTATTTGTTTGGACGACATGTGTTTTGCATTGCTAGGGAGTTGCTAGGGAGTTGAATCAGCTTTTAATTAAACACCATAGCGCTTACACACCAAAATATCGCAAATTCAAGCAAAATGCGAAATACTGGTGCCACGTTCCGAATTATAATTTCGTTCATTAGATTAGGTCTTGAATTAAACACGGAGATTATGATTCTAGTGCTTTTATTCAAATACGGTAAACAATCCTTTCCTTCCGAAACGCAGCTCAAATCAATGGTCGAAACCACGCAATGATAAAGGACATTAATTAGAATCACAAGGAAATTACGTCATCGATCAGCCAATGAGGCATTTATTGAAATGGTTCTTTCTACTATAAGTTTTTCTACCTGTGACAAAAATATTTGTCTTTTAATTTTCGGCACCTGCAGAATAATAATTACAGACGGGATCAATCAGTGCATCGCTTAATATGCGAGACATATGTTGACAAATACAAATCTTTCCTCTGGAATACCGGTTTAAATAGTATACGAAAGAACTCCGGTATCGTGTTTGAAGTATAGAGAAACAGTGCTTTGATCGGACCCGATATTGATTTCTTTAAATACCCAAAAGGTCAATATTGTTTCTCTCGATGCTGTTACCAATCGATTTTGCGATTAGGGGAGATACCAAATGTCGAGTGACGTCACATATTAACAAGAACGCGTTGCGGCTTTGTAATCTCAACACGATTATCGTCAAACTTGTCCTTTGTGTACCATGTGCTATGATTTCCAATATGATTTGATCACTTGATTTTCCCAATTATATGTACCTGAAGGAGAAAGATTTCCGGCAAAATCTCCATTGAAGGCATTTAATATACAACTTATTCTTTAATCAGTTGAGACGTTACTGCGCATGCTCGAAGTGGTTAAGAAACTAGAAGGTTAGAAGTTGAAAAAGCGGCCTAAAGGTAAAATGGTTTGAGTGAAAAAATGCTCAAAACATAAATGATTCGAGTGAAATAGTGCCCGAAAGGTAATGATTCAAGTGAGAAGTGCTCGACAATTAAATGATCCGAGTTCTAAAGTACTCGAAAGGTAAATCGATCGAAAGTACTCGAAAGGTAATGGTTCGAGTGGGAAACGTCCGCCTTAGACACTATACAAATACATGCTTCGTCATGAAAACTCACTCACCAATCTTATTTTTATTGGAGATGTTCCAAATCTATCCGTGAAGGTCACACAACTAATTTGTTTTCATCCTCGTAATTAAGCAAGCAAACATAGCAGCTAAGCGAGTCGCGTGTAGCGGCCTGATAAATCATCGACACTTGGCTTAGACATGCATTAACTAATCTTGAAATACTAAAAGTTAATTAATAAACGAGAATATATTTCCGTGATTTACAGCAATTAATTATGTTTTTTGTTTTTAGTCAATTTGTATTTACATTCTTTTATAATTTGATTCGCGTTGATGACAACTGCGCGATACAGCACTCAACAAATGTTGTTACAGGTCATGGATTCGCACTAGATATATAGCTTTACAGTAAAGTAGAGGTTTCGAAAATGCAACAAAGCATTATGGCATTCAAAGAGATCCAGTTTAACGTTTTCTCGCCATATTTTCCCACTTTCCATGCTGACAACAGAAAAATGTAAAACCGACACGAAAAAGAGAGCTGTCGGCGCGATGAAAAAAGATGGTCTGTTTGCGCACAGGTATACGGCAATGTGTATCGAGAATTTGTTGTTGATACAGCATAAGAGAAACCTGTATTAACACATTTTACCGCTCTTGTTTGCCTTACGAATCGTTAGCAATTCACGCGACATGCAAATGATACGTATGCCGACCAATAAAGCCGTGGGAAAATAAGCCACCATGGCGAATATGTGTGTTTTGTAAAGACGTCTTTTTACATTGCTGTTCAATTAATAGTTGGTGCTATTGAAGTGGGTTTTTAATTAATGATTTCGACATATTCTTTATACATCAATTGTCAAGGAAATTATGAGATTTCTTATGTAAGCAACATTTTATAACTTTACGCAAGTTCAGGGAGAAAGGTAGTCCACGAAATTATTTCTTCGTGTGATTAAAGTTCAGAGAGAGAGAGGTAGTCCACTAAATCATTTCTTCGTGTGATTAAATCACTTTCTACGTTTAGACAGCGGGACAATTCTTTTCATTTCGAAATAAAATATTTTATTCATCTAAAAGATGTATTTTGAATGACTGCTCTATTCAATATCTATGGGATCATACGTAACAAAAGATGAAGCGTATTTTGAAAAAAGCGCGCGCGAGAGAGAGAGAGAAAGAGAGCTGTCAGGGCATTTACATAAATTTCGTGCAAGTTTACATGAAATAAAGGAAGAAAAAACTTGAACTATAACATGGTTAGGTAAACATGTCTTTGCTCTTCTTAAATTGGTCACACCCCTCTTTCGTGCAGTGCGTTGTAAGTATTGATAAGGATTACAATGAAATCGTTGGGCGGTCGGACCATGGTGTCCATTGTTATCCCATTCTCAAATATTCCATCCTCGAATTAACAATACGAGACTCGCGGATTTTCTTCAAAGGGAATACTAAAGCGCGAAACTCCTATTTATTGGCTTTCAGTTAAATTTTCGAAGTGAGGGTGAAATTGCACTCTCTAACGTGGGTTTTTTTATAAATAACAATCCATCAAGAACCGTTTTTACTCTCGCAATGTATTCATGCTGTGTTTAAAGGACATCTACCAAGCTACCCAGCATGCAAAGTTAGCACAAGAGTTTAAAGAGAGGCATGGGGCAGAGTAGATTGCACTGTCACATGAAGTCGTTTTAGCGGTAAGAAAATAAGTCTTGCTGGGGTAAAGTGATGCAGTCTAAGCTGTTATTAGTAGAACTAACACGGTACAGGAAACGCTTGTTTGCTGTTTTGTTTGAAAAAGAAAAAAAATGTACTTGCCAATTGACGCGAGATGTTTTTGAAATATCCCCAACATAAACGGAACATACAAGATCAAGCGAATTCATTTTGTTATAAGGGATTATTGGTATTGGTTGTCATCTCAGTCGACGGCGGTTTTTGATGAAAAAGAATTTCACGAATACTGTTGTCAGCGATTATCTCATTGCATTATTTATCAAAAGACGGACTCGTTTTTGTTTACAAAATTTCCCCTTCGCAGTTCCTAAAAGAACAGCAAGTGTTTACATGAAAAATACGTGCGTTCCATTCAACATCAGCACTCGCGATATAACTGGAAGCTTGTAAAATGGTAAGTCCTGAGAAGATAAGAAAGGTGTTAAACTATGAAAATAGAAAATGCTATAAATATATATATATATCTGGACTGTCTGAAATGATTAGGTCTGCAAAACAGTTTCACACTAGAAGCGATATCATAGGATATAATATACTCATAACTAAAGAAAGTAAAAATAATTTCGAACTTAAATAATTTCTTCCGTCTTTAAATATTGTAGAGCTCTGTTTGATGATAAAGAAGTTCTCTAAGGTAATGTAGGAATAATCATTACGCTCAATGCTGATAGATAAGGTACTGCAAACGTTCATTTACAGGGAAACAAAAGTGAGTTCATGTGATTTGTCTTTGTGTGTATCTGTAACAGGAAGAAACGAACTCACTGTTAAACGTGGCGGTAGATCTATCAAAGCAACATACAAAATATATATTGAGACTTATTTTGGCTACTCGTTTGGCTACTATTTGTATTTATGTATCCGGATTTTAACTTAAAATGGGAATAGCGAAAGAAAGTAGAAGAGGGAGGAATCATTAGATTTTCATGAATTTAATGGCTTGCCTCATAATGCATGGGAAGTATCTCCAAAGAATCACCATCCACGCACGTTATAAGTACCATTGTGGTATTCAGTAGGGAGGATCAACAAACATGACGTCAAATATATGCTGATATTGCACTTGACTTGTTTGCAAACACTCGACAAGAAAATACCTCGAATGTGACGTCATTGTTACGAAAGAAAAAAACTTTCGCACGGTTTCATTTTGATTTGTTTCGGGTGGTAAAATGTTCCAAAACATTGTGCAGTTAATTAAAAATGTGAAATTAATTAAAAAGGGAGAAAGTGACTATTAAGACTTGCTATTAAGCGATGTATTGTATATTTTCGGCACTCTTTTGAATGTATCTATCGCGCATCAACGTTCTATCAATGTTTGAAGTTTATAAATACTTTTTGTTGCGACGGAATGTTTGTTGAAAGCAGCTCTTTAACACGTTTTCATTTTCACATGCCGAAAGTTACGTCATCTACTAGATTTAATCGATGTCTAGACAAAATATTTAGTGGACTGTTGAGAGGCGTTTATTTTCAAGCATTCCGCAAAATATCACTGAACGCTGGAAGTTTCTTAACTGATTATAAACAAGACGATATATAAAGATATAAAACGAAAATAAATAAAAAAATAACAATATAAATATATAATTAAGCCATGAAAGTTAACACGTATTTCATAGAAACAGTTGAATTGACTTGTAAAAGTGACATAGCCCTTAAAATTAATTCAAGTAGGATTTTTATTATTTCTAAAGAATTGGATGGTCATGCACAAGGAGGTTTAACTTAGTTAAACACAATTTGCGTTAAGGTGATGATATACGAGGCAGGGACAGTCGTACTAAAGGTGGAAGTTGGAACAACGTTAGAGGTTATGAAGCTCTTGTACGAGGCCGAACAAAGCCATCCAAGCGATAAAATTATTGGCGTGAGGCCACGCCAAAGCAGTGGACTACCTTGCATAATTACGCTACAAGACTCCAAGCTCGAAGAAAATGCTTATGACGTCATTTTAAAAGGTAAGACACTTTCTGGAAAGAAATTAGATTTTATATGACATTTAAAATTGTTTAAGAAAAATGTATATAATTGCATTACGCTACGACATCGTTCACCGACACTAATCTACCAAAATGTTGTTATTTAACGTTTGCCTGAATACAACGACCGTCTTTCGGACCGCGTGATTAATTTGGTGCCGCAAACTGTTCATTGTTTACTATCACCGCAAGCACTTATTTCAAGATACATTTAAAGCAGGAAGCGCATCTCTTTGCTTATTGCATATCAAGTAAACAACTGAGCTGCAAACTTTGGTAAACAGATGCTACACGAATGTCATTTAGTTGTTTCTTAACATTTGTGACCAACTGTTTCCCTCCATACAATCATTTCCACTCTCGTTCTAAACTTCCAAAAATGTAAATTACATCTTATATGATACAACTTTCATTCATTTTAGATTTAAGATTATTTTCAATATTTGCTTCTTTTCTCAAAAATATCTCATCTTCTGTTCAGACCAAAAGTTACCAAAATCCGCAATGATTCAAAAGTTAGAGAGTTGTAGCAGCGAGAAATTGGGTCAGCAAGGCACAACTCGTTGTCTTGATTGCTCCCGCGAATCATGGAAGTCGAAACGATACATAAGTGTTGGGATGAATACCGAGATCAGCATCAATCCATCGTCACAAGTTGACTCTCTCAGATCGCATCTAATACCCGTCTCATCCGCAAAACAACAACCTAGTACCGAGGTTTCTTATCATATCCGTCAAAGAGGACGCCCAACGTTACAACGACCTGTAGCTTTAGGACCAGGTGTTTACAACTCGCTTTCGAAAAATGATTACGTCTTGACAACGCTACCTTCGTTGCCAGTAGTAACCAATGGAGAGTACCTGGATTACAGGTCACGTTCGCCCAGGAGCTCCCCGATCCTTAGTAATGGTCACACGAAGATTTGTTACCCGCCACACAGTAAGCGCATCGATTTGGATTCTATTCCATACGATACCGTCCATTCTATGCATCGTTTGACCAGGACTCCATCTCCCAGCATAAAAAGAGAAGAGGAGAGAGTTGATTACAACCACACGCGTAAACACGAACACTACCCGCACTATGAGCAACCTATACCCGAGAGTCATTCTGACGTCGAACCTCCTGTGTTCGTGCTACCTAACGACTTCGATTCGAAACACGACCGCATAGACGACCACATAAACTACCATGTGCCCAAGCCCACCGAAAACGAGCCGAAAACATTCGTGGAGGAGTCGTTAGAAGATCGCTCGTCCAACGGCAGCGAGTCTGGAAAATCAGCGAGCGACGAGCTGGCCCATCAGCAATCCATAGTGCGAAAACTTTCGTGTAAGATCTGCCAGAAGATCTTCCCCACAAAGAGCACACTGTACAAGCATTTGAGAGGTCATCCCTCCGACGAGAAACCCTTCAAATGCAACGAGTGCGGCCAGGGGTTTACCCTCAGCAGCAACTTACGTCAGCATCGCATCATTCACAGAGGTTACAAGCCATTCCAGTGTGAATACTGCGGTAAGAAGTTCATGCGCTCGAACGTTTACAAGCAACACAGAAGGATCCACACAGGAGAGCAAATGCACAAGTGCGCTCTTTGTCCCAGTGAGTTTCTGCAGCGGTATGCCCTGGTCAAACACATGAAGAAAACGCATAACATCGACTCCTTAGAAGCGTAAAACAAACGTTACAAAAGAATCTAGGAATTTTTAAAATAAAAGATTCTATATTTATAAACACATATTACAGAATATTTTAGTCTTTATATATATAAAAAGTTTTTTATCGTTATTATAAATACATAGTAATATACAGTTATATCGATATAACACTAATTTCTCACATATATTCAGCGAATACAGTTTTTATATTTTATCGTACACACATATAGTATTTGTTTTAAAATATTACATCACGGTTTTTAAAAAACATTTACAAGATGGGGAAAACAAGTCACACGCATGCGCACTTAAGTACTGCTAATCGCGAGTTTAAATTGGAGAAAACCATACATTCTTATTTTCTTTTGAATTCTGCGTTACGTCAATCAACAAGCTTACAATGGGATTGTATTTTTTGCTTTCTTTAATAGTTTTTAGCGACATCCTGACAAATAATGTAGTCCATGGATTTCCTTTCGGGATATTTGTTAAGAACCCAACTGTTACAGGCACAGATAAAATCTTTAAGGTAACATCCTCTATGCATAGCCGCCACGGAGTTTAACGGTTGTTACCACTGTTTTGTTTCTTACACTTGACTGTAATAAGTGATGAAGAAACGTACGGTCACATTAGTTTTACAAAAGACATATGTTATATAGGATCAATCATTCGTTTCAATCCTCGTTTTTAAAGATGTTTCCAAAGGAGCTGCATATCTGAGTTAAAAACTTTCGCTCCTTTACTTCTTATAAAAATAATCTCTAAAAAATCAGACGTTCAACGACTGTCCGATAGCACGGATACACATCTTCAGCTTGAATGTCATTTTGTTTGATATCTTCTCCACGTGTTGTTTCAAGTGGTCGACACTACGGCGCAGCGTATCCGCATTAATTTGATCACGTGACGTCAAAGAACGAATGAGAAGCCTTAGTAGAATCAGATATTCCTCAACTTCAAGTTCATCGGCTGGAACCACGTGGCGATAAAGGCTATCATTGAAACTAACACTTCCGGTTCTGAAATCGTTCAACAAATCTCTCATCTGTGTAGTGTGAACAAAGTCCATTGCTGTCTTGTTACTCACCGTCCGCAATGTGAACAACCTCATGCCTGTAATGAAAACGAATCGGGGAAACTAGCAAAAGTAGTCACGTGTGGTTGAATCACATCTCTTCTGGTGAAATGTGGTTTTGAACAATGGTTTAGAGTCGCATTGAACATACACGCACAAAAAAAATCTCACGAACCTACTACACTGAGAAGAATTCTGACGCATTCAAACTGATTGCTTTCTACCGCGTCGTGGAGAACGCTCACACCGTCATCAGTCGTGACCAGGGGGTTCAACTCTACACGGAAGAATAACCATCAATGCCTAGAAATACTTTCGCAGTACGCATATATTAAGTTTATCGAGTGTACAGTCAGCATGATCTCTATAAACAGATGTTTCGTGAATATTTTCATGAGAAGTTACTGGCTTACTAATTAGTAGCAAACATCTATCACTGTAGAGACATGTTACTTTCAATAAAGTAACGAATAAATTTCGTTTAAACACAATCCTATTCATCAAGGACCTTTGCATTCGAATAAATGGTCGAGACATGTCACGTGACCGTGATGAACAGCCTCGTGCAGAGGCGTCCAACCAGCGTAATCTTTGATGTTCGGATCGGCTCCTGATTGGATGAGCTGTCTCACTTGATCGCTTTTATTCTTGATACATGCAACATGCAGGCGGGTCTCACCTAGAAGTTGTTAAAAAAAATTCAAAATAGGTAAGGTGGTGGAACTTTTTCTTTCAAAATTTCTTTTTTTGCATAAATATGTAAGCATTGAATTTCTGCGCGTTCAACCCTAACAAACTACAAATCAGCAGGAACGAATACAACACCTTAACAAACTACAAATCAGCAGGAACGAATACAACACCCTAACAAACTACAAATCAGCTAGAACGAATACAACACCCTAACAAACTACAAATCACCAGGAACGAATACAACAACCTAACAAACTACAAATCAGCTAGAACAAATACAAACCAGCTAGAACGAATACAACACCCTAACAAACTACAAATCAGCTAGAACGAATACAACACCCTAACAAATACAAACCAGCTAGAACGAATACAACACCCTAACAAACTACAAATCAGCTAGAACGAATACAACACCCTTACAAACTACAAATCAGCTAGAACGAATACAACACCCTTACAAACTACAAATCAGCTAGAACGAATACAACACCCTTACAAACTACAAATCAGCTAGAACGAATACAACACCCTTACAAACTACAAATCAGCTAGAACGAATACAACACCCTTACAAACTACAAATCAGCTAGAACGAATACAACACCCTTACAAACTACAAATCAGCTAGAACGAATACAACACCCTTACAAACTACAAATCAGCTAGAACGAATACAACACCCTTACAAACTACAAATCAGCTAGAACGAATACAACACCCTAACAAATACAAACCAGCTAGAACGAATACAACACACTAACAAACTACAAATCAGCTAGAAGGAATACAACACCCTAACTACAAATCAGCTAGAACGAATACAACACCCTAACAAACTACAAATCAGCAGGAACGAATACAACACACTAACAAACTACAAATCAGCTAGAACGAATACAACACCCTAACAAATACAACAACCAAATGAATACCTTTCGGGTTTCTTTTGTCTATGTTCCTAATACTGGCAAGAGGTTTACAATTCCTGAAACGAACAATGTTTGAAGCTGTGTTTCTATAGAAACAAACAATGGATGAAACTGTGTTTCTATGGAAACGAACAATGGATGAAGCAGTGTTTCTATAGAAACAAACAATGGTTGATACAGGTGGAAGCAATATTTCTTTTCTAATATAGACAGGTTTACACGAATAAACTTCTTAAATTTCTTTGCAAAAATTAATTCTTTAAATGAGGAACTAATTCAACCTTCCAACGTGTATTTTATAATGATCGTTTGAATTTCTCACAAAATTAAGTTGCACTAGGTTTACAGGCGTGTTGACATAAATATTTCTAAGTTTTTTCACAATTATAGACGTCACTACATATATATTCAGCCAACACAAATCCAATTGAGCCTTACAGGGGGATGTCAGTTGTCAGTTAAAGTTTTCAGTCTCCTAGACCATAGACAGCAACCGAAATAATCCATAAAAATGGTTGAAACTGACTAACACAATACAAAATTATTAACAACACATTTTTTTTATGCTTACAAAGCTTTTCGTTACCACTGTAACATCTTCAGGTAAAATGAAATCAAAATTAAAAACATCTACTCTCTTATACAAAAATCGAGCAATTAAAACTATAAAATATATAGCTACATTTCTATACAATAAAATGCCATTTTGGGAATAAAAAGAACATAGGACGATTAAAAGACTCTGGGGACACTGAGAGAACAAAAGACGCTATGAGAAGTAAATTAAGTAAATCAAAGAATTTGTGATTAAATATTTTCAAGTTATTCCATTCCTGAACAATAATAAGCTTTTTATATCTTTTTGATCGTTTAATGTAAGCTTAATGGTCATGATGTAACAAGCTTCGAGAATCTTTTGTTTTCTTGAAAAAGACTGTGCTTTTGTTATGACACTCCATGTGAAGGTATGATCGGGGTTATTGACAAGGTGCTTGGATGGTTCTGACTTTCCGCTATCACTGTTATGTTCTTTCCATCGGGTTTCTACATTCCTCTTCGTTTCTCTGATATAAACTTCCTTGCATACACATTCTCCTTGATAAATAACATTTCTTTTGTGCTTCACGCAATCTTTCAGATGAAACAGCGATCTCAATCTGGTGGTTTTCCATGTATACACAATAATTACTTTATCGTTGGTAAAACGACGCAGATTTTGAACAACAGTTCTCATAACAAACTCGTTTTTGTGGCAAAATGGAATCTTTATAAATAATTTCTTTCTATCATCATTCTTCGTCTCTTCTTCTTCAAATAACCAATTTGGTATCAACGTATTCTCACTTTCTTTTGAATCGCAGAAGGACTTGATCTGTGAATTAACAAAACAAACTGGGTAACCCGCCTTTGTATATTTCGAACGAATTCTCTTGATTTCTTGATCAAACGACGTTGCTATGCGGTATGCTCGGTGTAACTCTCCCTTAACGACACTCCTTTTATTCTGAAGTGGTACTTGAGAAGACCAGTGAAATGGTAGTTTTGTTTCCTTGTTGGCCACTTTGAAAATTTATGTGCCATTGGGTAATTTGGTGATATTCGAATCCAAAAATGTTGAAGGGTTTTCCTCGATGGTTAGAGTGATATTGCCATCATGTTTGTTCAGAGCATCGAAAAGTTTGTCTGATTTTCCTTTCTTACGTCTTACGTATATGTCATCTACAAATCGTTTGTAAAACTGTGATTTGCTGGGGACCACAACTTTCTGTTCCATTTGGTTCATGAAGCAACCCGTGAAAACGACGGAAAGTTGCTGTGAAGATGCAATCAGTAGTTAACTTTAAAAGCAACTTTATGAAGATGCTTTCTTTGCAGATAGGATCAAGTTTTTTGGACCTGTAGATTTCGTCACATATATGGTTGATAGTAGGTTCGATTGGTACACTTGTGAATAATGACTCGACATCGTAACTCACTTCCTCTTTATCAACTTTTAACGGTGGAAGTTCATTCAATAAAGCTAGAAAAGATTGCGTATCTTTGATCACATATTCATTGTCTGCTAAAGGTTTCAAATATTCAGCAATGACTTTACCAGCGTGATTAGAGCATGTACCTGTCTGATCTATAATAGGTCGCTGTTTTAGTTTATTTAACTCTACATCATTCAAGTTTTGAAACTTGTGGGTTTTAGCGGTTGTGAAGAATCTGGCAGGTTGATTGCTTGACGGATATATCTTCTCGTAAACTGGAAAGATCCTTTAAAATGGTGTCATCTGATTGTCGATACTTGCCTTCATAGATACCATTGTTGATCATTTTCTCAATCTTGTCCTGGTAGTCCTTTTTGTACATTATTGTTATACTTGTATCCTTATCGCCTGACAATACTACAATGTCCTCGTTTGACCTCAAATCCTTGGTCGATTTGAAAGTGTTATCAACAGTATGGTAAACATTTTTAGAAAGTTGATCTGATAATTTGCGTAGATATTCGTGGAACTCTTCTCTCTTAACATCATCAACATAACTATCTGATTGTTCTGCAAAATGTTCAAGTTCTATTGCCAGATCTTTCCTCACAAAATTGTTCTTGTCGACAAAACTATGGATTAAACCATATCTCAAACACGTAAGATCTAATGACTCTTTGGTAAGATTGATGATTGGAACATGGAAGTCGTCTTTCTTCCGAGATGGATGTTGCTTTCGTTTCAACCAGAAAATTTTGTCAAGCTTTGACTTCAATTGTTGACGATTGTCATGACGTAAAACATTTTAACTCTATCAATTAAAACGTTGCCTAATGTATCGCCTGCATCCCATCGTAACTTTCTCTTTAGTTGTACAATATCTTGTGATAATTGGTTCAAAGTCTTTTTGTTTAATTAATTTTTGTTTAAGTCTTTTTGATAATTGGTTCAAAGTCTTTTTGTTCAAAGTCTTTTTGTGGCATTTTATTGTATAGAAATGTAGCTATATATTTTATAGTTTTAATTGCTAAATTTTTGTGTAAGAGAGTAGATGTTTTTAATTTTGTTTTCATTTTACCTGAAGATGTTACAGTGGTAACGAAAAGCTTTGTAAGCATAAATAAAAAAAAAAATGTGTTGTTAATAATTTTGTATGAATTTTGACTGGCTTTATTGTTTCAACATGACTGACACAAGTGTCAGTTAAAGTTTTCTTTAAAACAATATATTTATTTTTTTAATTAAAATAGCACAAAGCTTTTCGTACGTCTGTACATCATCAGGTGCATACAAAATATTCTTTTAAAACAAGTATCAGTGTTTCCCGTTACAGAACAGCTTACTTTTCTTTTGGAGATGAAGTAGAGTCATGTTTTGGATTCAGAAAGAAATAACATCCAGTCTACAAAATACAACATGACTGTTTTAAATTGGTAGTAAAACTGGAAGTAGAATATCTACAAACAACTTCTCAAGGAGACATTGCTCCTTGTTCATTATTATTAACAGAAAACATGAAATCTTACCACTTTAGTTAATGTCAGTGGTTCACGCAACAAACCCTTGTTACGCACCAAACTGGAATTATAACGCAACAGAAATAACTCTGACAGACAGCTTGATAGCCAAGTTGGTTTCAAATTTGCGACAAAGTAGGTTTTAGCGACCAAGGTCACTTCAGATGGGGACAAAGTGTCATTACACACAGTCTTAACTTCCCATTTTAGATTCGAACAACACTGACCACACAAGATAGAATCAAGTGATTGGTCCTTTACTGAACAGCAACCGGCCACAAGAGATAATATTTGAAGAGAGTGCTTCAATAGTCTTCTTTGCTAAGTGAAATGTAGTACTAGAGGTAGTAACATTAATCACATGACAGAGAATAAATTGAGAACAGTAATTCAACCCTAGATTTCTCAGTTCTGAACGGCAATCCTATCATTACATTATATCTCTTTATAAAAACGCTATCTCAAATAACAACAAAATATGTACTTCTTTGTCAACAGAGTTAGCAGCCAACCAGAAAACAAGGTGCAGAAATTCCTTCACACTGGAGTTAACAGAACATTCTTTTGACGTACCCCAAAACATGCGCCAGACTAAAACCTTTCGCAGTTCAGTGGAAACTACCTTCTCCGACCCGCAAGTGGTCAATCTAAAACAGATAACCTGGTTGAACAGTCTGGAAAACACTCAGCTTCATTGATTTTATTAAAATAGGCACAAAACTAGAAAGTAAAGTTATGATTCATTTGTGCATTCCTTTAACAGCTACTCTACAATTTTGATCCTCTAAGGAAATCTTAGAGAATGTTGGCTTTGAATGTCATAGCTCAAAACAAAACATCAATATTATCAGTGATGTGTACCTCACCATTATTTGAATTCCACAAATTGACTGATAAAGACACTATAGCACTCAATAAGTGGCAACTAAACCATGTGATTTTAAATATGGATTTTAAAGGTTTAAGGATTCTTTATGATTTCAATATATAGTAGTAAAAATATAAACTGACTCACATATTACCATAATTGAAACAACTTATATATATATAAAAACATTCTGGAAAAACAAACTATGTGTGACCATGTACATATTGACAAACTTACCCTTGTGGAAACACTTGAAAGAAGTTTGTTTCGAGCATTGAACAAAGAAACTCCACTCCCATAAACATGCAGTTCACATTTTCATTTCTACAAAATAAACATTGATTTCAGGAATAAAAAGTTGAACTTTAACATTAAAAAATAATTTTAGTTCTAGGGATAGGTTCCATCACAATAATTCTTTTGCAAGTATAAAAATGGCGTAGATAGATTTTGTGTTGCTCGCATAGAAGAAAAAGTGAGAGAGATGAACATCCTTACTATCCATGTCCATGAGACACACGTCAATACAGTTAAAAGAAAGTATTATAATTGGTACAATTTTAACTGCAAAACACAAAGCAAATAAACATTAAAGCAAACAAACAAGTTTTTGTCAAAGTTCACAAATATATTTCAAATGATTTAGTGAAAACCAATAACATTAAGGTAAGTTAATTTAGTAGAAATGTAGAGGATTGTTTGTAATTCTTATGTATAATAGAGACCTTTCACATGCTTCCACTTGTAAATGTTGACCTAAATCCCTGAAAATAACAACAACCATCACAACAAAACAAACAACAAATATGAGCAATTCATATTGATTTTTGTGTTCTATGAAACTAATTCTCTTTGTAAATGCACTATGTTGTATTTATATGGGAGGGGATTGAGTGATTACTATTATGACACATAAGGTTCTCTCAAATTGCAAACTTCAATAAAGACAATAACAGAAGAAGCTAATAAGATTGCAGTTCTCACCCTCTGTAGGCAAGTTATTATTCTGATTTTGCACAATGCAAGGCAAAACAAACAGAAAATCAAGAACAGAAAAAATTCCTGATTTGGGATGTGTTGATGGGTGTTCTAATGGTGAAAAAGGTGGTTTAACTTTTAAATGTTTATGTTAAAAAATTTGTGTTGTATATGTGGGCATAATACACAAATGTGATGTTGAAAACAATATTTGGAAGTCACAAGATTACTGCATGGAAAATGTAATGTAGGTGTCAAAATATCCAAAAGGAGTTTTAGAGTCAGGGCATTTCAATCAGGGTATTTCAACAAAGTACTCTTACCTACCATATTATTTTTTGCATCGCATACCAGGTGCTTGTTGAGGCAATGTTGTCATCTCGATGTTGAATCATTGTGATGTATACATCTGGTATGGAGGAGACTGGGTGCCAACCAACAATGTGGTGTAAAATGCAAAACAACTCAGTAGCATGGCAGATGTTTTCTTCTGACTAGATGTGGAAAGTTATGAATTTTATTTACACTGAATAATAAAATCTTAGAAGATTTGAAATACGTTGCTCACCATTAGCTGATGAAACAATGCGTTCATTATGATTGGAGGGGGGTAGTATAATGATGATATATTCTGTTTTGCCATCATGAATGCTGCTCTGAAGTTCTTTTCATCAAGGTTTGATTCGATCATGTTAGAAACACATCTCGGAAAAGGTAATCTTTTGATGAACTAGAAAATCATGAGGTATATATATATATATATATATATATATATATATATATATATATATATATATATATATATATATATATATATATATATATATATATATATAGTTGATAAAGAAAAGATTCAATAATTTATTTTCCAGAACTTAAAGTTTCATGCCCGTTCTGGACAATCTTCAGCTAGAATTAAATTGTCAATACAAAAACCGTTAAAAATATAAATACGACACTAGCATGTTTTCATTATTTTCTAGCTGAAGATTGTCCAGAACGGGCATGAAACTTTAAGTTCTGGAAAATAAATTATTGAATCTTTTCTTTATCAACTAATTCGCTCTTTCTGCAACGCGCAGTTTATCGAGCACTATATCCTGAGTAAAAGAAGATTTCACAATATATATATATATATATATATTTGGAATACATCAAGCCTGTACCTTACATCATACATCAAGCCTGTACCATACATTATACATCAAGCCTGTACCTTATGTCACACATCAAGCCTGTACCTTACATTATACATCAAGCCTGTACCTTACATCATACATCAAGCCTGTACCTTACATCATACATCAAGCCTGTACCTTATGTCACACATCAAGCCTGTACCTTACATTATACATCAAGCCTGTACCTTACATCATACATCAAGCCTGTACCTTACATTATACATCAAGCCTGTACCTTATATCATACATCAAGCCTGTACCTTACATAGTACATCAAGCCTGTACCTGAGAACCTTGGTAATTCTCCCGTTGATAAAACACCTAGAAGAAAAAAACATGATGAATCTCATAGCAAATGAAAATCTCATATTAACTTTCACTTAAAACAAAGAAAGGTCAATTAATATATTGTTAGTGATTTTTATTTATGTTATTTGAATTCCACTAAAACAATAATTATTTTGAAACTATTTACAATATTAATTTCTGTAGTTGAAGCAATCAAGGAAATTCTCATACCAGATTATTCTTGGGAATTATTGATGGCAGAACTTTTCTTTCTTCATTTACTCCGTTTTCAGTGTTGGATATTTGCTTGCAGACAGTGGATGAGTCAGTAGAAAATTCAAAAAATTCTGTTTCATCAGAAGGTTGACTGAAAAGACCTTTTTCATCTTTAACAAAAGTAGATGGTAATTCACCAGTTGATGTATCTATTTTAAGATTTTCGGTTTTAATATCAATTTGGTCAATAGACATAATAACATTGTCTTCATCTGTTTGTGCATCTTTATCTTTAGCCTCAAGGAAATTTTTCCTTTTCAATTCTTCAGGGACAGAACTTTGAGAATTGTCCTCATCACTTGAAATATTTATAACATCAACAGTTTTCTTATCTGCATTTCCATCAAGCATTTCTTTGACCCCGATGTGTGAATTGAACAACTTCGTTTTATCTTTTTCAACTGAGACATTGCGTACAACCGTTAAACTTTGATCAATTTCATTTACACAAAGTCTTTTATGTTCCATTACTACCAATGGTGAGTCAGTTTTTCGTTTCTGATTAAACAGTTCAACAATAGTTTTTTGCTTTGGAGATATACATAGCAACAGCGATTTCTTTTGAGATTTGCAAGGTGTTCTTCTAACATGTAGCAATGTATCGGAGGGAAAGTCATGTTTGTATTTTGACGACTTTATTGGAGTTGACTGGAAAAAAATGTGTGGTGTGTTTTTAAGAGCAATGTATAATCAATTATTACACCTGGTAAAATATGACACAAATAAATAAATTGCCACCACAAAATCAATTCACTAGATGTTTCAATGTCATCAGTATATAGCGTTAGCATGCCAGTTGATGAATTTCTCTCCTACATGAAGGCTAAACATTTACTAGCTACACATCACTTAGAAGAGCACCTGAATTTCTCAAAAAACTGATTTAAAAAAGTGAAAATTACAAAAGATGTCTGTGATTCTTTACTTTTTACATATTTATTTTTTGTTGAAATTCTTTCGCAGCTGTAATTGATAGCTATAAAAAATGTTGCCATTGTTTAAAAGATAACTTGAATTTTAATGGGCTGTTGAATAATCAGAAGTAACCTACATTTAGCAGATAGTCCACGATATACTGAGGATTCAATGCATGATCACGATAACTTTTATGGATGGTTTTGAGGTTATCATGGGCAACAAAGATGTGAGTTACTCTCCATGAGGCACGCATGCAACTTTCGGGTAGTAATTCTGCACCACCAGATTCTAATAACCTAACACAATAAAAGAAACAGAAATAAAAAATAGTGTTAGACTGGCAAAAGTGAAACACATCACAGGCTGATAAAAATAGTTTTACATCATTTAAGAATTTTGCAATGTCATCAGTGCCATTTGTATTACACTAATATTTCACAAAAATTAGATCCATTGCATCCAACTTTCACAGCAGATTCATCAGAAATAAAAAACATTAAATTGCGGCTTATTAATGACTCATCATCGTTTAACGTCCATTTCCATGCTAACATGAGTTGGATGGGTTTTCAACAGATGATATCCCTAAACTTAAGGCACAAACCTGCAAGATTCCGAAGAAAAATAAATTTTAACAAAATAAACAATCTTTTCATTTTAAAATATAATTACAAAACTTTCAACAAATTATAATGATAAATAACATTTTTATTTAAAAATTTCATTTTGTATAATTTTCATTTTTTGAAGACTGTAGTGAAAAAAGTTGTGACATGAATTTGATATCTTTCAAATTATTATCAAAATTGCACAGAAAAGATAATAAAAAAATATATATTTCACACTAGATCTTTACTTTACAAAAAACAATTCCATAATGTGTGAAAGATTTTTACCTGCGATATGCATTTCGTTCTCGATTATCCCGGATGCATAACACAACCCGCCAATCACTGAACAACAGAGCATTGTTATGAGAATCTGCGTAATCAAGGCAACGTTTTGGTAGATTGATTAATGCCTTGCTACATCGGCCAATGTTTGAACACTCCCACAATTCATACAGTTTTTTGTCCAGCCAGTAACCAACGCGATGACTGTCATAAATGTACTCTGCGGATAAAATTGGTTTTTCTAGGTGGAGAATAGGTTTCTAAGATTTCCATGGAATTTTAACATTTTGTTTATGCACTACATTTATAAATGATATGTAACCATGATGATATTTAAACAAAGTCACATTCATTATGAGTGGTTTACTAATTAAAACTACACTAGCAATAAACCCGTCCTACAGATGTTAACAATAATATGATAATTGAGGAATTCTGTATGTATGTATGTTACCAATCTATGCCAATCTCCTCCCAAAAAAGTCTATATATGATGGGTAGTCATGTACATATAGATAAATTAATTATACATTTAAATTGAGAAAGAATCTGTTTGGGAAACAAAGTTAGCCATAAAATATTTAATTATTATTATAAATTTTAAACCTACGAAATCGATAAGTGACATCACATCTCAGTGGTATAACCTAACGGTCGTCCAATGGTACGGGGCAACCAAATTTTGTCGCGGACGAGTGAAACTTTTAAATCATTGCCTTCCAACTGTCCGATTAGTTATTATTCCCAAACAAATTTATTTTTGTTTTAAATATTAAAATTGTTTCTATGAAAACCTCTGTCCCAGGCCTTCTCATAAGAATTTAGGTGTGTAGTGCTTTGCACGCCTAACCAAAGTTAAAAACATTTCAGGCGTGCAAT
The DNA here is from genome assembly GCA_963930725.1 of Candelabrum cocksii. Classification (NCBI taxonomy): domain Eukaryota; kingdom Metazoa; phylum Cnidaria; class Hydrozoa; order Anthoathecata; family Candelabridae; genus Candelabrum; species Candelabrum cocksii. Next base: position 14,979,636 of record OZ005673.1, read on the forward strand.
ATCCACTCGCCTGAATTTGTCTAGACGTGCGATAATTTTTAAACTTATTTTTTAATTCTGAAACTTGTTGTTTAAAACATGCGCGGTCTTTACTTCTAAAACAAAGCATGTTTCTTGATTGGTTTTAATTCTGAAAATACATTGACTTGGTCATTTATGTCATAATTACATATTGTGCTGTGAATATCTATTTTATGAATTGCGTACGCAATGTTTAACGCAGAACATTTTCATCACTTAATAAAATATTCCTCTTTCCGTGACTATATTGAAAAGTTGTAGTATATTTATGATTTAAATTTAAAAAAAAAACAAAGCGTCTGACATTCGGCTACAACTATCTATTTTACTATTGTTTTCCATATATATTTCTGATGACCTCTAAGTAGAATGAAACGCTTTTAACAAAAATGTTTATCTTTTAAAAGTTGTAAACAAGTGGGGGACGTTCATGCTGGTGAACCCCAAACACGAGGGCTAAGCGTCAAGTACAAGTCTGACTCTCAAAGTCTTAACTTCCTTGTTTACATTGCCTTCTTCTATATTAAAACTTGAGGACGGAAGCGTTAACCTTTTTAGTTCATGTTAATGAATCATTTTAAGATAAACTGAAATACAAAAATATCTTTAAAACCTGAAACCTCTTTTAAAAACATGCAGCTCTGGTATATAAAAAACAAAGCATAGTTTTGTGATTTGAATTCTTCTGAACAATCAATCAGTTAAAGCACATATTGTGTTTGTGTTTTTAAAAATCTTTTTCAGCATATTTATCGTATATTTTCTTTAGTTCTTCTAATCATACAATTAGTAACCATAGTAACATACACACTTCTGTCTGTCATCATCGATGTTTTTAAATCTGTAAACAATTTTTTGTAAAACAAGGCTTTTTGTAAACAAGTTTTACTTATTTAGCTGAATGTATTACAGGTCTTTCAACTCAAAGACAAACTAATGCAGAAGAACTACTCTGTAACACGATAGAAATTCAAATGATAAAACATGTTGATAATAAATCAACAAATGAAACCCTAACATTTTGCGCATCTTTTGACATAACAACTTAGGCATACAGAAGGAGCATAACTAATGTTGTACAAACTACGTCACTAAACAACAATCTTCACGTGTTTTAAGTGGTCATTTTTAAGTGAATGAGAATGTAAATTTGTTTAAGTTTTTGTTTAATTTAATAACTTTTGATATTTTCGGAACGTTTAGTGTTCAGTACGAAATAAGTTGAAAATTAAACAAAACAAACGTGATATGTTTGAGGTGTGCGAATAGTCGCCTTACGCGAAGAAAATAATTTGAGGAGAGCTTTTAAACGGACGCCTCAGGAGATTAAGGCATGTGTGGAGGCAAACATGAAATAGAAGGTCAAAATTGATTGGCGGACAACAAACAAACAAACAAACATACTCAGGTTTTTCCTCCATTATAGTAGGATTGAGGGTATTTTACGTACCTGCAACACTCCCACATAAATACTTCTCCCCTAACGTGGGGCGTTTGCATATGATCAAATCACACTGTGGGAGATAGAACTAAACAACAATAACATTAAAATGAATTAAAAAATGAAAAGCTTATAATTGGAAACAGTCAAAAGAAAGTGTTTCGGTATAATCAGAAAACCAAAAGTTTGTTGTGCTTGTGAGTTCGAGAAAACGTTACATTATCTAAGAAAGTGATATATATGGCGTGCATTATTACGGTATATATCATGTAAAGGGTAGATATACCGTTATCGTTATTGGGATTAGGGAGTTATTATAAGAATCATGAACAACATTCAGAGGTTCGACGTTCATGAGCGTCACACGTTATTGTGAAAGTAATTTAATAAATTTGAATTTGGTGTATATTTTACACAGATGATATTATCTCATCTTTATATTATGATATAGCATATAAAGTTGGATTATTATATTTATGTATATGTTATAAACACAATCACGAGTAGTTGTCATTCCCCACTCTGAAACATAAATTCATGCATTAATGCTAATAACATGGGGGGAACAAGCATGAAAAATGAAACAACAATATGATTAAAGAAGTTGCAAGCATCACTCTCCCTATCCAAAGTACAAAATATGAAACCTAATATTTTGAAAGATTGGCATTGTTTAAGTTGTTTATAAATATGTCTGTTTAGTCAGTTTGAAGGTACCAATAGATGAAACAATAGGGTAGAATTTAAGGAAACAATCATAAAAAATGTAAAAAAAAAATTTTTTTAAAAATTCAAATAATACTTGTAGGCAGCGCCTATGACTCAACAGAGTCCTGTGTATTATTTCACTGGACCCACGGAAATTTTGATGTTATATAAGGTCCAACCCTCTCTCAATTCTTAACCCGGAATCAGGAAACAAATCCTAGAAACTCTAGAATAAGCCAATTCATTTCACACACTTAGCCGGTTTTCTTCTTTTAACTGCAGCGGGGTTCCCAGCTTCTGGGGTAAGCTAAAAATTCTAAAAGCTAAAATTCACCAAGAAACAAACTGAGTGCAGTAATTCCAGGGATGTGGCAAGATTCGACCTGAGTAGGAGTTGAATCAGGGACCTCTTGATTCTGAGCTCAACACTTAGACCACTGTGCCACTGCTGCATATATATATATAACACAATGATGGGAAGCCGATCCCTAACCATCAAAGAGGATTGTTCAAAACCTATCCCTACTACTAACCCTTCAAGATGATCGGTTAAAATCCAATATTGGAACCCAACTTGCAGTTTCCGGTACCGGACTTCCAGCCACTTTGAATTGTTATCATTTAAAAAATGGTTGTTCACAGCAGACAACTTCAATTTATTGGTAAAGTGAAAGCTGCTTTGTGAAAATACTGTTGAAAGGTCTTGGATAAGCATTAACAAAAATGCTCCAAAGAAGTAGACCCTTTAGGTATGATGTTAAATTTCCTGGGGTAGCCAGATGGTACTGCTAAAAGGTAAGGTGAAGAAAACTATCTAGAAGGAAATATATGATATAAAAGCCAATTGACAGACAATTTCAACATGCAATGGGGAGGATGAGCCTAGTTTTAACATTAAACAAAAAACAAAGGTCTCGACTTACTGCAGTAGAAATATAAACTCCTCCAGGCAGTGCTTTTATCTTTGACGCTAATTGCCGTTTTTCTGATTCATTAAAAGAAGCCAAAATGCATTTAACTTCAACCTTATTCTTATCGTTATTGCACATTTGGACCGAATTTAACACCACATGCTTGTTATTTTTTGGATTGTTGCTGGCCTCTAAAAAAGGGTCGTGTTTAGAATGTAGAAGCGAAAGTAGGCTTCACAACATCGAGATCCGACGAATGCCGGTGTCGCATAAAATCACTGATCTTAAAAAAATAATCGTTTTTTCCAGATCAGTGCATAAAATAAGTTTTCTCATTTGCGCATGCGTCAGATACACTGCTCTCAGTCAGTAAAATCATAGTCTATTGAAGTAAACCCTGGTCTGGCACTACATTGTTCTCGAATACATATTTTTGATTGGTTCGTTTTATATTACAATCGTGTTCAAAATTCAAATAAACAAAAAAATTCATTTTCGTTTTTTTTATGTAAACGAGTTTCGGCTGCCAAAATTGTTTACGCTATAGACGCCTACAGGGGTGGCGCCAAGGCTTTTTCCGACGAGGGGGCTTACAATGCCGACAGGCGGCTAATTGCTTGACTCTAAGTTTAACACAAAACTGATTGCTGATCAAATCTATTACATACAGATTTGGCAACTCTAAATTTAAACATAACCTGCCATGAAACTTGATATCATGATAATTGTATTAATCACAAAAAGGACCTAACGTTAAAAATATTAGTATTTTGTTAATATTGCTTTACTTTCGACGGGGGTGGGGGGTGGGCGGATGTAGACGCCCACTTGCGCCACCCCTGGATACCTACTACATAGCTAGCTTATTTAAATCGCCGTGGTTAGAGTTCCGACAGCGGAACTTATATTTCTATAAGTAAGGTTAGGGTTAGGGATTGGGTTAGGGATAAGTTTAGGGTTAAGTTAGGTTAGATTTCTTAGTAAGAAAGTAAATAATAGATTTACAATGAAACGTCGGGTCTATATCCGCAGAAATACAAGATCCACTGTCGGAACAATATCCACGGCCTATTTAAACTGTCTACTAAATAAATTAATTTACAGTTGACTCTCTCTAATTTGAATCCCAAGGGGAAAAAAATTGTTGAAATTATAGAGAGATTCGAATAGTAGAAAGTCTCTCTTATTCGAATTTTCAAGTTTAATGGATGAAATTTCGAATTAAAGAGAGAAATCAGAATTTTTGAAAAATTGAGGTGAAAAATAAAAAAGAATGATCGAGTTTTCTTTGATTCTTTTTTTTCTTTTCCTAAGTTTCACGATCATACATGAACAAGTGATAGTTGCTGAAAAAGTGTTCAATTTTTTATTGTTTCGTGTTAGATAGATAGATTGTCAAGTCAAACACACGACTCGCGTCGGGCGTAAGGCTTTCCACAAATCAACTCCAAATTTCGTAAATCTGACGCAGTTTGCTGGGTTGGCAATCCTTAAAAAAAACTGTGTCGGTTATAATCTAAGATATAAAGTCTTAATATTAAATACAGTCGACTCTCTCTAATTCGAATCTCTATTATTCGAACTTTCTATAATTCGAACGAATTCTAAGTCACCGTCAATTTCCCTTAAGAAACTCTTATAATTTACTTTCTATTATTCGAATCTCTGTAATTCAAAAACCTCTATAATTCGAAAACTTTTTCAGGTCCCCTCGGCAAAATCCTCTCTGTAATTTGAATTTTTGGAATGTAAAACTAACCGTTAACACTTTCAAATGGTTTTTTTCAAAATTCATTTCTGTTCGAATGTTTTGATTTTTTGTAAATAAACGTCTTTTGTATGAAGTTTGATCATATTTTCTTGTGACTTTTATATGGTTTGATGAACTACGTCTTATTTCTCGTTCAAAATGGCTAAACAACTCAATATATTTCGAAAGCTTGAGACAAAGTATAAAACTTTATTGGAGTTAGAGAAAGTCCAATTAATATTTATAGTCCAATATCTTTGTAGTACTACAGTTTCTTAAATATTTGAAGGAATCTAAATCTAGTTTCTTATAAACGGGTTTCTTATAAAAAATACGTGTAGCAGATTGATAAATGGCTAAAGATAAAATGAAAAAAATATATACATGAGATGGTACAGGGTTACGACCATAATTGAAATCTTCAAATTCAACACAGTAACGCACACCATGTTGACATATTTCTCGCTGAAAAGTGCTATTGCCGTCGCAATAATTTCTCGTCACATTGTACAAAATCGGAGTATCAAGAAAAGTCGGAACATAAAAAAACGTCTTAAAAAGCCTACTTTTGCTTCTACATTCTAAACACGACTCTAAAAAAGATTTCTAACCGTATGCAATTGTTTTGCGGACTTTACGAAACAACGACGAAAAGATAAAAAAAAATTTAAATGCGCATGCGTCAACTCTCTCACTCGTTTTTGGACGATAAATTTTGTTGGGCAGTTAAATTTGCACCTTTGATCCCATTGACTCTGTAAATAAATTCGTTTGTAGCTTGGTCACCATAAATGCACATAGTTCTCACTCCAAGAATAGGTTGCTAAATCTTGCAGTAAATTTGAATCTGCAAGCAAGAAACTATCGTGCCTTTATTTGAGACATAGAGATTTGCTATCAATCCATTAGCTGCCCCAGAGATTGAAACTTTATCACGTGATAACGATTGCGTCCATTATAAAAAATTCTTTGGTATTCCTCTTCCTCGGTTCGACTTACAGTTATTTAGAGGAATCCCGTGGGTTTTTGCTACATATGACTAAAGGTGTTGAGTATTTAACCGTAGTTGTCAAAATGTACTTATCAAATGTCTCCATCGAACGTACATCAAATTCATTACATTATTTGCCTTTGCCACAACTCTGATCTTCATCATTCAGAACTAAATTGAGAAATATTAGTACAGTATTAAGTACATTATATGTTTTATCTGTTTCAGTCAATCGAGTTGTCTACGTTTAAAAATAGTAGGTAGATAAAACTGTTCGACGGCGAAAAAATCCCGCTTTTGCTAATGAAGCAATATTTTTGCTATTGTTTGTATGTATTTTCGGCGTTGAGTCATTGAACGAACTCACGAGTTTAGAAAGGAAAGTTTGACAAAAAAGATCTGCAATGAATCCATGTTGACTAGGCATTGACCGATTGTGCTCGTAAATTTCTGAAAAGTTGTTGCGTAAAATGCGAAAAGTTGCAAAAGGTTGCTACGTAAACTTCTAGTGTTGCACCTAATTCACGCCCTTTCACAATATTTTCACGCATACTTAATTAAAAGTTTCTATATTTTAAAATAATATTGCAAAATGATACCTATAAAGATAAATTTCTTCAAATTTGAACAAATGTAAAAAATATTTTAATAAATCTTTTACATTAGCGTATATTTACAAAACGTTTATTAGAAACGAATAAAATGAAAAGTTTGAAACAAGACTTCTGGAGTTCTGGTTGTTTATTTGACTTTATCTTGCTGGCATACTGTTTCCAGATTAGACTTGCACCAGCATTTCTTGCTATCAAAATTGGATCTTGAAACATCTTTTATTGGCACATCTTCGTTCTTTGAAATCTCCACAACTTCGTTTTCTTTTTCTAATAAGTCGTCTTGGCCGGACAGGTCAAGTGATTCGTCCATGGCATCAAATTAGCAATTTAAATTTACTAAAACTGAAATGACCGGGTGCCATTTTGTTTTTATTGTTAAACACATGCACAGGCAACCCTAGTAAGCAACACGACATTCGATATTAACCACTGCCAGTGTTGCACTGAGCATATAAGTATAGCGCTGTAGTGCATATATGTTATACATGACACTGGTCACTGAGACAACATGGTGGGTTCGTGCAAAAAATAATCAAGAACTATAAACATCAAAACATCGTTTTTATTATCAAAGATTCTAATTATGGCTTATCTAATTGTCGATTTTTTGTTAAAATTCGCTAAAAAATTGCCCTGGAAGGCAAATATTGCTTGAGGTTTCTACAAATGAAAAAAGTTGCTCCCAAAACCAAAAGTTGCTAAAAAGTTGCCAAGCACAATAGGTCAATGCCTAATGTTGACTGAGCAAAGACTCAGTTTGGCCTCCATTTAACGTGGTTCATTAATCTTTAAAATTAATTTTTTAGACTGAAATTTTAGGTTTAAATTATAAAGATTTTCCTGTATAAGCTTCATTCTCAGACAGTTCCTCGAGAAATTTTGTTTTTTGTTTATTCCCCAAAATTAATTTTTTTTACGAATTCCATACTTGCAAAAGTTTTTACCTCAAAAGCTTCATATTTGAACAGCTACGCCAGAGCGCAAGACGTCATAATGCTGTATTAGATAAAATTAAATTTCAAAATGGCGAGCTTGAGAAGTGTCCGAGGAACTATTCGTCAAAGTTTGCCTCTAGTTTTCTCTCGATATGCTCAAACTGCCACTACACCAAACATAAAAGCGTTCCAAATTTATCGTTGGAATCCCGAAAAACCTGGCGATAAACCAAAAATGCAGCAGTATGAAGTTGATTTAAACAAATGCGGTCCTATGGTTTTGGATGCATTGCTTTCAATAAAAAATGATCAGGATCCTACCTTAACCTTGAGAAGATCGTGTAGGGAAGGCATCTGTGGATCTTGTGCTATGAATATAAATGGTACAAATACGTTGGCATGCACTTGCAAGATTGACAAGAATACTTCCAAAATGGCTAAAATCTATCCTCTTCCTCATATGTATGTTGTAAAAGATCTTGTGCCTGATATGACAAATTTTTACGAGCAGTATCGTTACATTGAGCCATACCTTAAACGAGATACTCCACCAAAAGATGGAAAAGAGAATTTACAGTCAATAAAAGACAGAGCAAAATTGGATGGTCTCTATGAATGTATTTTGTGTGCATGTTGTAGCACTTCATGTCCAAGTTACTGGTGGCATTCGGAAAAGTATCTAGGGCCTGCAGTTCTTATGCAAGCTTATCGATGGATGGTAGATAGTCGTGATGAATACACGAAAGAACGATTGGCGAAACTGGACAATGAATACTCTGTTTACAAGTGTCATACAATCATGAATTGCACGAAAACATGCCCTAAAGGACTTAATCCTGGACTTGCAATTGGAGAAGTAAAAAAAATGGTCCTTCAAGACCAATAAATTTAACTTAAACAAATGTTTTGTTAAAATGTAGTTAGTGATTCATATGTGATAAGTAAAAGTTATGTGTGGATATATAGAAGTAATGATAAGTTTGCGTGAAGATGTTCAAGTTGAGGGAAAGTATACACTCTTGGTTTGAAATAACTTTTTACAAATTGTAATATATATATGTTGGACATGGATAGTGATTGTCCTAAAATTGTGCTTGATAAAGTCACTGAAAAAATGTTTTAAAGCACTGATTTAAGCACTGTAATAAATGCTTTTGTAACACCAACAAATTCTACATTAAAAAGCTGAATTTGACGAAAAGACGAAATTCAAAACTGAAACTAAAAATTTATTTATTTAATGAAGAGTAAAAATAATTGTTTTTTGTTTTGTTCTTTTCCACTCTCTTCAAACCCTATAGCAAGTTGTTATTTTTAAGTCATGACCATAACATTTATTAATCATTACGTGTTTAAAAAATATATATTGGGTGGTAGTTGGGTTAAACCAAACGCCCTGGTGAAATACTCCACCACTCCTGCTGCTATTGGTGGCTTATGTCATTGGCTTTCCCCACCAGGCAGGATGCTCCAGGTATCCTTTCTTTCCTACCTAATGGCAAAGGAGAGAAAGACGAAACTTCCAATACACAGGACTCTGTCGAGTCATAGACCCTGCCTCTCCTGTGTATTTCCTTCTAATATATATATATATATATATATATTAAGGAAAAATAATACACTGAAATGAAAAAGACTTTTATCGTTTGGCAAACGGAATTCCGGCAATTTAAAACAATCTTCTGAACGGAATGTTTGCCGTTTCGGAGAAAATTTTGCAACATGTGCAAGCTTGTACTTCGTTCCTACCAACGGAAGAAGTCTCTCATCCGTCTCAGAATTTTGCGAATAACATTTGTTAAAGAGAGATGAATTGTTTCCAATATTTTATTAATCAATCGCTCATTCAAATACCGTGCGAAAGTTTTTTAGCTGAACAACATGGCGGCCGTTTTGAAAAAACAAGACGTTTTTTGTCTTTCGATGATATTAGCTTTTGTCTACTTGTTTTTGTACGTTGATAAGTTGTTTAGAATCCCTGGTAATTCTGGTCATGAAATTCTTAACAATAACGTGTACCCTGATTGGCTGAAAAATATTGATTTGAAGAGCCGTTCTGGGAATATTCGCGTGATTTTGATATACACAGTGAAGTTTTCGTGGCGAACTTGGCATACTTTACCGCACAAAAACTTTAGCGAAGAATGCGGTTGTAATTTAAATAACTGTCGTTTAACGTACGATAAACGCTTCCTCGTTAACGCCAGTGTCGTAGTTTTTAACGGAAAAGATCTGCCATCTTTCTCAGAGTTGAAATTGCTAAGGAGACAAAAACCTTTTGGTCAGTTGTTTGTTTACTACACCAAAGAAAATCCAATGAGCGTTTCCTACGCTAAGCATAAAGTTTTCTTCGATTTGACGTCAACTTATCTCCTGGACTCTGCAGTGCGCATTCCATATAGATACCACTTCAAAGTGAATTCCGAGAAACAATCAAAGGATTATTTTACAAACAAAACGAAAGAGGTGGCGTGGATTGTGAGTAATTGCAACCAACTTAGAGATGGACTGGCTCACAAACTCGCAAAGTACGGCGTTAAAATACACATAGCTGGCCAATGTTTAAAACGTTATAAACATCGGTTTAAGTGCGGCGAACGGTCTTGCAGAAGAGCCCTGGCTCAATTTAAATTTTTCTTTGCTGCCGAAAACCACTTATGTCCGGCCTACGTCACTGAAAAGTACTGGTATAAATCACTAGACAACGATATCATTCCTATCGTGTTAGGAGGGGCAGATTATACAAACCCCAATCTTATCATACCCGGGTCTTTCATCAATGCAATGGATTTTTCTGACGTATTCGCTCTTTCCAAGTACATTAAAGAAGTGGCAAACGACAGAAAAAAATACAACGATTATTTCAGCTGGAAATCCGCATGGCGACTGTCCCGTGAAAAAAATGGTTGCAACTTTTATTTCTGCAATCTGTGCCAACGCCTGCATAAAGGGCTTCCTTTTAATGGAAACAATGGATTGGCTTCTTTCAACAGAAATGACTGCGTAGATAGAGAGAAAAAGTTTAGAAGATGGCTTGCTAATTGAACGGTGTGAAAATAAATTCTCTGAAATAAATTATGATACGAATAAATACAAGTAAATTTAATTTGAAATTGAGCTACTCAATAATACTAATACGATATTATAGTGATTTTTGAATAAGATTTCCAATTAAATATCTCAATCATAAATTCTTTTAAAAGACTCGTGGCTTTGGATGAACTTGAGTACAACGTCTAAAACATATCCTCTCTACAATTTACGTAAAATATAAACAATTGGTCAGAAAACGTTTCAACAGTTGCAAATCACCACACGACTGTAATGGGTGAATTTTCGGCGCGCAATTCTGTCAGCTCTCAACTGGCCGTATAAATAACATTCACAAGTAATTAAATAAACGACTCGCCGCTACAAAAACGCGGCATACTCCTCTTTAGACGAGCAGCCAGAATTTAATGAACACATTTTCGTTTCATGTTGCAAGGTTGTAGGTATCCATGGCGATGTTAAATGCGTATTTTGCGGAATGGTTGCTAGCGCAGTATTGTTCATAGCGTTGTTCGTTTGTTTGGCGAGCTTAAAAAATGAAGCATGTTGTTGCAGTTGTGTCTCGATTACTTTGCTATTGTTCATATGACGGGTGTTGTTGGGAATGGAATTGCGCTGGATCATCAAGTCAACATCCGATTCTGAAACAAGACGAATATTTGAAACAAACTCAAACAAAACTTAATACTTCTTTAATGTTACGATGGCTTGGTATTCACCATAGTAACAGGTAACTTTGCTATTTAAATGCAAAGGATTATATTGGTTGTATCCCAACTAATATTTTCATAGTTAATCCTGACGTATTAAGGACGCCCATTTGCGCCTGCGAGAATCTCAACTAATATGAGCTAGGCATTACGCACAACTGCAATTCAGAAAGAAACTTCAGCGTCAATGTGTGCATTATAAGGAAGTTTACCTTGCATCTGCTCTGAGTTTGCTGCGTTCAATCTCGTACCAAACGTCTTCTTTCGTCGCAACTTCCACCAGAAAAACGTTGTGGTCATTAAAACAAGCATTAGAAGACACGATAGGCTGATGACTACCGCAAGTGTTGTGCTGTCACTCAACTCTGAAATGAAAAAAGAACTTGCGATAAAATGTTGTTGGAATGCGCTTATGCGTCGGCAGAAAGTTTTGGCAATACGTGAAATTAAGATCAAAGGAAATTTGGAAATCAAATATATTAAATTGTTTTCAAATGGTAGTGACTCTACAGGAGGAGTGCCTCTACAGGAGGAGTGCCTCTACAATAACGCCCTTTTCAAATGGTAGTGACTCTACAGGAGGAGTGCCTCTACAATAACGCCCTTTTTGTAAAACTGTAATAAACAGAATTTGTATTTCTTTTCAAAATCAAAGCATGCCGAGAATAATTCTGTGAAGCTAGAAGCTCCGTTACGGGAAGCTCCTTACCTGGACATATATACTTGCAGCATTTCCCCGGTATCTCTTTGTAGTCGGAGCAAGAAGGTCTTTTGCAGACGAACGATATGCAGTGTTCCTTCAAGCCATTCACACACTGGCATTCCAAGCATGGTAAGGAGGCGGGTGTGAAGTACTTTCCATCTGCTATCTGTTTGTTGGAGATATCCAAACACGTTTTCAACGACCCTAAAGGAAAAATGACAGTCTAAGGGTTAAGGATTCCTTTAGGGTTTAGAGTAAAAGAGAATACAATAAATAAACGTCCCTAGTGAGCGGATCGTTTATAAAGACAAACATACGATTAAAAAACAACAAATAAACATTAGACTATTTCAATGAAAGTTTTATACCAGCCATTTGATGAGAGTTTCAGCCAAACCCGACCGTTGCGGAACAAGAATGATTAACACGACACTTTATGCAAAAAAAGGAGGAAAAAATAAAAAAAAACAAGGAAAGTTCAAGTTATATTGGCATTGGATACGTTACAATGACCCGTGGGAACGATTGTGTTTATAAGCCAAGGAAACCACTTGAATGCATTGCTGTTAAAAAGTGCTTATTTAATGGAAAGGAAACCATAAGATGGGAAATAAAGAAGTGTTGTTTGGGAAAGGAAGATGGAGTTTAATAAGAGAGGAAATGTTTAGAGAAAAACAACGTTGACAAGCAAAAATTCAGAAAATAATAACAAAATAAGATATACAGTAGAATACATAGATAATCTCACCTGTATGGTTATGGACAGACGCTTTCATTATCAGGCCAGCGGACATTTTCGTTCAGTTTTTTTTATTGATTATACTCTCTGAAACACATTACATACGGTTATCAGATGGCTTATATTGGCTAGCGTACATATCGATAAACAAGTTGCCACTCGAGGTCCTTGTAAAAGAAAACATTCAATTTCCATGGCTTTTTCACCGCTTTAGTCACCGCGTTTTTCAAATAATGCTTTTATAAGCAACATTAAGATGTAAGCAATTTTGCAAGAACTTGTCAGTTAGAGGTATGATATTCTATAAACAAGTTTGTAAATAACACTGGAAGCTGAGGTTGTGTAAAAAATGGAAAAACAAACAACAAATAATAATAATGAATGCGAATTAATTTCTGCTGTTTGAAACGAGAAACAAAAAAATATTAAAGCACCCCTATAATGTTTATTAATACAGGAACACAAATATGAGTTTGAAGCATTCAACAATGGGATATCGATAGCAGATTTAACGGCTGATAGCGGTGTAGATCTGTTCCATACATGCCAATATTTCATTCAAGCGTTTGTAATGACAATTACAGGACGATATATGCGATATTCGTGTCGTTTTAAATTACGAAGAATTTCCGACGGTCAGGTTTAAGAAACAATATAATTTCACGGGTTTGACCGCCTGAAAGCAATGATATGTCACACCGAATAATAAAATGTTTGGTGTGGGTGCTCGATGCGCGAGTTTTCACACCCTCCCCTTTCCACTTTCTTCCCCTCTCCAATGTGCGAGTTTTCACACCCTCCCCTCTCCACTTTCTTCTCCTCTCCAATGTGCGAGTTTTCACACCCTCCCCTCTCCACTTTCTTCCCCTCTCCAATGAAATTTTAAAGGAATTTTAACATTCGATCGGCTTATGAAATCCTCGATAAGTCATAGGTTTAAATGTTATGACGTCATAGTAGAGAAAGATTGAATGCAAGAACATGATTATAATATACTATAAAATAATATTTCCAGAAAACTTATTGCTAATCTTATTTAACAAAGAATATTTTTGAAACTTCGCGCAGCAGCGTATGGTTGTACTTACCTTGTTTACCGCTAGAAAGTTTTGTTTTCGTACGTCTTACTCTTTCACACTTGCTTTCTCGATCGACTAATTTTCGTGTTCTCTATTAAAACGTATTTGACAGTAGTACAACTTCCTAACTCGAACTTAGACTTCCTTAAACTGCTGCGATTGGCGACAGACAGGACGCGCGTATTGTTAACAACAGGAAGTTATTCCTGCGCTATTTTATAATCCGTGTTGAACCCCCGGGAAACAGGTAGACACGCTTCAAATCCAGGGGTTAACTTGGGGTCTTTGAATTCCATTGACACTCGAGGGGATGGCATTTGAGGATTTCCCCTCTCATAATGAACAAACCGAGTAACGGATTTTGCATCATAATTTGAATGCAGATTTTTATAAAGGCAAAAGGATAAGTCAGCGGGAATTCTATATAACGCGTTCGTATCAACTATTCAAAACCACTTTACTAGTTGTCTCCAATCATACATCTTTATAAAATATTGTTCCGTATCAAGTAAAATAAATGTCTATTGAATGATTCAATAACATAAATGATATATGTAATGAAAATAACGTGTTTTGAAAAGAATAGACGTTTTGATTCTCGCGCAATGTTTCCGTTAGAAATGTTTGTTATTGCTTAGTAACAAGTTTCACGATTTAATATGGTAAATCTTTGATAGGAGAGCGTTTCTGAAGTTAATTGTAAGTATCATTAACTTCGTGATAATGAGACAATCATCGAGCTAATTGACATCGCGAGATGTGTTTTTAGATTTCAAACAAAAAGCCGGAGTATTCATACGGAAACCAATCAATTAGACTGGATGGAAGATTGGACACACCCAGGAAAAGTGGTTTGCCGAACGAATCATAACGGATTGCGAAATTTTCGCAGTCTCCGATTTATTGTTGTTTTCATCACCACGCGCTGTACATATTATTATTAACGGTAAAGCTAAAAATAAAAGTTCTTTGATACCCAGTCACTTATATGCTCAGACATACTAAACACATTCCCGGAAATGTATTGATTCGTGTAATTGTACAGATGTCAATCCAAAGCCACCGCTTTCAATATAACTTCGCTTAAATAGAATAATACACGAACAAACGTTTCAACATTCATAGCCGAGGCAAAGAACTAAAAATGATATCCATAATTTATTATCTGCCTGTCTGTTTTAATGAATGTTACACTTTTATAACATTTGTTTTGTTTCTGACTTCCATTAATCAATTTTTAACTTAATTATTAGAAATGGTATTCAATGACTTGTCAGACCTCTGTGGATTCCATGTCTTGTAATAGATTTGTATATGTTTTTTTAACTATCAAATAAACTAACTATTTATTTGCAACATCACGATATGATAGCAGGTCTTTACTTTTCTATCTAACAGAAGATGACAAGCTATTTCATCTTGATCATTTGAAAGTTATTGGCAACTGGGCAACGATATATAACAAACCATTATGTTCAATATAACTTATTCGTGAAATTAGTTCGCAATTAAAACCACATGACATTCATACACTTCGCGTCATCAAATCAGAAAGTCCACGTTTGATCAATAATATTCCACAGGAACTGATCTCACCTCTACAATCATTTCCTTGAGTTTTTCGAATTTGGGTTATATTATAAAAAGATGTTTGACAAGATTTTCCTCCATAAAAAGACAGAGAAGGGGCAACTCTGAGCATGAGTATATACACGATTTTTTTTTATTAACAACTGCTTTATAAGCAACAGTACTCGAGTTCAGCAAAAACTAAGCAACTCCACTACTGAGCTTTTATTACATTAAGCAACTGGTGAAAAATATTTATACTAATCATAGCCACTTTCTTCAATAGCAATAACTTTGCCTTGTATGTGTGTATTTTAACTACATATGCGTATACACCAAGTGAAGACATTGCATTGTTATTTTCTTTATTTCGAATGTCTGTCTTGTTGATTGACGTTTTCTCACCTATGAATCGAATTTTGTTTGTAACCTATTTCGAAAAATAAGCAACCAGTTAAGCAACTTGAGTACCAATTTCGGCATAAAATTTAAGCAACATGAGTTTTACCTCAAATCCTAAGTTGCTTATAAAAAAAAAATGCTAATATAATCATGTTCTTTGTATTATCCCACCGAAAAAGAAAAACCTTTTTCACAGAATATCAGGATAAAAATATCCTCTTTATTTTTCATCCCATTCAAACCGCTCTAATCAGCCGCTTCCGTAAAAAATGCAAGGTTCCAATCCCAGCTATTGGTAGCTTTCGACAAAGACGATTTACTTTCAGTATTTGTTGACTAATGATAGCGAAAATTTGTTATCAGAATCAACTTACTGGATATAAAACCATTGATTTCTTTGTGTAAGTCAATTATGTACATATTTTATTGTTCTCCAATGCAACGAATGACACGTTAAGAAGTAACATGAATGTGAAACATTGTTTTGGAGTTGTTGTTTTTTTCATTCATGGGAAGTCGTGCACAAGGTTAGGTGGCTTGTTGTTTTAATGAGCGTTTTAACAAAAAGTCTATGCTTTTGAAACTCTATATTTAAACGTCAGATATGTCAAAAGTTTAAAACCATTAAATGTATCAGTTCATTCATACGTCAATTTCTTTGAAGAAGTCAACATTTAATGATTTGTTCGTTCATTTCATATTATTAAAAAAAAATTTCCTTATTTTTGGAAACACTTAAAAAAACAGTTAACAAGAAAAAACACCTACCTCATTTACATCTTGCTTCTTCTTCACACTCTACTAGAGTACACCTGCTATGGAACAATTTTGTATTCGTTCAATAGGAAAATATATTTCTAATCACACGCGTTTGCTCACCATGAAAGTTTATTACCATGAAAGAAATCATTTCCACAGAAAGTAAAAATTAAAAGGATGGGACATATGTAATAAAGAATAAAAACAAACTTCATAACAAACAAAACCTGTAAAACAATATTATATAAACAAATTAATCAACTAAATAGAGCTGAATAAATAAACCAATGATTGAAACCAGTTAACATAATTTCAAACAAATATATGATCACAAACAGGGTCAAGAACACCTTCTCAGAACAGTTAAAAAACCGCCGGTTTAATACTTTACAGAACAAAACTTTAATTGAAATCGCATGTCCTTTAGAAATTATTGACTCTCCATTATTTTTTGACACTTTGATATCCGTTATCTGTGATATCCGGAATAATAAGTAATTGTATACACAGTTTGTGACTACGTTCTGAGCATCTTTGACTATATGAACGTAAAAAAGCGCATGTACTGCTAAAAGTGAAAAGGGAAACATGTTAGTTTAGAGCAAACGTTACCCCAATAACAACGAAAATACCTTTCTCGGTAAGTGACGTGATTGTAGCGATAGAATTATTAATGGAAGTGTACAAACCGTCATTACTCCTGAAGAGAGTGGCGGGATATTGATCTATGACAAGGAACATCTATTTGGATTAGTTATTCATGGTTTAACACATGTTTGGCGACTCCATCCAGAATAACCTATTTATTTACTTTGTACAAATTGTTTTTGGAAAATAATTGTTGTCGATTCTCCGCTAGGCAAACTCAGAAAGTTAGTTCGGAAAGTCATGATCGCTATTTAGGTTGTTGAAGTAGGAACTGTTTCTCAGAACATGGTCTGCTTAACGTTTCCGTTTCGAAATGAAATCTGTTTGTATACAAAACATGGTGTTGAGCATCTTTTAAAAAAGAAGTTTTGCAACTTTACCATTAAAAAACGTTTCGATTTCAAAGGTGCATTTCCGTCAAAAATTAAACCTGATTTTACAACTTCCGAAACTAATGCACGGTCTCTTTGACGAGTTGTATAAAAACCATTGGTGCACAAATACATTTCCATCGCTCTAATCAGATTATAAAGGTTAACCCTAACCTCAACCCACCCACCATTACAGCTACAATGACGTCCATTGCCCTGATTATATTAACGAGGCGCCGCATTTAATAATTTCCACAAAATAACTTTACTCACCAATGCGGACGTGAACGATGATGGCTTCTTGTAACCGCAACCACACATGACACCGCAACTAAAGGAAGTCAATCAGTTCAAATGGGAAAACGGAGAGAACGAGTGACATCACGTGTAACAGCTGTGACCTTGCTCAAAGGGTAAAAAAAAAATGATGAAGTTCCAACTCAAACAGAACTGGCTTCATTCAAACTTATTTTAAACTAATGGTTTTCGGTATCAATTCCATTTTTAATTCTGTAGTTAAATGAATGATAATTAGCGTCTGTACGACAATTATGTATATGTTATTATGTGTGTTTACATAATGACAAAGGAAGTTTATATTACTTGTGTTATAGACAGTAACAGACTGACTTGCGGCGCACTCATAAACTCTTTTTTATATACTATTAAGAACCTTTCGATGGTGACAGCGTTTCCCATGTGACGTTTTTAAGCTCTCCTTTTAGAACTTAAAGAACTATCAACGCATTAAAAACGAAACGTCAATCTCTCTTGAAGAGCCTGTCAGTATTTTACAACATTCTGAAAGCTTTGTTAACTTTACGAGTATCACGGGAAACCCATCAATGATCAAATGCGCAGGCACCCGTTTAACTTATGTCAAAATCTTAGCTTCATTTTGAACTGAGTGTAACTGAATCAGCATGAAAGAAAAAATCGATTATTAAACAACATTTTCTTTCACATCGTGAAGAATACGATTTTCTTCTAGAGAGGAGTGTTTTAACAATGTTTACAAACTTGATGGAAGAAAATATAATCTATGAGATGTGTATCGAGCAGCAATCACTTACCATTCGTAAAACTCTCCAACGTTTTCCGTTTACACAGCTTTAGAATCCTTCCTTCGTTGTTTCTTTTGTTTAATAATTCATCCCAGTAAAGTATTTCATTCAATTACTCTCAACTCTTCTCCTGGAGCTATGATGTAATCATATAAAACTACCGTCTAATTTCTCTATTTCTTTCACGGCTTTCCGCATAAATAAAGTTAATTAATCTATTATTTGAAGCAAAAAAATGAAGACAGGAGAATAGGGTATGATGTAGACAGGACACTCAGCAGTAAAAAGGGTTCTTTTACCTACAATTTATCATATATTTTCTAAGAGAAAATTACGCATGGCTGGTTCCAAAAATATTAAGATTTTGCTTACAACGCTATAAAAAACATGTCTCTCCTACCCGGAGCTTTTTGATTATTTTTAAAAATGTGGCTTTGTTTGGTGCGCAAAGACGTAAAAAAAGTGAAAACCGCATATATCTTGTTGCCAAGGTGAAATGGAACCTTTCAAATGTTGGGCATCATGAAAAAAATGTCCCTGATTGAGAACTTGCATATAGGTAAGGGGGTATTGACTATCGTAAAGTCAAACACAAGATTAATATAAAATTTGTTTTGTTTCTGCAAAGCACCAAACCATCCACGAAATATAATATTTGATTATATCCCGATGTAGTTGGTGTCTTCTTAGAAAAAAAGATGATGAAACCTTTTACCTTACTGAGCGTGAATTTTTACACTAGATGCAAGCTCAAGTTCAATAAAATTCTTTCTAACACAAACACAGCAGCGACTGACACAAACTAACACTAACCCTAACACAAACGTTTACTACGGAAGTTATGTGTAGTTTATTTGTTTATAATGCTTCCCAAGAAGATTTTGCCGAATACACGAGTTGGAGGTTGTTACTTTAAGGGTTTGGGGACCACCCTTAGGGTCTTCACACTGACGCTGGTAGCAAGGAAATATGGGGAAGTTGACAAATACATCACAAACTGAGATAAATAATTTTGCTGGAGAACAGATTGCCATTTAACTTTATTACAAGAAAAATTATACGGATAATAAAAGGTAAATAATTAGACGACAAAAAATGTTCAGGAATATTTTCACTCGATAAATTCTCAAAATAGATGTAATATAAAAGGAGCAATCCTTTTAGGAAAAATAGTTCCAAATTAATACTAATCAACAAATACAAGACGGCATCCATTACAGTTCTCTTTATTACTACCTAAAAAGATTCTTTCAAAGAACGCGCGTGTACCCCTCCTCCCCTCATACAACACCCGTGTGTGGTTATCAATGTAACTTCAAAGAACGTCATACCCCGAAGAATGAAGAGGTATGACATATGCATGAAAACTAAGCTAACCAAATAATAATTTCTTTATACCTAACATCTGTTAACATCTAATGTCTATTTCTGAATACACGAAACAAGACTAAAGGTACCAGCTAAGTTAGAGGTCAATAATGCACATTATTTGCATATCAAAGTACTTACTGGAATCTCACATAAACTACTGAGCAACTCACTATGTGACGTCACCGCACCTCTGACGTCACTTCGTCTGCTCTAAATAATAAATGAAAAGGATAACCGATTGAAAACACAAAATATTCATAATAACAACAATAATAGTTACAAGAACAGAGGAAAGCTACTATTACTACTGACCGTGAACAGCATGATTACAACACAAATACACGTTTAAAAATCATGGGCATATTGTACAATGAATAACACGTCAGGAAGTTAAAAAGTAACATGCGTCAACTAGTAATTCTATTTGTGAACGCTCGCGAAAAATCTTCGTCAATCAAATTCATCTATTTACAGTCAAATATTTAAATATTTTCTCAACAAAAACAATGACGCATTACGATGAATTGTAGGTCGTAACAAGATGCTTCGCGGCTTTCGCAATATCGTAAGCACATTGGATAACCTGTTTAACAATAGTAGAAGTAAAACCTTCACATAAAACGGTTCCAAATGTCACGAATTATCGTGCTGAACATGCAGGATAGATAACTTACTCAATCCAGGTTATACACAGACATTTTAATTTGCACGAATTGCCATTACTTAATAAATTAGAGCAAAATTTAACAAAAGAAATTTACCTGTTGAGTCAGCATTGCTTGATCAACATTTCTGGCTGGAAGAGAACTACTTCTGCACTCAACTTGCAAACGGGCTGCGCTTGTGATCATTAAACGGAGCGCCATTCTCACACTTTCTGCGCTCGGATGCTAAATTATATAAAATAGTAACGTAAAACAAATCTTTTTCCCACATCTCACAAAGTCCTCACATCCCCTACAACGCTTCCACAGTAGAGGAATACAAAGTGACATATAAATATTAGAATATATATATACCGATGTAATACGTACCTTTGGAAATAGATTAGCCATATCATTTACAGCCGCAGATATGTTGCTGGAACAAGGGATATACCTTGAAGGAAACAAAGTATAGATTGATAAATATAATAAGTAAGTAGACTGGTTTTGTTAGTCACAATGAAGTTCACCTGCTACTTCTGCCTCCCTGCGCAGCTAGTAACAACTCCTGTATTTTCTTTGTGATCTGTTCGGTCGCCTGCACTATGTTGTCTTGCGAAGGTCCCATATGCTCTGTAAACTCAACATCGTCTTCTGTGCGGTACGCCCCAGCAGAATCCTCCTCAGACTCATTGTATTCACCGAACAAAACTAATACAGACAAATATAACCCATTTACCTACTCACACTGTTCTATTCGATTGCGGAAACAGAAGGAAACCTAAACAAAACAATAATATTAACAAGAGAAAAACCTGGCATCGTTGTCTTAGGCTCGTTAGTTTGCATATTATCGTAAGCATCGGATCGAGGCCGCATTGGTGCATCAGATTGAGGCTGCGCATCTTGAACGTCACTGGATACTGATGACAATGCAAGCGTTGTAGGGGTATCGTACGGGTGCCCTACTTTGGCGGTGGAAGAATGCACCTCAACCTGTAGCGGTTGTGTTTTTGGACGGTCATAGGCGTGCTGAATGTAGGAGATAAAAGATGATATCAATGTCTACTCTTATAAAAGTTTTATCAGAATGCCTTCTAATTAATTCTTCCTACTTAAAGAGAACAAGGACGGTTTAGGGTATCACAAAATGATTTCCCTCAACTCCTTTTACTATAAAATAAATAACTGAAGAGCTATCCAATATGTTAGACTTACTGTTGGGTCGGTGCTGCCCGTTTCGACCCTTTGTTCAAAATCGTCTCGTTCCAACTTCAATTGGGCAACCTGTGCTCGCAATGCAGCGTTCTCCTGCATAAGCTTCTGCACCTGAAACAACAATTCAACCATCAAGCAACTTAATCAAGATCAACCATCAAGCATCTTCATCACGAGCAGCATGATGCTCAATACAAGTAGTTAGTAAGACCATTACGAACCATTGATCGAAGGAGATTGACTTCTTGACCCAGACTATGGTTTTGGTCTTGCAACTCATTCACTTTGACCTAATGAGGCAAAACAATGAAGGTCTTTAAGAAGACATGAAGCGAAACTGCCACACACACAAGTAACTGTTGAACTAAATGTGTGTAAATAATGTATGATATGTTCAAAGAGTTAATGATGAAGAATTTAATTGATCACAAAGGTGCACTGTTAACCTAAAAACTATTTCACTTTTAGAGAAAAGGAATATTCATTTGATGATATTTGATCCATGTTGATGCATTTTATTGTACTTGGCTATGTACATAAAGAATTTATCTTCAACAATTTCGATGAGCTGACAGTGAGAGGAATTTCTTCACAAGAAAAACTCATAAGTCAAGGGTAGGGTAATTAAAAAGTTTCATACTTTTACCAGATTCCAGGCAAAATGAGAAAGACATTCATAGACGTAAAAAATATAAATTACCCCCGTAATAAAAAGCCATTGAGAATATTATATAAAATGAAGTTTAACCTATTTCCGGAATAACCACTTCGTTTTAAAAAGAAATATTTTATTTATTTGCAGGAACTCATAAATAATATAAATGCGGAAAATTTTGCTCAATTACCCAATTTCTACAAAACCATACATTTAAAAAACAAAACAAGAAAGGTTATATATAAGGATTTCCTAAATTGACTATGCAAGTAACACTTACTAGCTAATATTTGGATGTTTAAAAATAATCAAAACAATGAAAATAAATAATAAATAAATATGTTCACATTTGTACGACCTTGGGAAATATTTAATGAGTTTATTTAGATAGTTACATACCTCTACGCCATTCTCTGTAATCGTACTTTCACTAGCCTAAGGAGATGAGAATTAATCACAAGAAGTACAAACAATAACTTAAATCTTGTATATTACTTTTCTATTTGCTGTATATTTATATAATTATTTATCTTTTTGAAAACCAAATGTTCCAATTAGTGTTTGCATTTTGATGAGAAAAGTATTTTCAGGAGGGGGAGTTGTCGTCTAAAATATTCTAAGTTATTCTAATATTCTGAGTCTGATTACATAAATAAAAATGCCAATATAGATTTAAAAAGTCTACATTAAGAGTCTTAAAGGCACCTCATACAATCTCTTTATTAACGATTTCTTGCGTTCTAAGATGTCAGTCATCAGCAGAGCATAGCAAGAGAGTTCAGACATGATCAGCCGATGAAAATACTACCCAGAGCACAGAAAGTGAAAATAACATAAACAAAGGTTTGTTTGCTTTATAGAACAGTGAGACAATTTTAATGCCAGGCAGAAATTTGAAGAATGTTTGATGAATATCACGTTTGTTTGATGAGTAAACATGGCTGAGAAAAACCGTTAAAACATTCCTCTTCTGAATAGCAACCTTTGCTTTTCGTTTGTGACAGTTTTTTCCATTTTGTTGCTGATGCACAGTGGTGATTCAGACTTTGTTTATAACATTATTGCAGTGTTATACTATTCACATCGCCGAACTCTTTTTGAAAAATCAAGTCATTGTAAATTTCCAACAAGAAAGAACTGTTTGCGAATCAAAAAGTCTTTAAAATTGTGAAATAAAATTATGACGTGAGCAACAAAAAGGTGAACTTTTGAGGTGTCCTATATCAGGGGGCATACACTAAATATAAAGAGAAGGAAATAATGCATTACGTTTTAACAAGGAAATGCTTGCATTGGTTTTTGAATAAATCAATCAATAGATTTGTTCTTCACATAGAAAGTATTAAAGAAAGTTTTATTTAAAAAACACGTTTTCCAAAAAATCCATTGCAATTCTTTTCATGAACATCTGTTGAAAAAGGTGGGAAAAATTGACAAGCAGATATGGCTTGATTGTGATGATATTGGCGAAATGAACAACACAACAGTAATAAAGGCTGACAAACCGTTTTACATTGTGTTTTATTGCTTAACCATTCTACTCTCCATCCTAATCGTAATACTAAATGTTGCATGTATATACATCACAACGAATTCAAAGAAGTTGATGAAGAAACCTTCTTCACAGCTCATTCTGAATCTGCTAACACTAGGCCTGTTTCAAGGGGCTGTGGTGGTGCCGTTCTACCTACTAAAGAAACATCATTTTCAAAACGAATCCCTCAATGAAGCCCTATGCACAGGCTTTCGCTTTACTTATATGATCGCATTCTACGGTAGCTGTTTATCAATACTCTTGATCACGATTGATCGCTTTTTGGCCAGCTGGTGGGTGCTGCAGTATCGAATAAAAGTCACCAAACGCAACTTGAAGATCTCCATTGTATTCATTTGGATCTACACCCTGTTGGTGTGCAGTGTGCCTTTCTTATGCAAGCGTACAAGTTACAAGGTTCACCAATGTAATTACATTCCGCAGTACCAGTGGGTTGTTTTTATGCTAATCTTCAATGCTACTCTTCCTTACATCACCATTCTACTGATGTACCAGTACATCAACCTCAAAGTTAGAAGACTTGACCATAATGTAAAGGCGCTTTCCTACATAAACATGCTGCCAGCTCTACAAGGACGTACTGACACACTGACTGATAAAAAGAAACAGCTAAAGTACATAGGGAAATGCAGGAAAATCACACACTTCTCATTGATTATTGCAATAACCTACGCAATTTTATGGTTGCCTTCAGTGGTATATTACATACTGGTTCATATCTGTCCCTATACCTGTTTCACAATAAAGTACTTTTCTTCGAATGTTGAAATGTACACTGTATTTTCGATAAAACTTGTGGCCCTAATTAATGCGATTGCAGCACCTATCACATACTGTTTCTACCAAAAAGACTTCTACATATGGACGTCAGACTTCTTGAAGAGTGTCAAAAGGACATACACAAGCACAGAGGATACAACACGGTCTCGGTACAGAGGAAGTAGTCTACTGCAGAGCAGTACTTTGACAAACAGACGAAAAAGTAGCAGCCCTCACATAAACAATTGTCGCATAGCAACAGTTAAGAAAATGTTTTGAAAAAGGTTAATTATAAAGAAATAATGAATTATTAATAGTATTTACTACAATGAATTAATTTTGAAAACAACAACACTTGGTCTATTGTTTGATTTGTGAAAAATTCCATCCCTTAAAAACACCTTTATAATGAAAATAAACCAATATAAATGAAATGTATGACGTAGGTGAAGAGGTTTATTATCAGACTCATTTCACCAATTTAAAAAAACTTTCTTCAATTCTGTTTTAAACAGTACTTAGCGTGTGGCGAGTGTTTTAAAGAGTGCTTAGGGTGTGGTGAGTGTTTTAAAAAGTGCTTAGGGTGTGGTGAGTGTTTTAAAGAGTGCTTAGGGTGTGGGGAGTGTTTTAAAGAGTGCTTAGAGTGTGGTGAGTGTTTTAAATAGTGCTCAGAGTGTGGTGAGTGTTTTAAAGAGTGCTTAGGGCGGGGTGAGTGTTTTAAAGAGTGCTTAGGGTGTGGTGAGTGTTTTAAACAATGCTCAGGGTGTGGCAAGTGTTTTAAAGAGTGCTTAGGGCAGGGTGAGTGTTTTAAAGAACGCTCAGGGTGTGGCGAGTGTTTTAAAGAGTGCTTAGGGTGTGGTGAGTGTTTTAAACAGTGCTCAAGGTGTGGCAAGTGTTTTAAAGAGTGCTTAGGGCGGGGTGAGTGTTTTAAAGAGTGCTTAGGGCGGGGTGAGTGTTTTAAAGAGTGCTTAGGGTGTGGCAAGTGTTTTAAAGAGTGCTTAGGGTGTAGTGAGTGTTTTAACAAGTGCTTAGGGTGTGGTGAGTGTTTTAAAGAGTGCTTAAGGTGTGGTGAGTGTTTTAAAGAGTATCAATAATTCTGATAATTTTAAACTTTAAGCCAGTTTCACCAATACTTAAGAATATTTTATGTATCACTATGTTTAACATTCAATATATACATAATGTTTTATTGCTTGCATGTCGAACATTGCAATGGCATTTAAACTTTATTTACCATCCAAATGGTTATTTGTTAGACTTTAAAAAAATATTGAAAACAAATTATTTAGCCGGCTGAAAAAATAGAAACACAAATCAACTTTGCACAAATTATATGTTTAGCTGTAACATGCAAAATGAGCTCTTAAAATCACAGAATTGTGTCGCGACTGACCTTTAGACTTTGAAGGCAATCTTGAGGCACATCATAATGGTATTCCTCCTACAACGTGAAGGTTTTACTGGTTTTATATCATATGTGAGGCATGTGTGTGTGTGCGTGCAAGTAGTAAGGTTACGTTTTATTGTTAGTTAAGTAATGTTAACATGTTAGTCTTGTTACATTAGTCTATATACTTCAACTTTAAACCAGTTTTATTTCAGTAAAAAAATTTAAATGTACATTTCATTATGAAAAGAAACAAAAATTCCCAATCTTAAAGATGTAAAAACAACAATAAAATAGTAATGTACCAATTTTAAGATGACATTTTCAACTTTTAAATATTTTTTATCTGATTAATTCAATAATTAAGCCCCAAAACTGTAGTTGAATTAGCAGTAACAGTTTTCCTTGTCTCGTCTATGTTAATTAATGTTGACATACTTATATCAGCCGGCATTATAAACAGATTTTCATCTACACTTTTGAAACCTCATGACATTTCTGTCATTTATAAGTTTTGAGCGATTACAACAGATTTATTTTTATTTATTTGATTTTAACTCAATAAAGGAATTTTGTCCATGAATAAGTGGTAATAAATGTTAATAAAGGATTAAATGGCCGCTATCTCATCTCATATTCTCTCGTTACCTGGATGTCAATTAGCGGGTTACAACCATACTCAGGTGGTTTAACAAACAATGATTCATCAACGAAGGCATCATCATCGTTTGCCTGTCCAATTAGTAGAGGTTTGGTTAGCGTGATTACATCAAAATTATATATTATAATCACATCACATTGAAGAGAGAAATCGAGGTTTTGTAGCAAAACTCAGACTAAGGAGAACAGTTAAAAAAGAAAAGCATAAAAATAAGTATTAAAAGAGTAAATAATAAATAATGATAAAGGTCAGGTTATATTATACAATTATTATTCTGTCTAATAATGCAAAGTAAAGCATTAACATATTTAGTTACCCTGATGGTTTGGTTTTCATCGTCAGCAACTTCATCATAATCTGGCTCCAAAAGTGGCTTCAATTTTTCAACAATACCTTTTCACAAAACACAAAAAAATAATACAGTATAGTAATAAACCCATAAAATGTTCATTGATTGAGAATGTTTATACTGGGATGCATTTCAAGAGCATTTTGAGATGTTTATGTTAACGTAAAAAATATTATTTCAACAAAGATTTCTATTAGTATACATTATAAAAAAAGGTAAAATTAACCCTAATGTTGGTAACGGGCGTACACGAGGATGTCTATCCCCTTTTCGTAAACGCAAGACGTTGGGTTTAACTGTTGAGGTGGACGCCACTCCAACCACCAACACCCATACTTTACCGCACCAAAATGCTACTCATTCACTGAGTCAATGAGGCTGGGAGGATTTGAGGACCTCAGAAATCTGAAATTGCAAGCGCTCTACAAACTGAGCTATCCTGACATTTCATTAAAACGTTCCTTTATATTTAGAATCTTTTCATTCGAAGTAATTCTTGAGTTTTGATTTTGTTTAGCTATGTGGCATTCGAATAAACAGTGTTATGTGGATTTTGATTTTCCTAAATTTTCCAGATATAGTATGTGTACTATCTCGTCAAATCCTTTATCATGCACATAAAAATACTCTGCCTCATTTCAAAATGACAACACTGGTGATACAAGTATTTATCTTATTAATTAATAAAAAAAAAATTGGGGAATTTTATAAATTAACTGTTTCCAATTTCTGTATTTGCATATTAACAAGAGAACAAATCATTTTATAGACATACCACCATAAGATCTCTAAAATGCTGGTATTAATACCATTCGTTAACTTGAAAGACATACCTGCAGAGTTGCTGTCCGCGTTAATGTTCAGCCCCTCCCTTCGCTTAGCATCGTGAAGAATGTCAACAATTAATGTGGCAAACTCCAATGCGTTGAACCGAGCTAGTTTCTGACGCCCCTGAAACCAAGAACAAATTCAATACTAAGGTAGTTTAAAATAACTGTTCTGTTTTGCGCATGTGCACACATAATAAATTGCGAATCTGGTGGACCTTATATATCACGTCTTAACGCATGATTCTAATTCTTAATCTAGAATTAAATTTTTCGTTGTAGCAAATGGCTTTTCTCAAATCATAAAAAAGCCCACTCGAATCACGGAAACGACAAAGACATTAATTGACATCATAATGACAAATTGCCCTTCAAACATATCAATAACAGAAGTTATTTCAACTTCAAGCAGCGACCATGAAATGGGTTTTTGTACTAGAAAACTGAACAACAAAATATATCCACCAAAAGTGATCAAGTGCAGAAGTTACAAGCATTATCAACCAGATTCGCTGTGTGATGATATCAGCAATATAGACTGGAAACCTCTTTATGATAGCACAAACGTAAACAAA
The DNA here is from genome assembly GCA_963930725.1 of Candelabrum cocksii. NCBI lineage: Eukaryota > Metazoa > Cnidaria > Hydrozoa > Anthoathecata > Candelabridae > Candelabrum > Candelabrum cocksii. The sequence goes on from OZ005673.1 coordinate 15,008,103, forward strand.
GTAGTTGGATATTTTAATTTGTTCTTGAAAGATATTTTTGATCTACATGCACCGGTTGTTGAACGGAAGCTTAAAGGTAAACCATGTCCGTGGATTACACCTGAAACCAAGAGAACGATGAATCGGAGAGACCAGATACATCGCAAAGCAAAGAAATATAACAAACCAGAAGACTGGCAGCTTTACAAGAGACTCCGCAATCGTGTGAATAATGAAATGAGACGGAACAAATCATCTTACTACATCGACCTGTTTGAAGAAAACAAATTCAAGCCATCAAAATTTTGGGACGTCATAAAAGAACTGTTTCCAACAAAAGGAGTTAAAACATCGACCACTGCATCAACGGACAACCAATCAAAATCCAAATATTTTGTGAATATTTCTCCAATATCGTAAAAACGTTGAAGCAACAAGCCAAACCGTTGGCAGACTCTACCTGGAAGTATGCAAATTTTATTCTGCTTAGAACAGTCATCAGGTCGAGCTTGCTCGGACATAACTTCTATCACACCATCCATTACGATCTTGCATCAGGTGTGGGAGGTCATCAGGGAAACATCCAGTGTCTTTGCATAGCTGGTCGATGTAGTTTATTGCTGGGCAACCAACTCGCGTTTTACCATGCCGTGGTGTCCACAGGAGAAGTTCACTGGCAAGTTCATGTTTCGCGCGCCAGCAATGTCCAGCAAAACGCATTCTTCGTTCAGTGAGAATTTCTGAGATTTCTGGGATAGAGTCATACAGCTCTGATTTAGTGGGATGCTGTCACCAAGAGATATTCAAAACAACTCTCAGCATTCGAGTGTAGGTGCCATCAAGTTTTGATTTGAGAGACTTGGTGAGTGTCCATGTTGTGGCACCATACATCAACACGGACTCGACTGTTGCGCGAAAAAGACTTCGCTCTGATTTCCAAACTATGTTTAATTTATTCAAGGCTGTCCAGGCTTTAGCTATACAAATTTTTATGTCTTGCTTTGTTGAGTTTATTTCACTTCCAAGGTATGTGAATGATTCAACAGCTTTGATCAATCCACCTGAGCTTGTTCGTATAGAACCTTGATGATTGTAAAAGATATGTTCGGTTTTCGAAGCATTTACATGAAGCCCAACATCTTTAGCCGAAACTTCAAGCAAGTGTAGGAGTTTTTCTGCATTTGAGATTGTATCAGCAGTGACTGCAAGGTCATCTGCATAGTCAATGTCGGTTAGTTTATTGGCAGGATATCTTCTTGAGAGTCTTTTCGATAGCGTGAACCCAAGATCTGCATGTCTATCAAGAGATGTTCTCAATACATAATCAAGGGTAATGACAAAAAGAAATGGAGCTAGTGTATCTCCTTGCAACACTCCAGCCTGGATATCAAAGAAATTGGTATCTCCATCTGGCAATCTAACTAAAGATTTTGTGTTTTTGTACAGCATCATTATGGCCGCTACTGTCTCAGTTGGGATACCATAGGCAAGAAGTATCTTTTCCATTTTACCTCGATGGATCGAGTCGAATGCTTTTGAAAAATCTACGAAAAGAAGTGAGGCTTTTAAATTTTTTGCTTTAGCCCCTTCAATGATCCGACAGACAGTCAGGATTTGCCCAGTTGTTGATCTATTCTTCCTGAAGCCGTTTTGGTTCTTGCAAAGGACCTTTTCAATTTCGGGTTGAATGCGGTTGAGAAGTAGTGAGTTGTAAATTTTTGCTGCTATAGAGGTGAGTGTAATTCCTCTGTAATTCTTTGGTACACCCAGGTCTCCCTTCTTTGGGAGCAGTAATAGAACATTAAGACGGTTTAAATTCAATTACATCTCCAAAAATTACATCGAGAAACAATTAAAATCATTTAAACGTATAAAAGCAACTGGTATAGATGACTTACCAACTGCTCTTCTAAAAGATTGTGCATCATTGATTAGCGGTCCGATATGCCACATAGTAAACCTATCTATAACATCGGGAACGGTACCACTTCTCTGGAAAATTGCTAAAATTACACCTGTATACAAATCTGGCAATCCTGACAAGTCTAAAAACTATCGACCTATTTCAGTGCTACCAGCACTCTCAAAGATTCTAGAACAAGCCGTGCACAGTCAATTCATGGAATACTTGGAAAAGAGTAATCTCTTATCTGATGTACAATTCGGATACAGATGTAAACGATCAACTTCATCTTCAGCAACCATCCTTGTTGATGACATTCGTAGAGAAATGGACAACGGAAAGTTAACTGGAGCTATATTCATAGACCTCACCAAAGCCTTTGACACCATAAGTCATGGTGTGTTGCTAGAGAAAATAAAATCGTATGGTGTACGCGATAAGGAGTTATTATGGTTCACAGATTACCTGTTCCAGCGCGCACAATGTGTTGTTGTAAAAGACAGCAGTTCAAACCAGATGCCGATCTACAATGGTGTGTCTCAAGGGTCAATCCTTGGACCACTGCTATTTATGTTGTTTTTTAATGACTTCCCTGATATATTACATGAATGTAAAGTCATACAATATGCTGACGATACAGTGATATATTTTGCACACCCACAGAAAGCAACGATCGCGAGAACACTGACAGAAGAGCTTAGCAGAATCTCGGAGTATTTTGATGAAAATGAGTTAATAATCAATCTAAAAAGAGGTAAAACTGAAATGATGTTTGTGGGTACCCCAAAACGTCTTGGGAAAAATGATGATGATTGCTCTGTCAAATATAGAGACAAAACTGTTTCCAGAGTTGATAAATACAAATATCTTGGCATTTTGATTGATAACACTCTGAATTTCGGCGAGCATTTTCAAAAATGTTATAAACGTGCTAGCACTAGACTGCGACTACTAGAACGCATTCGCACATGTCTAACTCCAAATGTACGTCGTACGATCTACCAAACGATGATAGTGCCACTCTTGACGCATAGTTCAATTGTGAACCTATAGAAGACAAGCGGACAATTAAAACTCCTAGATTCAATTGCAAAGAGATCTGCTAATGTTATTGATGATGGAGAGCCAACAAGGAGTATTCACAACAAAATTCTGATTCAATCATGTAAAGTTGTAAGAAGATGCATTGATGGCACCGTATGTAATAACCCAAAGAATTACTTCCAAATCACTAGACATACTATGAACACGAGGAACAACGGGAACTCGATTAAATTGCCACGAGTTAGGGTTATCTTCCGCAAAGAAAGCATTCTTTTTCACTGGAGCGAAAGTCTATAACAACTTGCCAGTCAACGTACGAAACGAGAAAACTTTTAATAAATTCACAAATATGTTGAAAATTTACTTCCTCTGAAAATTAGTTCTAATGTAACATCTTTTTAAAGCCCGGTTTTCGTTCTGTCAATTTTCTTTTTGTTCTTTTTTGTTTTTATCTTTAACACTAGAATTTTAAACTAATTTTTAAACTAAATTATAATATTTATTTCCTTACCATATTATTTTTCTAAATTTATTCTATTATTTTGTACACAGGACAAACATTTATAGCAGTTTTGTACTGAAGCTTTCATCCTGTAAAAACATTAATGATAATAATAATAATAATTAATTTTATTATAAAAGAAAATAAAGAAACTGAATGTTTTCTTTTTTCACTGATTTACTAAAGTTGTTTATTAAAGTCCTTTAACTAGTCACATTCAAAGTCCAGATTCGCTCTACATTGATATTATCAATCGAGATGTCAGCTAGTCAGTTAGAAAAGTATTTTACGCCAGTATACCCAAATCTCAATGTTTTGTATTATTTATTCTATTGTAGCCAACAAAAACAAAACTCTCCATTATTTAACATACTTCAAATGATTAATTGCGATTTATTTCATTTGCTTACCAGCATCTATCAGCAGTAATAATCACAAAATGTTTTCGACCCTTCTACAGTAAAAGACATTTTCATTAGTTTTCACATACCTGATTTCTGGTGGATGTAAATGAAGGGTTGACGGGTAGAAAGGGAACAGCAGTGTGGTCACTCACCAACTTCCTATGATGTTGGGTTGCCAACCATACTAAGAACACACACAGGACTTAGTGTTGGAAGTTATATTGTGTCATAAAACTTTGAACCAAACATATAATCTCTTTCCTAACATCGCAATCAACTTCCATATTGGTTAAAGGTTTTACTTGGTCCCAACTATGGAGTTTACAATCCCAAAACACAGTTTTTTATAGACTGCTTGTTCAACAGAAAACAACACATTTTGAGTGTATACTGTCCAGCTGCAATTGTTTTAAAGTTTAATATATTTAATGTGACTAGCATTCAACAAGAAGGTGACATTAATACACATACAGATGAGACAATAATATACGCATCGGTATGAAGAATGGGAAAGATACATTATGTAGGGGGATGAATAGCAGCACACTATGTAGGGGGATGAGAGGAGGTGCACTATGTAGGGGGATGAATAGCAGCACACTATGTAGGGGGATGGGAGGAAGTGCACTATGTAGGGGGATGGGAAAATGTACACTATATAAGGGTGGGTGGGAGGAAGTGCATTATGTAGGGGGACGGGAGGAGGTGGGATGGGATACAGAGTTTCCATTATACTAATACTATGAAAGCTGTAATAATGAAGTCACCTGCATCATTTTCACGACGATCAACCTCATCATAGACATCTGAACAGAGCTCCTCAAACAAACGATTGTTCAATGATTGTAGTTTACAACGAGCTTCTTTTGCGATAGAAGTTGCATCTATTCCTCTGAAAAGAAAACAAGTAAACCTGTTTGGATTCCCACTTGCATTTGCACAAGTTCAAAAAGTTAAAACAACAGTTAGACTAACCCTAACAACAGTGTTTTACACTTAACAACAACTAAACAATTAATGTTGTAATAATCCAAAACTTTGTTTTGAAATAAATGATGATAGTTGGTAGCAAACTTCAATACTCATACTAAGCACATGCAAACAATCAGTTATATGTACTGAGGGAATCTTGAGAAAGTATCATTTTTAGGCTTAATGTTGGTTTAATCCAAATGTAATTTAAGCAAAATCTGTTCCTTTTTGTGTCTGTGACTCCCAAACCTCTGGCAAAAAACTCACTGACAAGCAGTGAAAATATCATTGCTGCAGTGGAAGCTTCTCTATAAAAGGAAGTCTGATATTAGCATAAATGATGAAGATGAACTGTGGCGATAAAGATAGTGGAGCAGTAAAACTTACAGGTTTTGAGTTCCTGAAATCATAACTCTTAGGAGTCAATGATGATTAGATGATGTTACTGGAAAACTTTATGAGACTTTTATAGAGAAATTTGTTCACAAACAAGCCACTGATGATGTTTAGATCCATTAGTTAGTTACTAGTGGTGTTATCAATCTGAGGTAAGTCCTAGATCTTCTGTTGATTGACTTCAATGTTCTTACTACAATAACACCAACCTGTCTCGTAGAGCAGGTATCAAGTAATTTATTCCGTTCTTATGATCCGGCCGTCTTCCGCACAAGTAAAAAGTGAGGCGATCTGTTAATTCATACATGGTCTCAATAAGTCGAACACCAAGATCAATATGTCCATTTTCAATAGCTACAGAAGCGGGTGTCTTTTCGTTGATGTCCAGAGCAGCAGCGTCCCCACCATGAACAACTAGTAGTTCACACTGTGTTGCTTGCCCAGCATGTGCTGCCACATGGAGAGGGGTATTACCTTTCTCCTACAAAAAACAACAACACCACCTTAAGAAACCTTTGTATGTGGTATATATATTTATATAAGTTATATATATTTATGTTTCTGAGTAAACTTTGTGTGATGCTTCCATCAATAATGAATCTACTGAAGGGGAAAATTGAAAAGGGTGTTGCATGAGGCTGAAAATTTCAAAATATTCATTTGATCATAATTTTTACCTGTTTTGATACTTGAGACATTGAATTTTGATATTCTGATGGTTTCAACCTTACATAATGTTTTTTTCAATTTTATTTGGTCTTCAAACACATTTTTCATGTTTGTCACGGAAGGAATTTCACATTTCATGGTCCTGAATTGAACAGCAGTTACAACTACTTTCCAATTAATTGTCCAGTTTTTGGGAGCACTAGAATGTTTTCTTTCTTTGTGCAAAGAATAAAGAAGCTACCAGTACTACCTACAGAAATAATAAAACAGAGGATTTCAATTTTCCCCTGAAGAACATGCAAATTATTTTATAAGATGTTAAGAAAAGTTGATTACCGGTGAAAAATAGTTGGGTTGTGCACCTAAAGAAATCAAGCGCAGGGATGTCTCCAGGTTTCCTGTTCTCACTGAGGAATATAGTTGCTAAATGAAAGATTCACAAAGTTAAACTGACATGACTAAAATCAAAGCACGCGCATGTAACAAATTCAGTTATAAACAAAAAAATGTTGGTTTCGTATCAAACTGAACATAGGCCAATTGCAAAACGCTTGGTAGACATTATTATTGACCTTGCTCAAATCAGTGATGGAGAGTCTATCATCAGTGTTTGGAAGACGATGCACAAAAGCTAATAACTGGTACTTTGCCTTCACAAAACTTGCTTTGATCGGACTATAAAACAACAATAACATATATGCAACATTATAAGTTAGTATAAGTGTAAAATCAAACAAATGAATGATGCAATAAATGAATGATGAAATATTACTTTTAGGATAAAGAATGTGAGGTTTTGTAGAGAACTATCCAACCAAGATTGTTCCAAGAGAAGCATCAATTGTGCTTACATGCATCTTTTTATGTTACTGATTCCTTAGGTGGGTTTGAGGGAATTTAATTTTAAAAACAGAACAAACATATACAATCGTGATTACTATTGATAAGATTAATTAATTCTATACAGTGAAAACTACAAAACTATACATTGTAAAGGTATCATTAAACAATATTGAGAGGCAAAAACGCAACAAACAGTTATAACAAATAAAATCAGTATATATACGTTTTATCATTGAAATGATTTCAAAGTTCAATACTCAAAATGGCAGTAATATCAAAACTTACTGAACTATATCTTTTGGATTCGGTTTACGAACGCCGGTTCGGCCCTGATTCGTGTCAGTCAGCGAATGTTCCCAAATCAAATTTGCACCGTTGCTAACAAGATTTTGTGTCATCTGCAATTGAAAATTTATATTTTGGCATTAAAAAGTACAAGATAACAATGAAGACCTAAAAAGAACCATTTTCTGTAGAACAAAACATAACAGAAGTATATAGTGATAAAAATAATGTCTTCAAATTTTCTTCATCTTACTTTCATTCGGACAATTTTTATAAAATCATTATATATATACCACTCTACTTATGTGTTTAAAAAGCAAACCAACGTACAGCAAGCAACGATGAGTTCCATGGCGCCAATCGTAAATGTCGAACTTGTGATATATGTCTACCTAGTGATCGATGGACGCTGCAACATTCATCACAGATCAATACGCCACGATTGATTGATGCCCATTCAGGTCCTGTTTCATAAAGATAAAATACTCACCAGGGTAGTAGTATCGGGTGACTTCAATAATTTGTCAGTAGTACACACTTACATTTTTATTTAAAACATATTTATACAGGGTGGCCCCTTCAACTTATAAAATAAATTGCTATTAATGGCGACCCTGTCAAATAAATTACCAAAATTATGAATAATTACAAATACTTACACATTTAATAATAATATAAAATGATACACTAAAATAAAATATGATAAAATAAAAGTTCTTAGTGTGCGAGCAAAAACAGGTTTGAACAAGCGTCTTAAATTCGGTAAAACTGGCAGTCCTTCATATCAAAATATTTAAATCATTATATAACTTTGCACCCATAAACTTAAAAGAGCTTCTGAAATACTCTTTCTTAAAGAGTGGAAAACAAATAAGGTAGTTCTTATTTCTAGTATTTGCGCCATTTGAAACAGTGAAATAGTTAAAATTTACGTTGACATCATTGTTCAAGCAACAACGAACAAACAGGCACACTTTTGTCTTTTTTATACCATTAATAGATTGAAGATGTTCTTGATTGACTCCGATTAATTGGACTGCACGTAAATGTAGCCTTTCCAGTTTATATTCATTTGTGTTATTAAGGTATAGCGCTGACAGTGAACAATATGTTAGAATTTGTCTTTGCACGAGACAGTTTTTTATGTGGACTAGTGGAGAATTGGTACATATATATACTTAATAGAGAATTAAACAGTGAAGGAATATCATTTCTGAAAAAGAAGTCATAGAGGTATAAATCAGAATAAATTTCTGTAGGCCATGGTTAATGAAAATAAGGGAAAACATCAGCCACAATGGACAAACCAGAAATCTTTTATAAAAATTTTTTTTATTTGAAAGTCAATTAAAAATACATTTACCTGGTGCACTACAATCAGCGCATATCTCAGACGAAGTGCGCACCTTCATACGTGCCAATGACATTCTATTGTTTAATTTAAAGTTTCATGCTAATAACAAAATCAAAATTGGTTGGGTACATGACGTTCTTTATTTACAGGCCTTGAGAACAGGGCTAGTGATTTTAAAACTGTTTCGAATAGAAGCTGTCATCGCCACTCAGTTCTTTGTGTGAATTCTTCCTGGTTTTTTAATTTTAAAAATTCATAAAAAGTATAGCTAGTCTAAGGTATGGTGAAGTTACGCTGTTTGTACAACTGTTCGACGAACTTCAAGGCAGAAAGACAAAAGAGAAGCCCTGGTTTAAATATCCCAGTCTATAGATTTCCCAATGCAAAGAAGTTTCCAGCAGAAAGACAGCTTGGATTGGATTGAAATTATCAAGAAGATTAATGCCAACCTGGTTGTTAATGATGAAACAGTTTTGTGTAGAAAGCATTGGCCTGAAGATTGTGAAATGTTTTTGTATTATGGAAAGTTACAACCTCTTAATCCTCCATCTGTATTCAATGAAGTACCACCTAGTATTTTGCCAGATCCACCACCAAAGCTCCGGAATATCGAAAAGCTAACATTCGAATATCGAAATCAACAGTCAGACAAGTTTTCTTCTTTCATGGAGCTTGAGAAACTTGACTTTGAAAGTTTAAAAACTGAGCTGATACCGAAAAAAACAAGAACATTTACAACCAAATTTGATGTTATTGTTCGTATTGATATGATTTTACTTCAATCGGATGAATTTTTTAATGGTATACCTAAATTTATCTTGAAAGTTTATCCAGATCAAATGTTTAAAAGATTTTATTGTGGCACCAAAGTTGTTATTTCAAGCTTGAGTTGCAACAGAATTGTTAGCCTAAATTCATGGTCAAAGTTGGAAGAGGCTCTTCATTATTTGGACCAGCATGATTTATCCAGGAAACATATAGTTTTGCAAGAACATTTGACTGCCATGGGATTGATAACTGTTGGTAAAAAACTATACTCTTCGGAGATAATCATGAGAGCTTTTTAGTACTTTTGTACCTCCCGTTCTCTTTATACAAAATTATGAAATGATTATGCATTGCCATCTGTTCGGACACTCACAAAACTAACCTCACAGGCAGGAAAACTTGATGAAATAACTTACATAAAAAATTTGTTTGAAAATATAGCAGAAAGACAAAGATTGTGCTTGATAGTATTTGATGAGGTTTATGTAAAAAAGGCTCTTCTTCTGCATGGAGGCACAATTTTTGGGAGAGCAGTCAATGATCGAAAAGTGTTAGCGAAAACAGTTCTTGGTGTGATGGTTGTCTGTATGTTTGGTGGGCCAAAATTCCTCTCTAAAATGTTGCCAGTCACCAATTTAGGTTCCACGTTTTTGCAAAATGAAGTGTTACAGGCAACACAAGCAATAAATTCAGTTGATAAAGGATCAGTGAAAGTGCTAGTTTGTGACAACAATCGTGTCAATCAAAAACATAAGCAATATGAAACCATTCCAAATAAATGCTGGCTCACCAAAAGTGGAGAATACTTACTATTTGATTTTGTTCACTTAATTAAAAGCATTCGTAATAACTGGATTACTGAGAAGTCCAAAGAACTCATAAATTATGATAATAATGGTGTAGCCAAAACAGAAAGATGGTCACACATTGAGAAGCTTTATAAGCTTGAATCCACCTCTCTGGTAAAGTTGTCAAGTCTAAATGAAAAATCTGTTTATCCAAAACCAATTGAACGACAGAACGTAAGCACATGCCTGAAGGTTTTTTGCGACTTCACTATAACTGGTTTATTGACACACCCCGGTTTGAATGATGTTGGTGGCAAGGAATATACTGCCTGTTTTCTTCGGTTGGTTGTTGACTTCTGGAAAATAGTCAATGTCAAATCGAAAGGATCTGACATTCGTCACAATGAAGCAGTTATTTCAAACCCCAGTGATAAAAGGTTGGATTATTTGAAGAGATTTGGGGACATGTGTATGAATATGAAAAGAAACACCAAGGGTCGTGTACGTCAACTCACACAAGACACAGCTCATGCTATTTTCCAGACTTGCAATGGAATAGTGGACTTATGTGTTCATCTTCTTGCTACATCACATGACTATGTTTGCATTGGACTGTTTACATCTGATCATATTGAAAAAGAGTTCAGTAAGTTGCGCCAAAGTTTTGGTGGGGCATAATTTATATCTGTCCAGCAGGTGTTGGAAAAACTTAATATTCAAAAAGCTTCGAACCTTCTTTCAACATGTGGTAGGATTGAACACTCACTTTCCAGTGAACATCAATGTCCGGACTGTGACTACATTCTGAGTGAAAAAAATGCCAAGATTTTTAATACTCTCCAAGCTTTAGAAAACTCAGTGTCTATTGAAACCAAAATGGCTTTAGGATATATTGCTGGTTATGTCACAAGAAACGACAGCGAGATGTCGGACAAAGAATTGTTTGACGCAACTACATTTTATTTTGAGAAGTATGGTGACTTCACAGACGAAATCGATCGTGGTGGTTTGAATATTCCCACTGATTTGTTAGTACAGTGGTGTATCTTCTCCTTCATTCTTTTCCAGTCAGTGAAAGAAAATGTCTGTAGGTATTCACTGAGCAACATTTTTGCTGATATCAGTGAAGTATACGGGTTTCAAATGCAGTGCCAACATTGTCGTATCTTGGCAAATGTTTTTCTTAACAATTATTGTCATATTTCTACGCCAGGGAGTACCAAAGAACCCAAACAGAAAGTATTGAAATTGTGTGAAGTGTAAAATATTCTTTTATTTTAGTTTTTTTAGTTTTTGATTCCCCTTTGTTCACCAAAGTCATCGCCAACGTTTCATTTGTCTCAAATAATGTTTAGATATGCAGAAAACAACAAAATAGTGATAAATTATCTTTAAAAGGTGACCAACCCTATTAAACATGCTAAATATGAATATTATGAAAAAGTTAAATTTTAACCCCCCAGTTTTCAATACGACGTACGCGTGTTCAAGGCCTGTAAATAAAGAACGCCATGGTTGGGTAACATATTTTTGTAATGAATAACTTATACATAACTATTATCATTTACCTGATATGTATTAACACTGGCGAAAGAAACCAGCAATATATATTACCAGGAAATATATATATATATATATAATAGAAAAAATGTCATATATTTGTTTGAGTATATATTTATGTTTGTATTATAGAATCATATAGAAATAAATGTATTGGGGTTTACAGTTTACCCTAACCCTAACTAAGACCAAACACATCTGAGGGTCAAGCAATGTATATATACTTAATTAATTAATTTCCAACAAAGAAAAAATATATACTTCAATAAATTTTCAAATAAAGACTCTAGATGCAAAATATAGGGGTGCATTATATTAAAAATTGTTTCAAACTTCTGTGATAAAAACATAAAAAAAACACCTTGTAAGAGATAGGAATATTGGACCTATAGCAATCAAAGTAAAGAGGATAAGTGTAAAGCCTTCCGACTGAGTATCTTACAGTAACATAAATTTTAGGATTTAGAAATTTTTCAAAAACATAAAAAATATAAAACAACAGCGACAATATACCCTGTCAAAACAACCAATTTTCCTTGAATATACATCCCGATGTCCTAGATCTTTCATACTTTTTAACCATGGTAAAATTTCAAGATGTAACTCCTAATACAGCAGTTCCTAATATATGATTGTCAGAAAATTAGGAAGGGGGTGACATCCTCCCAATTTTTCTTCCGTCAGATTTTTCCCGACGCAATTTTATGTCGCAAATATTTTGGTCATAGCTTGAAACTTAATAATAACAATGGGCGTTTATTTTAACAAACAAATTTTACCTTGGGCGTTTATTCGGGAGGGGCGTTAGTAAGGGAGGGGCGGTAATAAACAAAGTCCATCAACAAAAGTAATATAATCGAGAAGATGTACGTCGACTACATGATATCAAGTTTTTCGTCATTCTCTTCATCGTCATCGAAAAGGTGGAATAGCTGGGTCGCAGCTTCCATATCTTCTTCATTAATGAAAGAAAAGGGATTGGTATCACCTATCTCCTCGTTTGTCATTACAGCTAGTTGTGCTTTTAACTTTTCTGCTCCTGCCTCACAAGTCGTACCCTCCTTAAAGCAATGTATTTGGTCATCTTCAGAGCCATTTATTGGGAGATTTAGGGCGCAAACCTTGAACTCATTTCTTTCGATAGATGTGACCACGATTCGAGAATCCACTGAACAAATTTTCCGCCGTGGTGCTGCTTTGATATTTCCAGCTTCAGTAAATTCAAACTCACAAAACATGGTTGAAGTTCGAGTCACTGGGAAAAGATACAGAGAAGTTAGACTAGTTGTGCCTGGAACGTACTTGTGCTACACCAAGAGCAAGAAGATCGCAGATGTGTTGTTTAGCGAACTGAATAGAAAGAGTAACTTGTATGAACATTTTACGCTTAAAATTAGTGAAACTGTTTCAAAATATCCACACTTTAAAGATTAAAGAAAGTAGTATTAATTTTGCTGTGAATCAAATGAAAGCCCATGGGCGTTTATTTTAATTTTTCTCTATGAACCTGGGTGTTTATTCGGGAATGGGCGTTTAATCGGGAGTGGGCGTTAGTTAAAAAATTTAACTTTAACCCTGGGCGTTTATTCGGGAGGGGCGTCAGTTCGGGAGTGGGCGTTAGATCGGTCATATACGGTAATGTTCTATATAAATGTGGCCGAAAACCGGGCCACCTTGCCAACATCGGTTTGACCAACATTATAGAGAAGAAAGAAAGAGTTGGCAAACAATGTCAGCAGTCACGGTTTGCTATTCCCACCAATATGTTAGCCAAAATTCATTTGTCTAGCATTTTGAACACCGTAAATTGTTGTTCTGGTGCGGTCGATTGAATAAAGATTCCAATATTTTGTGTTGAACAATATTTTAAATAATAGCAGACGTTTGATTGTTGTTTTTTTATTCGATTGAAGAAAAGAAAACATTAATTTCCAAAATGGTCGACAACATTTCGATAGGACTATAAAAATCAGACTCTTGAATGTCAGCGATAAACAAGAGGTACCCTTTGGATAACTGACTCTTGAATGTCAGTTGCATGTTGTAACACAATTTCTTTTGCAAACAACTGCGAAACATCAGATTGAGTTTTAGTAAAAATATTTTCATCTCAAAACTTAATATTTTCTGTTATATGACTTCCAATCAATATAGTTTGTTCTGAGTTCTGAACATTGTATGAACAATGAGCTTAGCCCATTCGACAACCAAATCTGTACTAATATTTAATAAACAATGTTACTTTCCATCAATGACGCACTGCTGATTACGGATGAAGAGAAAAACACTTTGATTTATAGGAAGATGGGCGTATAATAAACATTAAGCAGAAATTGATATTCACATTCCGAAGATGTCAAAGAAAGGCTTTGATATATGGGGCAACTTGCGAGATCGTATTATTATAGTATCACACACAGATAGGTATACTGATACGCAATTAAATTTCACACTGGCGTGACACGATAACAGTAACTTCAAAATCGTTGCCGAGAATCTATTTCCATCTATTTATTAGGAAAAACTTTATTATCAATTTTAATTTTTAAATTGTTTGCTATTTGTAAATATTTGTTTCAAATAATGTGAAACTACAGGTTTCCATAAGAAATAGACAATCCAAATAATATCAGTTATTTACACCATGTGCTATGAGTTCAACCATTGCTAATACTATTTTAATGGTAGTACAAATGAAAGTTAAAAAATGGTTATAGATGAAACATAGAGACAACTCTAACATCTTTATTCTATTGCCATAAAAATAAATGTAGTTTGCTTTTCGAGTGTGACCAATACACGCAACCTGATTAAACGTGTTTGTAAAGAAAATACTCACCTAAAACTACCATTGGCTGATTCTTCCATTGGTACTTTTAACTAGAATCTGGCGCCTTCCAAATATTTCTCATTCTTTAAAGTCTTAAAATATTAATCTCTGTTTGTCTCGATTTTTTGTCTCTTATGATGTAACAAGGCTTTTCACTAATATCCCACTTAACGAGTCCGTTGGCTTAGCCGTGGACTTAACGAGTCCGTTGGCTTAGCCGTGGACTTAACGAGTCCGTTGGCTTAGCCGTGGACTTAACGAGTCCGTTGGCTTAGCCGTGGACTTAACGAGTCCGTTGGCTTAGCCGTGGACTTAACGATTCCGTTGGCTTAGCCGTGGACTTAATTTTAAAATCTAACCATAACATAAACATAACATACATAAAATAAATAGCTTTTCACTAATATCCCACATTTGTTTAATGGAGACAGCTGCAACGCTGCAAAGAAAGTACTGCACTGAAAATAATATTTACGTCCTTTAAAATCAAACAATACTTTCCATATAAAGATCTTATCGCTTCTAATGCGAAGTCAATACCAGTCTACAAATTCAATGTGCTGGAAGTGGCACCAGCTATATTGGCGAAACAACTCGTCACCAAAGACTAGAATTGACGAACATATTATGAGCGGTAAAAACTGTCATATTTTCAAACACTTTCATTCCAAACAAAACCATTTTCGAAAGATTCCTTTCGCTATCATCGACATGGCCACTCATCCCTTTGACTGAAAAATAAGGGAATTTTGTAAGGAGTTATTTTTGTATAACCTCGTTACACATATCTTTGTGGCTATTCCTTCCACAACCTACGCTTCGCACATTCTCAGTTTTAATTACGACTACACGGCATTTTATTTCCAGTATATTTACATAAAATTTGTAAATTTTGTTAGATTCTGATGATGGCTAGAACATAGCCAAAACATGTTAAAAACCCAATTAACCAATCCAAAATAAAATAATCTTATTTCTTTACAAATTATAGTAAATGTTTTTCAGTTGAACATTCACCAAATATTTATCTTATCATGTTTAAATACCAAAACGATCAAAAACATCAAAAATCTTTGCGAACAAACATTTATACTAACGATAGAGTACTTGAAATTCAAATATTTTCAATGAGTGACCGACCTGTCAAGCGCACTCAGCTTAGTAAATTTTCTTTTGATTTTAGAGGTCCTTAATTGTGGAACACTCCTCAATTCACAGGAAGTTTTCCATTTAACAACACTTCTTCGTAAAAAATATTAATTTCAAATTCGTTATAATAAAATATTGTTTCATTTAATCTTTTATTTAATTGTGATTATTACTACTTCAAAACTTTATAATTGGACAAAATGAATATCAAGAGAAAAAGGGGCACTGAAAACAGACCCATACCCGTATAAACAGACCCATACCCGTATAAACAGACCCATACCGGTAAAAACAAAGAATAGGTAATGATTTCCCATTGTAACACTTAGATTTAATATCGAGTAAAGTATAATAAGAAAAAGATTATAGCGAGAGAATAATGTTTTGAATAATATGCATCGAGTTTAAATATCAAGATGTCTCCTGTGTCGAGAATAAATTGTTCGCAAATGCATCTCAGAGCAGATAGAAACAGGTGTTAAGACGCAATCGTTTATCTCATCAAAGAGACAGATTCATAAGCTCCTATTTATCATCTCTGCACTGCCACACGAATGGTTTCCATATTCATCTAGCTATTCACGGAATATTACGTATTTATGATGTGACTGAATAGGATTAAAACAAGATATTTCACATACTAAATGACAGAATTACAAGGAAGAATTGCTTGGAAAACATCGCATTTGTTTTGTTTTAGAAACAAAAGGATGGCTAATTTTGTTGCCTATCCACGAGTCACGTGTTTGTTTGCGTAATGGCGACAGCTACTTCCAAATCATTTTATTACAAAGAAGTTCTATTAAAGAAAGACACGAATAAAAGATGGATAGAATGTTACGCAGTGTTATATAAGAACGCCATGGTTTTTGATGGCGTTGAAAAGCACGGAAATAAACGAAACACTCCTATTGTGGAAATAACAAACAAAACAACTTGCTATTATGGAGAGAGCAACTGCTACCGATTTCCGTTCGTTGTTCAAACGGGAAAGAACAGAGCGAAGTTTAAATGTGAAACCAAACTGCAACGTTTTAAATGGATGTTCGCTATTCGACTATGTACAGCTGGTAAACCACCAGAACCCATACCCAACTTCATCACAACGCAGAATACTCGTACGCGAACAAGATCCGTTTCAAACAAGCCATCGGTTAAACATGCGGTGCAACCCATAACAAAACCTAACGTTGAACTGCTCCATTCACAACTAAATGGTGCTACTCATGAAACCAAAAATACAGTTTTAATTCAATATGATGACACCAAATCGGTGGTTGTAGGCAACGAAAAAACTGCGAATCGCAAACGCATACAGAGATCTCAATCGAATGTGATAGAAGAAGAATTGCAAAAGAAGGACAAAAAAACTGTGAAATGGGACATGCGCAACGCGTTTATCAACTACGTTAACAAAGGGAATACAAATAGAAAACAGGAAAAGAAAAACCGCACATACAAAAATGAAAATGACGGATTTCAACCAGAATTTAAAAGCTCTTTAAAATCGATTCGCCATCTTAAGACTATGTCTTTAGACGAATGCGTGGAGAGAAGATTTGAAGGGTTTGAACAAGAAGAAAATCTCGATAAGAAACCAAGAGAAGACGATGAACTAGATAGCAGTTATCCTACTTGTCTCTTTACGGTGGAGAAAGATGCTTGGAAGCGCTGTGGAGGAACGCGTCGATTAACTCGTAGTGACGAAACAATAATAGATACAGGTGTTGAGGCGTTGGAACATTTCAAGGACTGTGAACTTTATAAAAACAACACCAACGAAGTGAAAAAACCTTCATTATCGCGTGCAAAAAGTTGGACAAGTTTGAATATTAAGCGACTCGTTAGTCCCGTAAAGAGAGAGACTTCGGCACCGGCATTACGGTTTTCCCGCTACACAAATAAAGTAAATCCAATGAAATCCAACTTTAAAACCAAATCTAGTAAAAAGACATTTTGAGAATAGATTCAAGTATTGTTTTAAGAATAAAATTGTGCATTTAACAGTTTAACATGAAAAGTAAAGCTTAGTTTACGCGCATCGAACATTGTGCACGGATGTGAACAAGAAAACTGATTGGTCAAATATATTCATTGCTTCGGCGATTTCAAAGATTCAATTTAAATGGAATGCACTAACTATGAAGCGTTTAAACCTAGTTATATATAGAACTAATTCGCGGCGGATTGTGACAACAGGGATTCGTTGTTCATTTATGTCACAATTTGCTAATCAGTCTCTCGATAAAGCTATTTCTTGATTGAAATAATTCATGGTTGTACATTAATAGAGGGTTAGGATTGAATACTGCATGCATGTAAACTGACGCCTGCACTGAATAAATGAATGAGCACGCACAACTGACCATTACATAGACGGTTAGGTACTGAGAAAATTTCCCCTGGACAATTGCCGCCCGATTGTTGCCGGATTGTTTCCCCCTAGACGATTACCCCCGCGCCAGAACGAATTAATTTTTCTATTCTTGAAATCTTCTCTTCAATATTTCGGATATTGGCAGGGTATTATATACAATAAAAGTGTGTTGAATGCTATCAATAAGATCCCTACTCAAAACGAAATAAATATAGCAGAACTGATCAATTTTGCAGAATATGAATTTTCCTGGTGGAATTTATTGAGTTACAATATTCAAGGGGGTGTTCCTGTCAGATGAGCGTAAAGGAGGTTATCCGTTCTTTGTAAAACGATATCAATCTGAACCTGCCTATACTCACGCATGCGGTGTTTTTCTGAGTCATCATGAAACGTCATGATCACAGATCAAGAACACTTTTTACTTTATTCGGTGGTTCCGTTCTCGTTCTATCAGATCAAGATATTTGTTTGTTTGTTTTTTTAACAAGACTTCCAGAACGCTCATTAAGCATTATCATGAAGACCTCGACCCGGAGTTTTAGTGTATTTAATTGCTTCCATTTGTGCGATTTATCTTTGATGAAATACGGCGTTTTTATTTATAAACGCTCACTAAACAACTTTGTGATAGCATGGTTTGGAACCCAGAACCTTTCGGTTAAGAGCCGAACGCCATTACCATTGCGCTATCGCCGTATATCAAGAATAATTTTAAAATTTAAATGCTTACATCAAGCATTAGTCTCTACGACAGATCAGACACATCGTGTATGTGTTCTGGAACTCTTTAAGAGTATAGTTAGGGTTTCGTGTTAGTTGGTTTTTAGGTTAGGGGGAGGGGATGGTATGGGTAGCAACTGATATTGCAAAAATTGTGACAGCACATGCACAGAGTAGACATCTTTTCCTTATTTGGGAGTCAAAGAAATTATCGGAATACAACTGATGATTAGGTGAGATACTCTTTCCAGTCAAGAGATTCGTTTTGTTTCAAAACACCGTATAAAAACAGATAATTAAAAAGAACAGACTCCTATGAAATGCAACAGTTGTTTACAATGCTTAACTCACAAGAATAAGAACCGTTTACCTCGCACTTTTGAGATATTTTGTTCACATTCTACAGTTGTATTTTTTGAGAATAGAAAAAACTATCTAATGTATACTAATAAATATATATTCAAAAAGAAAGAGTTTTCATTTCATCTGGACTGACTATTATATTTGTTTTGATTAAGATTTAAATTCAGACTTATTTTGACCGAATCAACTTCAGAATATAACACTATAATACCCAAATGCTTTCTAAGGGCCTGTATATATGAGCCCTCCTACAAGTCGAGATCCCGCTTATATAATAAATCACAGTTGTTTTCACATTGCATATATATGAAGAGAGGGCTAGCCCTCCTAACCGAGATCTCGCTTTCTTTAGCCGAGATCTCGGCAAAGCGGGCTGGAAATTCTCCATATATATGCTCCAGCCCGGTTAAGAGAGCTAGAAAATTTGTCTATGTGCACGCGCATTGACACATATTTTCTCTCCTCCGTAGATATTATCAATTTAGGAGGGCTAGACCTCCTAAGCGGGCTTGTTCTTTCTCATATATATGCGGGGGAAAATTCATCTCGCCTAAGCGGGCTGGTTTTTTTCTCATATATAGGCGGGGTGATTTTCAGCTCGTTTAGGCGGGCCAGCCCTCCTAGGAGGGTTCATATATACAGGCCCTTAGAGACGTACTTTGTGAAAAGGTGACAGCTAAAACAAACTTCGTAAGTTATTGATGGACAACCAATAAATCTACTTAAAATTAAGTAGATAGTTCATCTATAAAAGAGTCGAATGTCTGTTGCAAATTGAAATTCAAATTTTGGAGCATAAAAACCACACTCACCTTCCACAGCCATTATCCCCGGCGGTGCAAATGTTTTGACCCTTGAAACTCCAATGTGGTTCCTGATGATCATGAATATATATGGATAAGACTCTAATGGGTTGGTCTGCAAATGTTTACTAGGGAGTAATTTAAATTAACCTTTTTATGGAAAATTACATTAATTTTTAATATTCCTTTAACACGGTACTTAGATAAAAAAGCCTTTTGTATATACGGCTCAAAGTGCAAGTAAACCTAACCAAACAAGATGGCGTCAACGTTTCTGCGAACAGCTTACAATGCTGTCTTTAGAAGAACATCGACGTTCGCTATAGTTATTATCGGAGGAGCGTTTATATTTGAACGAGTCTTTGATCCTTTTGTGGATGGAATTTGGGAACGTCGAAATCAAGGAGTAAGCTAGAAAAAAAGCATTGCGATTTTTATGTAAAAATATTGATCGCAAAGTGAAATTTTATATCTTTTATAAAATTAAATGTTTTATGTTGTGTATAATTAGAAAATGTCCGTAGTACTATTTGCATTTGGGGAACAACACATATATATATTTAAAATATAACAACTATTCCTTGAAAATAAGTGTTGTTGAAATGAAATGACAATAAATAAAGAAGTTTTTTAGTTTTTCAATCTTTTTTTAGAAATTGTGGAAGCACATTGAACCTGCCATTACTGCCCAATCAAATAATTAACCCTTAAAACGACTGTTGTTGGAGTATCTCGTTTTCAATGTAAATTTGATTTAAAAGAAAGACTGTAAAGTGTTTGTGAACAATTTTTTTCTTCTTTCTTTGTTTCAAAGCTAAAGTTTAGAAAATACATACATATATATTATATTGTAGTATTATATATTATTATGTAAGAGTCCTACTAAACACGTAGTACATTGAAAAACACAGGGGAAAAACACTCAAACAACAAATACACATAATATATATGTATATATATATAATATATATAATGATAAAAAGACAGCCTTGAACTTGGAAAGATTGTTTTTTATTTGTAATCTAAAGCTATATATATATATGTTCTTAAATTTGTTTTGACTTCATAACCTTACTTTAATCATGTCTAATAATGATATTCTAGATATTCATATTTGAAAAAACTCAAATCAATGTAGACATCGCAGGTTATTAATATAGCCTCGCTTAACACCTTCAAAATGAAAAATATTTCATTGAATAAACTTTTTATGATTTTTTTATTATTTATTTTAAACTTCTTTTCATATTGTAATCTCTGTAGTTTTGTCTGCTTCTTCTGATGTCTAAAACAATATTATTATTACACATATTATTTATGATATATAATCATTCTTTGTAATTGTGTGTAAAAGAATAAAGATGGTTGACCAGAATATAGCTAAAAGAACATTGTTTTCATCAAGACCAATGCTTGAAGACATGTAAGTCATATAACATTTCTTCAGAGGTATATATATATTAATAATAGGTATAAAATATGATCATCCAACAGTTTATTTTCATCTATATTACTATGTACATCTATGTTACTTTTACCTTATTACCGTATTTACCATATTACTTAATTTTTCAGGCGTGTTATGATGAAAAGGTTTGTCGAGGAGAGAGAATGGCAAAAGTTTCATACTCCAAGGAATCTTCTTTTGGCACTGGTAATGTGTATAAACCTCAGTTGAAAATGTATATATTAGGGTTAGGGTTGTTACTTTTTCTTTATTCTTTAGTTCTTCTTATAACATAGCCTTTGTAAACATCAAGTTCTTGTCTTTGAGGTATAGGTAGGTACTTCAGGATTTGTAGATGATGTTGTAGATGATGTTGTATAATCAAAGCAATTTACAGTATTAGTGACATTTTTGTGATTGTGATTGATATCCCTACAACCCTTTGAACCTTTTTCGCAAAGAAATCTTTGAAATAGACATTTGTAGTTAACTTGAAGAGTTAATGTTGAATATACACTATAGATTGGAGAGGTGGGAGAATTAGCAGAAATCTTGTAAGTTTATCATTACAGAAAAATAATTGTTTTTAGTTGAAATATTATGAAGAAAAGCCTAGGCCTATTCTTCAAATTATGCGTTAATGTTCCTTTACTTAAATATTGTTTGTTCTCACTTTGTTATTTCATTTCTTAAATTCTTTATTTATTTGCATATAATTATATTTCTCCAGTCAATGGAAAGGTGATAAAGATATTGATACTGAGCTGTCAGGTAAGTTTCAAGGAAGATTTTGTATGTTTTAATCTTTACAACTGAAAGTTAATATACCTTAAAAAAGTTAGAGAAGCTATCCTGAGAAACAATCATATCATATATTTACTCAGCTTGTTATTTCACACAGGATTTTTTGTCGTTCATATTACATATGCACATCCAAATTTCAAGCATCATTTCTCAAGTAGAAGATAACTGCGTAAATACCAAATTCATCTTTATCCAAATTTTATCCAGGTCGAACCCTATTTTGACTAGACAACTAGAAGGATTTGGCATCATATAGATAGACACCGCTGCTTTATTATTAGGATTTAGGAACTCCATAACATAAGATTTACTTCTTATCTAAAAATGAAATATTCAATGAATGAAAGAGCTCAGAAATAACTTGAAGTTCACTGTAATAAAAGTTTGTTCAGTTGCATGGCACTTGTATCTAAGTGATTTTGTGTAGTTGGTGACATGACCAAGGCGACCAAGGTGAATGCTGCTGAAAAGCCATATTTTGACATGTTTCTTGTTCAACCATTGCTATCGTTCAGGTTTTTCAAGCAAGGAGAAAGAACATTTAGGTGAAGAGATGAGTGACGTGCTGTTGTATTTGGTACGTCTCGCTGACCAATGTAATTTGGATCTCACAGAAGCCGCAGCCTGTAAACTGAAAGTAAACGAGACAAAATACCCAGCAACACTAGTGAAAGGCTTGTGTAAAAAACACACAGAATATACTTCATATATGCGGAAAGTTAATGGTGAAGTATTAGAAGGTGATTTACTAATCTTGTTGTTCATACATTATACACAACAAACTGATTTCTGATTTATTTAAGATATTGTATATGTGGTTTAATACACGTTTTCCATTCATAATAAAAAAATCATTGCATTAGTTAAAACTGTTTTATTTTCTTTAGAAACCTTTGTTCTTACTCATGACTACTCTGAAAGGACTGGATTTTCGGTGGAACCATCCCTGGAAGAGTTGTAAGAATCCTATCATAACTTTATCCCTTCCCGGGATGTGCAGACATTTTCATGAATTGCTCTGAGGTCGCTTATTAATTTTTTTCGGATTTTGTGCAAATTTGAGCATCAGTTAGCAATGATGAAGTAGAGAGAGGTTTTTGAAAAAATCATGTTTTCGATAGAGTTTTCTGAAATTTCGAAAGCTTGTTGTGTACCACTGTTAAAGTTCAATGTTATTTTTTTATTAATGGGCCATAACTTAACAGTGAACTATATTTCCAATCACAACATCAAACTAGCTCGACAAGTATAGTACATGGTTATCTGAATGGTGTTAAATGTCACTTAGATTATTTTGTTTATCGAAGCAAGCATAAAGCATCACTTATCCTGTTTTGTTATGTATTGAATCTTTTCCCTTAAGACGAGTTATGTTGGACGAGTTTTCTGAAAAAAGGGATTGGCGACAATTTCACACCCCGCGAAATCTGGTTCTAACTTTGGTAAGTGTGTGGAATAGTATGTTGTGACAAAGTGACAAAATAATTGATGAGATAAGAGATTAATGCTGTTTATATTGATATTGTTAAGTATCGGAAGGTCGTAATTTACACTTTGCATGGCAGTGAGGGTTTTGTCATATAATTATATCATATTGCGTTATTAAACAGCAGGGTTTGTTTTTAAATGTAAAGTCTCAAGGAATTTTTCAGTTGTTGTCATTGAAAGGTGCACATCCGGCAACAAAATAATTTCATGTAAAAGCTTTGAAATAGTACGAGGGAAAGTTTGAAAGGAATTTAATGAACAATATGCAACCCTGTGGATCTTGTTTAGAGCGCGGAGGTTGGGGAGTTATCAGAACTATTGTAAGTTTTCGTGATATCACAAGTTTTTCTTTTAGTATTTTTTTTTCACTACATGGCTGCATATTTATATAAAATTCTTTTTAACGAAAACTTACTAGGATTCCAAGTCAATATCGTATTGGATTTATAAAAATTAGTTTTATGTTTCTTTAGCCAATGGGAAAACAAAGTGCAAACAGGCCTACTCGGTAAGAATTATTTGCTATAAACTGACCGTCTAACCTTATTAATCTAGGTTGGTCAAATACAAAACGAAGTCGGGTCGGCGAAGAATTAAGCGACATTTTGCTGAATTTAATTCGTTTGTCGGATGTATGTGACGTTGATTTACCGTCAGTCGTCATGCGTAAATTCACTTTGAACACGCAAAAATACCCAAAAGACCTGGTTAGAGGTTCGAGCAAGAAGTACACTCATTACAAAACGAACGAGTTGTAACAACAATCAGATGCTTTTTATGCGTGCATGGAAGATCGATATAAAAGTAACTTCCTTCCATTGTCCTCGTCAGAGTTGTGCTTTCATCACGAATTGTAGGACAAAGAACATTTCAGGGCAATCTAGTCCAAGCTGTGTTTATGCTGGATGGATTTTTGTACAGTTTCTATCAGCACCCAGTTCCTGGGAAATCACTGCGTTAATCTGAGTACTATTATCCGGTCAGTAAATTACACTGATAGTACTATTATCCGGTCTGTAAATTACACTGATAACATTATTATCTGATCTGTGAATTACATTGATAACACTATTATTTGATCTGTGAATTCAACTGATAGAACTATTATCCGGTCAGTAAATTACACTGATAGAACTATTATCCGGTCTGTAAATTACACTGATAGAACTATTATCTGGTCTGTAAATTACACTGATAACACTATTATCTAATCTGTGAATTACACTGATAACACTATTATTTGATCTGTGAATTCAACTGATAGAACTATTATCCGGTCTGTAAATTACACTGATAACACTATTATTTGATCTGTGAATTAAACTGATAGTACTATTATCCGGTCTGTAAATTACACTGATAGAACTATTATCTGGTCTGTAAATTACACTGATAGAACTATTATCCGGTCTGTAAATTACACTGATAACACTATTATCTGGTCTGTAAATTACACTGATAACACTATTATCTGATCTGTGAATTAAACTGATAGTACTATTAACCGGTCTGTAAATTACACTGTTAACACTATTATATGGTCTGTAGATTTCACTATTATACGTTCTAAATGTTAATCTGGTCTGTGAACTACACTGATATCATGATGAAATTTCTTACCGCCCGAATATACAATTTTTTCTCGCTATGAAAAAGCTAAAAACTCACAAACATAATATTAGCTGGGGTATTAAAGACAAAAATAGAAAGCTTTTGACGTCCAGGGAAGAAATCTTTAGAGAGATAGGCCACATTTTATTAAGACTTATGTATAATGATTACCCTAATACGTGTGATCCCCTTCCAACTTCGGAGGAATTACCTTTTCCATCTATAACAAAGGATGAAATCATAACAGCCGTGAATAAAATTGCTACAGGTAACTATGCTTTGAGGGTATGTTAGAGGGCAAAAGGAGTAGAGGCAAGCCAAAGCACAGGTGGAGAGACAACGTTTTAGACTGGTTATCGGAAATTGGGCATCCATCAACCAGCTCTCCCAAGATCTTGAAGTATGGCGAAGAATCATTTGGATGCGCAATGCGCAACTAGCGGAGGAAGCGACTTATGATTATGATGCATTGTAAATATCTTGTATTTCTAAGAAATTTATGTGTATTTTTCGTATATTTTATGCGAAAAACCGAACAATCTCGATCGAAACTAGGGCAGGAGTTAATCGGACCCGGGTAGAGATTGATTTTGCTTGTGAAAGAAGAAATCAAGAAAAGAAAAGCCATCAATTACTCTGTGAAGAGATTCCAGACATCTAGTTGATCGAACTCAATACGCAACAAATTGTTGAAACAAATTGACGTGAACATCACATGATAGCTGTCAATCCAACCATAAGGAGGAAAACGTTGCGAACGAAGTAGTCACAATTATTATACGACAACCAACAGCAGAAGCCGAGTACACAGAAAAGCCATTTGCTTGCCAAAAATGCCGGAGGTTCTGGACTACTCGAGGATCAACTCAACATGCCAGACAGTGCAAAGTAGAAGTGAGCAACAACACCTTGTACATGATCCTGAACCACCGGATTCTAGTCAAAGAGTTACAGAACCACCAGTACCCCCGGCTGAACACTTTTATTTTTTTTATATTTTTTTCTACGTCGCACTATTTCTCAGCCAAATTCTACAGGACAAATACGAAAAACTCGTCAGATGATGGAATTTTCGAGCAATCAAAAGGTCAATATGAGGACGCCTTGACAAAAAGTGGATACCCTAATGTCAGCCTCAAATATTCAGCCAGCACTCCGGCACCGAGAAGAAGAAATTGAGACCGTAACATCATCTGGTTCAACCCACCTTTTTCGAAAAATGTGTCTACCAACGTCGCGAAAACGTTTTTGTCGCGAATCGCAAAGCATTTCAAGAGCAACCATTTGAAAAAGCTGTTCAACAAAAACAATGTGAAAGTTAGTTATAGTTGCACTGACAACATGCGCATTATAATCAACCGCCACAACGCGAGGGTAACCAAACCAAGGAGCCAACCAACACCAAAGTGCAACTGCAGGAAAAAGCAGGAGTGCCCACTCAACGGTAACTGCCAACAGGCGTCGGTGGTCTACAAATGCGATGTCTCGGCACCTAACCTTCCCGATAAAGTCTATGTCGGATTGACAGAAAAAGCCTTTAAAACACGGTGGAATAGTCATAAACTTTCTTTAAACAATGAGAAATACAAGAACAGCACGTCATTGTCGACCCACGTCTGGGAGTTAAAGAAAATCCACAGGGTTGTGCCTGTTGTGAAATGGTCTGTGATAAAGCACCCAAAAATTTATTCCATCAACGCACGAGCCTGTGCCCTTTGTTTACAGGAGAAATACGAAATTCTAAATTACCCTGATAAACAAAGCCTTCTTAACAAACATAGTGAATTGATATCAAAATGTCGTCATACTAATAAATTTTTATTAGCCAATTATAAATCAAAAGATTAGGTCCCTATACGCATTTGTAATTATTTCTACGCTCCCTTGTGAATTTTGTTTCTAGATAATATGTTTTTGCAACAATTTTTTCATTTGAATATATAGCTGAAGAGTGTTAACGCACGAAACTCAGTACTATAAAAAGTTTGAGTTTTTTCTCTTTACTTTGTTGTATTTTGGTCTAGTTATTCTACTATTGAGCACTTTATATGGAAACATAAATAAATAAATAAATGGCAGGTCGTCACACTTAGAAGAACCGAAGGGTTAGGGTTAGGGTTAGGGTTAGGGTTAGGGTTAGGGTTAGGGTTAGGGTTAGGGTTAGGGTTAGGGTTAGGGTTAGGGTTAGGGTTAGGGTTAGGGTTAGGGTTAGGGTTAGGGTTAGGGTTAGGGTTAGGGTTAGGGTTAGGGTTAGGGTTAGGGTTAGGGTTAGGGTTAGGGTTAGGGTTAGGGTTAGGGTTAGGGTTAGGGTTAGGGTTAGGGTTAGGGTTAGGGTTAGGGTTAGGGTTAGGGTTAGGGTTAGGGTTAGGGTTAGGGTTAGGGTTAGGGTTAGGGTTAGGGTTAGGGTTAGGGTTAGGGTTAGGGTTAGGGTTAGGGTTAGGGTTAGGGTTAGGGTTAGGGTTAGGGTTAGGGTTAGGGTTAGGGTTAGGGTTAGGGTTAGGGTTAGGGTTAGGGTTAGGGTTAGGGTTAGGGTTAGGGTTAGGGTTAGGGTTAGGGTTAGGGTTAGGGTTAGGGTTAGGGTTAGGGTTAGGGTTAGGGTTAGGGTTAGGGTTAGGGTTAGGGTTAGGGTTAGGGTTAGGGTTAGGGTTAGGGTTAGGGTTAGGGTTAGGGTTAGGGTTAGGGTTAGGGTTAGGGTTAGGGTTAGGGTTAGGGTTAGGGTTAGGGTTAGGGTTAGGGTTAGGGTTAGGGTTAGGGTTAGGGTTAGGGTTAGGGTTAGGGTTAGGGTTAGGGTTAGGGTTAGGGTTAGGGTTAGGGTTAGGGTTAGGGTTAGGGTTAGGGTTAGGGTTAGGGTTAGGGTTAGGGTTAGGGTTAGGGTTAGGGTTAGGGTTAGGGTTAGGGTTAGGGTTAGGGTTAGGGTTAGGGTTAGGGTTAGGGTTAGGGTTAGGGTTAGGGTTAGGGTTAGGGTTAGGGTTAGGGTTAGGGTTAGGGTTAGGGTTAGGGTTAGGGTTAGGGTTAGGGTTAGGGTTAGGGTTAGGGTTAGGGTTAGGGTTAGGGTTAGGGTTAGGGTTAGGGTTAGGGTTAGGGTTAGGGTTAGGGTTAGGGTTAGGGTTAGGGTTAGGGTTAGGGTTAGGGTTAGGGTTAGGGTTAGGGTTAGGGTTAGGGTTAGGGTTAGGGTTAGGGTTAGGGTTAGGGTTAGGGTTAGGGTTAGGGTTAGGGTTAGGGTTAGGGTTAGGGTTAGGGTTAGGGTTAGGGTTAGGGTTAGGGTTAGGGTTAGGGTTAGGGTTAGGGTTAGGGTTAGGGTTAGGGTTAGGGTTAGGGTTAGGGTTAGGGTTAGGGTTAGGGTTAGGGTTAGGGTTAGGGTTAGGGTTAGGGTTAGGGTTAGGGTTAGGGTTAGGGTTAGGGTTAGGGTTAGGGTTAGGGTTAGGGTTAGGGTTAGGGTTAGGGTTAGGGTTAGGGTTAGGGTTAGGGTTAGGGTTAGGGTTAGGGTTAGGGTTAGGGTTAGGGTTAGGGTTAGGGTTAGGGTTAGGGTTAGGGTTAGGGTTAGGGTTAGGGTTAGGGTTAGGGTTAGGGTTAGGGTTAGGGTTAGGGTTAGGGTTAGGGTTAGGGTTAGGGTTAGGGTTAGGGTTAGGGTTAGGGTTAGGGTTAGGGTTAGGGTTAGGGTTAGGGTTAGGGTTAGGGTTAGGGTTAGGGTTAGGGTTAGGGTTAGGGTTAGGGTTAGGGTTAGGGTTAGGGTTAGGGTTAGGGTTAGGGTTAGGGTTAGGGTTAGGGTTAGGGTTAGGGTTAGGGTTAGGGTTAGGGTTAGGGTTAGGGTTAGGGTTAGGGTTAGGGTTAGGGTTAGGGTTAGGGTTAGGGTTAGGGTTAGGGTTAGGGTTAGGGTTAGGGTTAGGGTTAGGGTTAGGGTTAGGGTTAGGGTTAGGGTTAGGGTTAGGGTTAGGGTTAGGGTTAGGGTTAGGGTTAGGGTTAGGGTTAGGGTTAGGGTTAGGGTTAGGGTTAGGGTTAGGGTTAGGGTTAGGGTTAGGGTTAGGGTTAGGGTTAGGGTTAGGGTTAGGGTTAGGGTTAGGGTTAGGGTTAGGGTTAGGGTTAGGGTTAGGGTTAGGGTTAGGGTTAGGGTTAGGGTTAGGGTTAGGGTTAGGGTTAGGGTTAGGGTTAGGGTTAGGGTTAGGGTTAGGGTTAGGGTTAGGGTTAGGGTTAGGGTTAGGGTTAGGGTTAGGGTTAGGGTTAGGGTTAGGGTTAGGGTTAGGGTTAGGGTTAGGGTTAGGGTTAGGGTTAGGGTTAGGGTTAGGGTTAGGGTTAGGGTTAGGGTTAGGGTTAGGGTTAGGGTTAGGGTTAGGGTTAGGGTTAGGGTTAGGGTTAGGGTTAGGGTTAGGGTTAGGGTTAGGGTTAGGGTTAGGGTTAGGGTTAGGGTTAGGGTTAGGGTTAGGGTTAGGGTTAGGGTTAGGGTTAGGGTTAGGGTTAGGGTTAGGGTTAGGGTTAGGGTTAGGGTTAGGGTTAGGGTTAGGGTTAGGGTTAGGGTTAGGGTTAGGGTTAGGGTTAGGGTTAGGGTTAGGGTTAGGGTTAGGGTTAGGGTTAGGGTTAGGGTTAGGGTTAGGGTTAGGGTTAGGGTTAGGGTTAGGGTTAGGGTTAGGGTTAGGGTTAGGGTTAGGGTTAGGGTTAGGGTTAGGGTTAGGGTTAGGGTTAGGGTTAGGGTTAGGGTTAGGGTTAGGGTTAGGGTTAGGGTTAGGGTTAGGGTTAGGGTTAGGGTTAGGGTTAGGGTTAGGGTTAGGGTTAGGGTTAGGGTTAGGGTTAGGGTTAGGGTTAGGGTTAGGGTTAGGGTTAGGGTTAGGGTTAGGGTTAGGGTTAGGGTTAGGGTTAGGGTTAGGGTTAGGGTTAGGGTTAGGGTTAGGGTTAGGGTTAGGGTTAGGGTTAGGGTTAGGGTTAGGGTTAGGGTTAGGGTTAGGGTTAGGGTTAGGGTTAGGGTTAGGGTTAGGGTTAGGGTTAGGGTTAGGGTTAGGGTTAGGGTTAGGGTTAGGGTTAGGGTTAGGGTTAGGGTTAGGGTTAGGGTTAGGGTTAGGGTTAGGGTTAGGGTTAGGGTTAGGGTTAGGGTTAGGGTTAGGGTTAGGGTTAGGGTTAGGGTTAGGGTTAGGGTTAGGGTTAGGGTTAGGGTTAGGGTTAGGGTTAGGGTTAGGGTTAGGGTTAGGGTTAGGGTTAGGGTTAGGGTTAGGGTTAGGGTTAGGGTTAGGGTTAGGGTTAGGGTTAGGGTTAGGGTTAGGGTTAGGGTTAGGGTTAGGGTTAGGGTTAGGGTTAGGGTTAGGGTTAGGGTTAGGGTTAGGGTTAGGGTTAGGGTTAGGGTTAGGGTTAGGGTTAGGGTTAGGGTTAGGGTTAGGGTTAGGGTTAGGGTTAGGGTTAGGGTTAGGGTTAGGGTTAGGGTTAGGGTTAGGGTTAGGGTTAGGGTTAGGGTTAGGGTTAGGGTTAGGGTTAGGGTTAGGGTTAGGGTTAGGGTTAGGGTTAGGGTTAGGGTTAGGGTTAGGGTTAGGGTTAGGGTTAGGGTTAGGGTTAGGGTTAGGGTTAGGGTTAGGGTTAGGGTTAGGGTTAGGGTTAGGGTTAGGGTTAGGGTTAGGGTTAGGGTTAGGGTTAGGGTTAGGGTTAGGGTTAGGGTTAGGGTTAGGGTTAGGGTTAGGGTTAGGGTTAGGGTTAGGGTTAGGGTTAGGGTTAGGGTTAGGGTTAGGGTTAGGGTTAGGGTTAGGGTTAGGGTTAGGGTTAGGGTTAGGGTTAGGGTTAGGGTTAGGGTTAGGGTTAGGGTTAGGGTTAGGGTTAGGGTTAGGGTTAGGGTTAGGGTTAGGGTTAGGGTTAGGGTTAGGGTTAGGGTTAGGGTTAGGGTTAGGGTTAGGGTTAGGGTTAGGGTTAGGGTTAGGGTTAGGGTTAGGGTTAGGGTTAGGGTTAGGGTTAGGGTTAGGGTTAGGGTTAGGGTTAGGGTTAGGGTTAGGGTTAGGGTTAGGGTTAGGGTTAGGGTTAGGGTTAGGGTTAGGGTTAGGGTTAGGGTTAGGGTTAGGGTTAGGGTTAGGGTTAGGGTTAGGGTTAGGGTTAGGGTTAGGGTTAGGGTTAGGGTTAGGGTTAGGGTTAGGGTTAGGGTTAGGGTTAGGGTTAGGGTTAGGGTTAGGGTTAGGGTTAGGGTTAGGGTTAGGGTTAGGGTTAGGGTTAGGGTTAGGGTTAGGGTTAGGGTTAGGGTTAGGGTTAGGGTTAGGGTTAGGGTTAGGGTTAGGGTTAGGGTTAGGGTTAGGGTTAGGGTTAGGGTTAGGGTTAGGGTTAGGGTTAGGGTTAGGGTTAGGGTTAGGGTTAGGGTTAGGGTTAGGGTTAGGGTTAGGGTTAGGGTTAGGGTTAGGGTTAGGGTTAGGGTTAGGGTTAGGGTTAGGGTTAGGGTTAGGGTTAGGGTTAGGGTTAGGGTTAGGGTTAGGGTTAGGGTTAGGGTTAGGGTTAGGGTTAGGGTTAGGGTTAGGGTTAGGGTTAGGGTTAGGGTTAGGGTTAGGGTTAGGGTTAGGGTTAGGGTTAGGGTTAGGGTTAGGGTTAGGGTTAGGGTTAGGGTTAGGGTTAGGGTTAGGGTTAGGGTTAGGGTTAGGGTTAGGGTTAGGGTTAGGGTTAGGGTTAGGGTTAGGGTTAGGGTTAGGGTTAGGGTTAGGGTTAGGGTTAGGGTTAGGGTTAGGGTTAGGGTTAGGGTTAGGGTTAGGGTTAGGGTTAGGGTTAGGGTTAGGGTTAGGGTTAGGGTTAGGGTTAGGGTTAGGGTTAGGGTTAGGGTTAGGGTTAGGGTTAGGGTTAGGGTTAGGGTTAGGGTTAGGGTTAGGGTTAGGGTTAGGGTTAGGGTTAGGGTTAGGGTTAGGGTTAGGGTTAGGGTTAGGGTTAGGGTTAGGGTTAGGGTTAGGGTTAGGGTTAGGGTTAGGGTTAGGGTTAGGGTTAGGGTTAGGGTTAGGGTTAGGGTTAGGGTTAGGGTTAGGGTTAGGGTTAGGGTTAGGGTTAGGGTTAGGGTTAGGGTTAGGGTTAGGGTTAGGGTTAGGGTTAGGGTTAGGGTTAGGGTTAGGGTTAGGGTTAGGGTTAGGGTTAGGGTTAGGGTTAGGGTTAGGGTTAGGGTTAGGGTTAGGGTTAGGGTTAGGGTTAGGGTTAGGGTTAGGGTTAGGGTTAGGGTTAGGGTTAGGGTTAGGGTTAGGGTTAGGGTTAGGGTTAGGGTTAGGGTTAGGGTTAGGGTTAGGGTTAGGGTTAGGGTTAGGGTTAGGGTTAGGGTTAGGGTTAGGGTTAGGGTTAGGGTTAGGGTTAGGGTTAGGGTTAGGGTTAGGGTTAGGGTTAGGGTTAGGGTTAGGTTAGGGTTAGGGTTAGGGTTAGGGTTAGGGTTAGGGTTAGGGTTAGGGTTAGGGTTAGGGTTAGGGTTAGGGTTAGGGTTAGGGTTAGGGTTAGGGTTAGGGTTAGGGTTAGGGTTAGGGTTAGGGTTAGGGTTAGGGTTAGGGTTAGGGTTAGGTGGTTAGGGTTAGGGTTAGGGTTAGGGTTAGGGTTAGGGTTAGGGTTAGGGTTAGGGTTAGGGTTAGGGTTAGGGTTAGGGTTAGGGTTAGGGTTAGGGTTAGGGTTTAGGGTTAGGGTTAGGGTTAGGGTTAGGGTTAGGGTTAGGGTTAGGGTTAGGGTTAGGGTTAGGGTTAGGGTTAGGGTTAGGGTTAGGGTTAGGGTTAGGGTTAGGGTTAGGGTTAGGGTTAGGGTTAGGGGTTAGGGTTAGGGTTAGGGTTAGGGTTAGGGTTAGGGTTAGGGTTAGGGTTAGGGTTAGGGTTAGGGTTAGGGTTAGGGTTAGGGTTAGGGTTAGGGTTAGGGTTAGGGTTAGGGTTAGGGTTAGGGTTAGGGTTAGGGTTAGGGTTAGGGTTAGGGTTAGGGTTAGGGTTAGGGTTAGGGTTAGGG